>BSBK01001522.1:0-600000 GCA_027943335.1 Chamaecyparis obtusa | reverse complement strand
TTTGATACCGAGTGAATTTGTGTTGTATATAGATCATAAGGCTTTACAGTATTTGGGTAGTCAGAATAAGTTGAATCAGAGACATATGAAATGGGTTGAGTATTTGCAGAGTTATACATTTGTGATAAAGCATAAGAGTGGAGTCACTAATTGAGCTGTTGATGCACTAAGTAGAAGAAGATCTTTGATGATCGAGATGAAAATTGAAGTTCTTCATTTTGATGAGATGAGAGATTCTTATGAGTTTGATCCTAATTTTTTTGAGCCATGGAGAAAGTGCAGAGCACCTATTCAAGATCAACATAGAACTAAATGGGATGAATATTTTATTCAAGAAGGTATGTTGTTCAAAGGTATTCAGTTGTGTATACTGAGAGGAGCAATGAGAAATAATTTGATAAAGGAGAAGGATAATAGTGGTTTGGCTGGATACTTTGGTGTTGATAAGACATGGAATTTTCTTAAGGAAAAATACTTTTGGCCGCAATTGTATAAAGATGTTAAAAAATTTGTGAAAAGTTGTGGAGTTTGTCAACTTGCAAAAGGATTTAGTCAGAATACTAGATTGTATACACTGATTGTTGTACCTGAGAAACCTTGGAGTGACATCAATATGGATTTTGTTCTTGAATTACCCAAGATAGTAAGAGGTAATGATTCTATATTTGTTGTTGTGGATAGATTTTCTAAGATGGCACATTTTATACCCTGTAGAAAGACATCAGATGCAGTACATGTAGCAGATCTTTTCTTTAAGGAAATTGTTAGATTGCATGGATTACCGAGGAGTATTACCTCTGACTGAGATAGTAAATTTTTTGGATACTTTTGGAAGACCCTTTGGAAGAAATTTGGCACTGAGTTGAAATATAGTTCTACATTTCAATTACAAACCGATGGATAGACTAAAGTTGTGAACAGAAGTTTGGAAAATCTTTTGAGATGTTTAGTTAGACACACACCAAGTAATTGGGATTCTGTGTTGGCGCAAGTAGAGTTTGCATACAATAATTCAATGAATAGGAGTACTAGAAAAACACCATTTGAGATTGTGAGTGGCATACAACCAAGTGGTATATCTAATCTAAGAGACATTGCTGATGAAAGTAAGAGAAGTGCTAAAGGAGTAAAATTTTTTGAGTACATAAAGACATTGCATGAAGATGCGAAGCTGAAGCTGGAAGAGAGTAATCATAAATACAAAGACATAGTTGATAGATCAAGGATACATAAGACTTTTGATGTTGATGATGAAGTGATGGTTTATTTGAAGAAAGACCAATTTCCTGTTAAAACATATGGGAAGCTGAAGATGAAGAAGTTTTGACCTCGCAAAATTTTGTGAAAATTTGACAATGGAAATGCATATTGATGAACTACAACTGATTTAGAACCTAATTGAAGATTGGTGATTAGAGATCACTGAGTTGCTGATTAGATATGTAAGATGATTAAATCAGTAATATGTTGTCATTGATGTCAAGTAGTTTGACAACACTTATCTTGTAATTTACTATACCTAAACATCTATAGAAAGGAGAAAAAGAGATGAAGAACCAAAATATCTACATGAGAAAGATGTATATGATAGATGAGGATAAGGAATACATTGGGTAACTTATTGATGAGTCTATGACCTTATGTTATTGACTTGATTATGTTTCATTCATCTATGATGAAGAAAAGAACTGAAAGACACAAGGAAGTGTGGTTGGTTGATGAAGCATCACAGTATACACTAAGCAGTGTAGTGTATACCGAGCACAGTATAAACTGAGCTTGTATTCACTGACGCATTTCTTTATTAACTGAACAAAGACAAAGGAACTAAATGATCAGTTTAGTCGATAGAAGTTGATGAGATGGAAAGTACCTCATGATTAGAGTTGGAGATAATGTTTGTTATGAAGATCAATGGCTAACAAAATTCAAGGAAGATCTAAAGGATGAAATCAAAATGTGTTACTAACACATCAGTTGAGGAAGGTTTAAGTGAAAAAATGGATGAAGGAGAATAAGCGGCAAAATCTGATGGATTAGAAGAAAATGGTTTACATGTCTATTTAAGAGACTAGAGTTTCATTATGAAACTTATGCTGGAAGAAGGAGACTATAGAATTATCACATGAACAAGCTTCATGCATGACTGATCAGAAAAGTTAAGGAGAACCAAACTACAGAGATTTCTATGTGTCAGAAAGCTATTACCAAGAGATAGTAAGTCATTGATTATTGTTGAAACAGAATTGATGTATTGATCAAAGGATTTGAATGAGCATAATATAGATCTAAACATCTACAATAGAAGTTGTATTGTAATCAGATCACCTACTGTTACAATTTAACCATTGTAATCAGATAAATCTCTTAACTGAGTGGACTTGAAAGTCTTGTAATGTCATTCATAGAATGCACATTTGTTATCTTGTCAACCCCATAGAAAATGCTAGTTGGATGATAACTTTTGGTCTAAAATCCTCTAACAAGGTCACACCTTACAGTGTGTTTTGTAACCTTTAATAGGGTTGGGTCTTCACTGAACTCACTTCAGAAGAGTGAACAATTTTTGGGTTGATGGTCCCAGGTGGTTTTTCCCTTAATAGGGTTTCCACATTAAATCTTTTGTGTTATGTGTTTATTGTGGTGATTGTTTGATTGTCATACTTTACATATTGCATATTGGATTTGATCAGTAATCATTATAAGTTATTGACTGGTAATTAGTAAAAGCACAAATAGTATAGTATTTTATGTTATCGAGCTGCAGAAGTTTAAGTAAATTGTTTTTGGTTATACATTTTGATTTGGGATTGTGGATAACTGATTCACCCCCCTCTCAATTATTCTAACAATTGGTATCATAGCATTGGTTGCTTGGAACAAAGTTTTAAGGACTTCAACACAAATATCTCAAAATGTATAAGAGTTAAGTGCCAAAGCTAAACAAGGATAACTTCACAATATGGAAAAGCCGAATGAAGCTACACATATCTGGAATTGGGAATTCTGCCCTCACTCTAATAGAGAATTGCTACCACCCACTGGACCTTTGACCCTTGATCAGTTAAGAGATAGACATGAGCATAATGTCACTATGATGGAGATTTTTTCTGCTCTGATAGATGCCAAATTTGAAGATATCAAAGGATGTACTACTGCTAAAGATATGTGGGATAAACTTTCTCAAATTTATAGTGGTGATGTAAATGTTAAGAGAGCCAGAGTTGAAAGCTTAAGAGGAAGATTTGATGATATGAAGATGAAAGAAGGAGAAAACATTGTGCAGTACACAAACAAAATATAGAAGGTAGTTCATGCTATTAGAGCATCGGATGGTGTTATTGATGAAGACACTATGGTAAGAAAAATTCTAAGGACTTTATTGCCTATTTCTGCCATCAGAATATCTACAATTCATGAAAATAGGTTAGCACCTAACAGTACACTCACTCTTGATAATATGATTGGAAAGCTAACAACATTTGAACTAAACAACTATGATAATAGTGTTGTATCAACTCTTGAATCTAATTTTATGACTTCTCTAAAGATCGGTAAGTCTAGTAGTAGAAATAATAAGGATGATAGTGATAGCAATATTGATCATGAACTTGATGAGCTTGAAGCTCTTATGGCCAGGAGATTGCCTAAAGGAAAAGGTAGATATAGAGGCAAATTACCTTTAGCATGTTTTAACTGTAAAGAAGTTGGTCATATTGCTGCTAGATGTCCAAACAGGAAGGAAGAAGAAAGAAACAAGGACCGATCTAGTGAAGGAAGCTATGGGAGAAGAAACAATAGAAGCTATCGACACTACAACAGAGACAATCAAGACAATAATGATAAAGGAAAAAAGGTATGTTACATTGTAGAAGAAAATAATCAGAATTTGATTCAGATTATGATGTAGAGGTAGTATTTGTTGCTATGAAGGATGATTCTCAGGAAGAAGAAAAGCATGTAGAAACAACGCTGATTTCTAAAGTTGATAAAAATGATACATGGATCATAGATAGTGGTTGTCCACATCACATGACTGATGATGATGATAAATTTGATCATCTTGAGCAATACAATGGAGGATCTGTTAAGATGGGTAATGATACACCCTATATGGTAAGAGGTAAAGGATCCTTGATGATAAATGATAGAATAAAATGTGAAAATGCTTATTGGGTAGAAGGACTTAACTATAATTTGCTAAGTGTGGCACAACTAAACAATTCAGGTCACCGAGATGCTTTTGAGAGCAAGAAAGTAAAAATATTTAATGATGGGGGAAGACTAGTTGGAACTAGAGCACAATCAAAAGGTAATCTGTTTTATCTTGATAATGATGAGTCTTCTTGCTTGATGATGAAAAATTAAGATTCTTGGTTGTGGCATAAAATGTTATGTCATGTGAATTTTGATAACATGATTGAGATCAGTAAAAAGAAAAGAGTTAGAGGTCTGCCTAACTTGTCAAAGCTTGATCATGTTATGTGTCATGAATGTCAGAAAGGTAAAATGACCAAATCTAGTTTAAAAAGAAAATATTATTCAACAAAGAAGATACTTGAGTTGGTTCATACTGACCTATGTGGTCCTATGAGAACTCAGAGTTATTATGGAGACAAATACTTTATTCTTGTTGTTGATGACTATACTAGATTAATGATTGTCATGTTCTTAAAAGAAAAATATGAGGCATTCAAGATGTTCAAGTGGTATAAAGAAAAAGTAGAGAAAGAGACTGGTAAAGAATTGAAATGCTTAAGATCTGATAAAGGAGGTGAATTTATCTCTGATGAATTTACTAAATTTTTTAATGAGCAAGGTATTAAAAGACAGGTCTCTGCACCGAGGACACCTTAGCAGAATGGCATTGCTGAAAGGAGGAATAGGTCAATTGTTGACTGCACAAGGACATTAATGATAGAGAAGAATGTTGCACAGACATATAGGAGAGAGGTTGTTAGCACAACTATTTATGTTTTGAACTAAGTACAACTGAAGAAGGACACTAAAAAGACACCCTATGAGTTATGGTTTGGACACAAACCCACTATAAGTTATTTCATGGTTTTTGGAAGTAAATGTTTTATTCTGAAAGATGAAAGAAATGGGAAGTTTGACTCAAAAGATGATGAAGGGATATTTCTTGGATATTCCAGTAAAAGAAAAGCATATAAGTGTCTAAACAGAGTTACAAATAAAATGATTGAAAGTACTAATGTTTGGGTTGATGAGTTTGATGATAAGAATGTAGAGGAAAGTAGAAAGGAACTGGAAGACTATAGTAGATTCACTTACATTGAACAACTAGAGTATCTACCAAAGCCATAGACTATGACAAACGGTCATCAAGAAAACAATATCGAGGAACATGAAGGAGGAACTAATGAATAGGAAGGACCTACCGAGCAAGCAAATGAACCTGCATAGGATGAACAAGAAAGAAGAGATCAAGTACTAACAAGATTTGTTAGAAGACATCATCCCGAGACACAAATAATTGGAGACAGACAAGTTGAGATGATGAAAAGGAGTAAGACAAGACAAGGTAAATGTTTAGTATGTGAATATGAACTGAAAAATGTAAAAGTTACATTGGAAAATGATGAATGGGTTAATGCAATGAAAGAATAAATTTAACAGATAGAGAAAAACAAGATATGGAGTTTAGTACCCAGACCTAAAGATAAGAATGTTATTGATACTAAGTGGATATTCAGAAACAAGCTAAATGAAAATGGAGAGGTAACAAGGAATAAAGCTATATTGGTATGCAAGGGATATGCACAGGAGGAAGGAATTGATTATGGTGAAACTTTTACACTTGTTGCTAGATTAGAAGGAGTCAGAATGTTACTAGCTTATGTAGTACATAAGAAATTTAAAGTTTATCAAATGGATGTTAAGTCTGCATTTTTTGAATGGGAGACTTGAAGAAGAAGTCTACATAGAACAACCAGAAAGGTTCATTGATCCAGACAAGAAAGATATGGTATGTAGATTACATAAAGCTTTATATGGTTTGAAGAAAGCACCTAGAGCTTGGTATGAAAGGTTGCATACTTATTTGTTGAGTATTGGATTTGTTAGAACTAGTGAGAACAACAATTTGTATATGAAAGGAGATAATGATGATACTATTCTAATTGCTGAAATATTTGTGGATGATATTATCTTTGGAGGTCAAGATCACATATGCAAATCCTTTGCTAATGAAATGAGAAAAGAATTCGAAATGTCTATGTTTGGAGAGATTAAGTTTTTTCTAGGACTACAAGTGATTCAGCAGAGTGATGGGATATTCATCACACAATCCAAATATATCAAGGAAATACTAAGAACATTTTGCATGGAAGATGCTAAACCTATTAGAACACTGATGGCTACTGGATGTAAACTAAATAAGGAAGATGAAACTACAGAGGTAAATCAGACACTGTACCGATCTATGATTGGTAAATTAATGTATGTAGTGCATAGTAGACCAGACATAGCACATGTTGTGGGGATTGTTGCAAGATTTTATGAAAATCCTAGGGAGTCACACATGGTTGCTACAAAGAGAACCTTAAGATACTTGAAGAAAATAGAGGACTATAGATTATGGTATCCTAAGGAAGGCAAGTTTGAACTCAGAGTCTACACTGACGCTGATTGGGTTGGAAATATGGATGATAGAAAAAGTACCACTAGAGGAGCATTATTCTTTGGTGAAAGACTTGTTACATGGACAAGTAAGAATTAAGCTTGCATTTCTTAGTCTACAACTGAAGCAGAGTATGTTGTTGCTGCTACAAATTGTTCACCTATTGCATATATTAAGCAAGTGTTGGAAGGTATGAATGAGGTAATCACTAAGCCGATGATTATATATTGTGACAACACTAGTGCAATAAACATTTCAAAGAATCCAATGATGCACTCTAAAACAAAGCACATATGTATTAAGTATCAGTACTTAAGAGAAAAAGTACAGGAGAAGCAAGTGAAGCTAGAATTTGTTACATCTAAAGAGCAACTTGCAGACATATTTACAAAGCCTCTATCAAAGGATACATTTTAATACTTGAGGACTAGACTTGGGGTCCATCCCCTATCTACAGGTCACTAATGTGATCTAGATGTTACATTAGCCTAATCTTATCAGAAGATCATTCATGTTGATGCAACATAGTTCGCACTTTGGATCATGTCTAAAGTTGTGAAAAGTTTGAAGAACTAGAATAGATTGGCATAACACTATACAAAGATACAGATAATGCACCGGACAACAAAGAGTTACATGGCTACTACAGAGCTATATTTTTATGTGTTTCTTTGGCATTGACATCAAAGGGAGAGAGATCTCAATATGAAATAGAGCCAAAAGGGAGAGTTAAACAATATGGAACATGAAATAGAGATACAAGGGAGAGTTAAACAATATGGAACTGAGGAGATTTGAAATGAAATGGAGAACATTGAAGATCAGTTACCGAGAACAAATGAAAGAATCTGAGAGCTAAAAAGATCATACCTGCAGAAGATAGTTTGCACTTGTAATGCTGTTAAGTAATGTAGTGATTAAACATATTAAGCTAGGGAGAGCTTATACAACATTTGTTTATAGAGTTGTAGAATACATGTTTGGTATGTGTATGGTATATATACTTCATATTGCTTGAGTTTTCATCAATGCCAAAGGGAGAGATTGATGAACTACAACTGATTTAGAACCTAATTGAAGATCAATGATTAGAGATCACCGAGTTGATGATTAGATATGTGAGATGATTGAATCAATAATATGTCATCATTGATGTCAACTAGTTTGATATCATTTATCTTGTAAGTTACTATACCTAAACATCTGTAGAAAGGAGAAAAAGAGATGAAGAAAAAAAATATCGACATAAGAAAGATGTATATGACAAATGAGGATAAGGAATACATTGGGTAACTTATTGATGAGTCTATGACCTTATGTTATTGAATTGATTATATTTCATTCATCTATGATGAAGAAAAGAGCTAAAAGACACAAGGCAGTGTGGTCGGTTGATGAAGCATCATAGTATACACCGAGCAGTGTACTGTATACCGAGCACAGTATAAAATGAGCTTGTGTTCACCGATGCATTTCTTTGTTAACCAAATAGAGACAAAGGAACTAAATGATCAGTTTAGCAGACAAAAGTCGATGAGCTGGAAAGTACCTCGTGATCAGAGTTGGAGATAATGTTTTTTACAAAGATCAACGGCTAACAAAAATTCAAGGAAGATCTAAAGGATGGAATCAAAACATGTTACTAACACATTAGCTAAGGAAGGTTTAAGCAGAAAAATGGACGAAGGAGAATAAGCAAAAAAATATGATGGATGAGAAGAAAATGATTTACATGTCTATTTAAGAAACTAGAGTTTCATTATGAAACTTATGCCAGAAGAAGGAGATTGCAAAATTATTGTGTGAACAAGCTTCATGCATGCCTGATCAGACTCGTTAAGGAGAACCAAACTGTAGAGATTACCAAGCGTCAAAAAGCTATTACCAAGAGATAATATGTCATTGATTATTGTTGAAACATAATTGATATATTGATCAGAGGATTTGAATGAGAATAATATAGATCTGAACATCTGCAATAGAAGTTGTATTGTAATCAGATCACTGGCTGTTATAGTTTAACCATTGTAATCAGATAAATCTCTTAACTGAGTAGACTTGAAAGTCTTATAATGTCATTCATAGAATGCACATTTGTTATCATGTCAACCACATAGTGAATGATGGTTGGACGATAACTGTTGGTCTAAAATCCTCTAACAAGGTCACACCTTACAGTGTGTTTTGTAACCTTTAACAAGGTTGGGTCTTCACCGCCCTCACTTCAGAAGAGTGAACAATTTTTGGGTTGCCGGTCCTAGGTGGTTTTTCCCTTAACAAGGTTTCCACGTTAAATATTTTGTGTTATGTGTTTATTGTGGTGATTGTTTGATTGTCATACTTTACATATTGCATATTGGATTTGATCGGTATCATTATAAGTTATTGACTGGTAATCAGTAAAAGCACAGACAATATAGTATTTTATGTTACTGAGCTGTAGAAGTTTAAGTAAATTGTTTTTGGTTATACATTTTGATTTGGGACTGTGGATAACTGATTCAGCCCCCTCTTAGTTATTCTAACACATATGAGGTTGAGTTACTTGATGATATGGATATATCACCTATTTTCAACATTGCTAATTTGTATGAGCTTCATGAACCTAATGAAGACATGGAAGTACCAATGAAGTATCCTAATAAGCAGAAAGAGGAAGTTGAGAAGATCTTCGAGCAAAGAATTGGCAAGAGTACAAGAGCAAAAAAGTATATGGAATATCTAGTAAAATGGAAGAATAGACCAATTGAAGACAATTCATAGATTTCAAAGTTTAAGTTGGATGCAGATCGGACCAAACCTATTTCATGATTTGGAGAATCATTTTCAAACAACCCTAGGTGTCTGATGCAGGAGCATCTCAGGTCCTTGGCAATCCTATGTCACCAAAAATATTTTTAAGTTTGTATGTGTTACTCAGTTCCTTCTTTGACTGAGTTGGCTCAATAGTTGGTCAGTTTCCTTTGGTTATCGACTGTAGTTAGTTATCTCCTAGGTGGTCAGTTGTTTCACTAGTGCTCGGCAATGCTTGTTTGTTGCTAGGTCATCCTTTCTTACCGAGTGGTTTATTTTGAGTTTCTGTTGAGGCCGACTTGTGCATTTATTATGGGTCATGGATTTAATGTTGGTATCCATCACTTGGAAGCATGTGGTCCCAAATCTGACTATTCCTTCCATTGATTTTTGATCTGAAGGTTGACTCAGTTTGGTCGACTCTTGTATAAATGTAGTTGTTTGGTTGTAGTTTAGGGGGTAGTTTTGATAAGAAGTAAGAAGATAGAAGATTAGAGATTATTAGAAGATCCTCACATATTTGAGGACTTCTATAATTCATTATAATATCTGGCCATAACTAGGAAGGCCTTAAAGCTCGACATGTGTGAATCAATTTGAATGAATAATAATACAAGATCTGCATTCTCTCTCTCACTGTTCTTATTGTTTTGCTTCTGTGTGTTGTTGAGAAGGATAGATCATTAGGGTGTGTCATTGTTTGGCCCCATTGATCCCTTCCCTTGCATCAGCACACTAGCTTGGAAGATCAAAATTTGGCTAAGTATAGAAGACAAAGTAGATAGAGAAGCACCTAATGATCAGAGCATCGACACATGTGTGTATGACCAAGTTTTGGTATTCACCCTTGGATATAAGCTTTTGAGTATGGTAATATGCTAAGTCTAAGAACACATGGTCAGATATGACAGCATGAAGAAGTTACAACAAGTCTAAGTGAAATAGTCAGTAAGCAGTATAATAGAACAAAGCATGGAGCCGACAGATAGTTTTTTTATTAGCGTATATCTTTTTATTTTGTAAAGGCTATGTGCCTATTGTAATAATGTTGTAAACATTAATATCAATTTATATAAACATGATTGAGCCAATTAACTTGGAAGTGTTGTATGTGTTAAGTTATAGGCTGACCTAGTAGTTAGTTTTGGTTGCATCTATTTAGCATGTATAAATATGACATGTGCTTTTGTATTTGAGAAGGTATGGCATATAGAGAAGAGAAGAAGTATGTGAAGTATGTATTAGATAAGTAAGAATGATATAGAGATTTACAAGAGGTTAACAGTGTCAAAGCAACATTTCACCTTGCAGATATAGTGTGTATCTGATAACCAGGAGGTTGTAGCCTTCTTCATCGAGTAGTGAGCTCTGGAAGTCAGCCTTATACCCCTAACATGGTTTGTTAATTTAAGACTCCTAATAGGGTCTGACCTTTGACAAGGTCATTGTACTCAGCTTCATAAAGAATGCTCCTAGTAGGGCAAAGGAACATCAATAGGTTCATAATACTAAGTGCAATTATTCGTGGGTACTAATTCCCACCAAGGTTTTCCTCTGGCCAAGGTTTCCTCGTGGGTACATATCTTTTTTTATGTGTTATGGTTGATTAATTCATTTTAGTATTTAAGTAATTGATTTAAGTTTCAAGAATCAGAAATTAATTTTAGAACATTGATTCACCCCCCCCCCCCCCCTCTCAGTGTTCCCATTCCTAACAAAAGCTCCCTCAAGCAGCTAAAGGTTGATAGAGACTATGAGTTGTGATGATTTCTCTATCATGGGGAAGTTTTAAGAACTTATAGATAGTAGAATGTATAGCTTTCATGGAATTAAGTCAAGGAAGGCCAATTCTAACTTGAAACTGATCAAAAATTGGGATGAAAACAAAGGTGAGATATAATATTTTCTTACCAACTTCTACAAGAAAGTTAATAGAACCATGAGTAGGATAACTGAAACCATTGAATGTTTTGATCATCGCTTTAGATTTATCATAGAAATATTTTTAGAGTTGTCTATTGTAAATGTTATTTAGTTATAATAATCACCATGTGAGTAGGATCTATAAGAACTCCACAAGAGGGAAGACCATTAATCTTTGAAACTATGTAAAGAGGATCATCAGGTCCCCTAATAGTCTCACTAGGATCAAATGTAATGCCAAGATTTGGTTGAAGTTTGGGTTTAGGTCTAGGTTGACAATATTATTGGCTTTAGTACACTTAGTTTCATAGCTCACAATGGTAGGAGAGGAAATGACATGGATAGAGAAATAAGGAATTGAAGGAAGAGACTAAATGGTATTGGTTGAATGGGAAGGTAAAGGATTGGTATAAATTTTCAAGTTTTAGTTGGGAAGAAAAAAAATAAAAATTTCTTGATCATTAAGACTTTCAACAAATATAGCATTAAAATCAATGAGGTCATGACCAATACTTACCAAAAGGAAACATTTTTTAGTATCATGGTCAAGTTGATGATAATTTTGGAAAAAGGATTTGGGATCAAAGTTCTTGTTGGTTTGTATGGAAGGATCAATTGGCTTGATGGGAGGAAGTGTTAAGAAATTGGCATTAATCAAATTCAACATCACATTATGAAAAGAGTCAAAAAGAGATGTAAAATCATGAGAAGGTCTAAAATAAGATGATAAAGGAGACACACCTTTGGATACTTTTTCTACTTGCACATCAATTTTGTTTGATCAATTATTGATCTCGATGAAGCATTTTGGTTTTTGAAACTTATAAAAAATATTGGATGCAACATCACTCTTATCAACTATAGCTATTGGAGTGGTTCTCTCAAATTCATTTAGTTGAAGCTAATAATTATGAAGCATTGTGCACAATTGGGTAAAAGAGAAGAATTTAGAAAGAAATATCTTATATCTATTGTATTTTTTGTAAATTAGCCATGAAAATATGTTGAGTATCAAGATCAAACACAGGATAAGAAATTTGATCATGAAAATGCTTAAATCTACCAATAAAATCAATCACTTTTTCTTTAACACCTTGTTTACATTGCATTAAATTAGTCAAAGAAATCTTAGGACCAATATTGTTTTGAAACTATTGAATTAAATTATTAGCAATTTTTTGGAAAGAATCAATGGAATAAGTAGGTAAATAACAATACCATTGAAATGCCTTATCTCAAAATGTTCTTGTAAATATTTTAGCCATGAACCTGTGCTCATGAGAAAAGTCACTACACAATGATTGAAAGGTTTTAATGTGAGTTAAGGGGCCACCTTCACCATTTTAATTCTTCAAGTGATATATTTCTATGTATTGAGGGATAACAACATGAATAATGTCTAAGGACAAAGGAATAGAAATGTCACATGTGGTAATGTTGAATTTGGATTGATTCATAGATGCAATTTGTTGTTGCAAGGATGAAACAGTTTGAGGAAGGCTATTGATAGTGGATTTGGTAGCAATGTTGGTATAGGGAACATGTGAAATGTTGGGACCATTATGGTAGATGGAAGGAACATCAGAATATAAAAATGAGACATTATTGTAGGTAGGCATGGATGAATATTGTGAAACACATGGGACACTTGAAGTAGAAAGAATAATAGGATTAGGAATCCTTTCAGACTAACATGTATGGGATTTTTGTTTTAAATGGATGTAGTCATGAGAGGTGGAGGATAAGTAGAAACACTAGATAATGAAATAGGAATAGGAATTGAAGTTTCAACACTAGAGGGAGGTTGAGTTAAACCTAGATCTTGAACACAATCCTTAAGAGGTTTGATATTACTATCAATAAGATGAGAAATAGTTTGTAAAAATTTAATACCATGTTCATCATTTTAAATTAGCTTCATCAAACCTTCTACTAAAGAGGTAGCATTTGAATTAGAATTTTCTTGAGTTAACCATTGTTCAAATTTTCAAAGTCATGGGAAATCTTTTGTACTTGGGTAGGGAGAACTCTTAAAGATGCATATTTATCATGTGAAGATTGGGAAGAAGAATTATCAACCATAGTAGCAATGTAATTAGTAGGAATGTGCGTTTAATCAAGATTCCCAAAAAATAAAGAGGACTCGGGATCAAAGGAACCCACAAGTCTATGGATTCTCCTAACATGAATACTATACATAGGACTCAATGTTATAACACTCATACACAAGAAAAGAAATAAAATATAGATGCAATAATTTTAAATGTGAAATTTGAAAGATATATGCAAACAGTCATTAAATTTATGCAACATAAATTGAATTGCACATAAAATCTAATGAATAATACATGTAACTATGAAATGAAGAGTGAATATCTAATGCATAAAAAGGATATCTAACACCAAAATAAGAATGGAAATATCATGCATTGGGTTCAAAAAAAATGTACATGAAGGAAAGATGGTTAGGAAAATGTAATGGATTGTCCACCTTTTTTTAAAGCACAATTCGGAAGGAAGATGTCCCACTAGGCTTAAGATTAGTCTCAAGCGCTAAGTGGGACAATGTATTTCCTTCTTTTTTTTTATTATGATTAAGAATGACATAGATTAGGGAAAATGATCTAATGATACCAAATAGGAGGCTAAATAAGAAAATATAAGCATATTCAAAAAATACAGGCTGACAAGAAATAGACAAGAAGCTACAATGACCTGAAACAAGAATCTGAGAAATAGACTGACATGTGATTTTAATCTGAGGGCAATTTTCTAGTACAAAATGCCTTGTGCATTTTTTACTTGGGAATAGAAATCCTAGGGCATTCTGTACCCAAGGATTTTTCCTAAAACTTTAATAGTTAATCCTACTATATGTGATGAAAACCAACCTATTGGGAGAAAGTTCAAACATGCAAATGTTAGCAATAAACAAGATATTCAAACATTAATCTAACATTTTATAAACTTTCAAGAACCAAACAAAAGGCCTCTACCACAACCTCTGATGAGTAAGAAGCAAGTGAACCCAAGACTCGCTTGATTTCAGCTCTTAGAGAGTGTTGTGGGTGTGCTCTCCCAACACAAGTAAATCAATCCCACTATGAATGAAAGGTAAAATGAAGATTGAAATGCTCAAGAGGAAGCTATAGAAGTAATTCTCAAGCACTCAATGCAAGAAGCCAAAGAAGCTCAAGGAGGAGCTATGGAAGCAACCCTCAATCTTAATGGCATGCAACTAACAAGTAGAAATGAATGAAGCTAAAGCATAGAATGAAACTAAATCTACAATGAAATTTTTAAAACTACCAAATGGTTAGTAAAAAATCTAAGAAAATAATTCTAAGCATAAACTAACATTATAATTCTACATGCAAAATGAGAGATAATTTTCTTGAGGCAATGGTCCTATTTATAGGATTTTGGAGGGATGGGGTAAGGTGGCATCTATGTGGAATCCACATATGTGCCACCAAGGAGACACATAAGTCATGCAAAGTCCAAGACTTTCTCACACATGTGTGAGCAACTTGGGGGTCAATGTATACTCCAAGTACATGTGTAAATGTGTGTAAGAGATGTGTAAGAGAAAAAGTTCATTTTCACAATTTTGTAAGGTGTAAGAAGTGTCATCAAAATTGTAAGAAGCCTTGTTTATGCAAATTTTAGCAATTTTTTAAAAGAAAATTTTAAAAAAAAATTCTCACACATGTGTGAGCAAATAATTAGGACTAATGGATGTAGGAATCCAAAAATTAGCCTAATTAACCTTATTTAATCAGTAAGTAGACCTATTAGATAGAAAGTGATGTGTGTAGGATAGCATCTAAGATGGATTTAGGATTAAATTAAATAAATTTTAATTTAATCATGGATTAGTAGAAATAAAGAATGTGAGGGAATTAAATAAATTAAAAATTTATTTAAAAGGGGAATATGGAGGAACATGTATTAAATTAAATTTAATACATTATGAAAGGTAGTATTTAAATTTAATTCAAATACTATAATTAGTGAATTTATTTAATTAAATAAATAGATGAATTTAACCAATATAATTAATTGTTGAATTCAAAATGAGAACTCTTGCTGCTACATCGATTAGGGATCCTACCTCTTATGCTGTGAATGATACTACAACCATCGCCTCTACTGCAATTGCTATGTTGCAGGCACCATCTCCACCTGTTGCGATTAGGGTTTTCCACTGCCTCTGTTGCATTTAGGGTCCCAACCCCTCCTCCTACTGCAAATAAGATCTTTGTTGCTGCTGCTGCTAATGGTGGTCATCAGCAGTCTACTCATTCTATTGGGTGTGTGGAGGTTGTTTCTCTTCCTCCCACACACATTGCTCCTGATTTGACCTCGCCCCTCCTTGCGTCACCAGTGGCTAGGGTTGATAATTCCCTTGATGCTCCTTTGGTTAGTGTTGGGGAGAAAACTAGGGGTTCCTCTCTATGCAAAGCTTCTTCTCTTAAATAGTCTTTGGTTCTAGGATAGAGGGGTGTAGTCCCTTTCTATGTCTTTAACCCTCTGATTCTTTCTTTGGATGATGAGGTTGTGAAAGACATTGAAGGTGCATCCTCTATTTTTACTAAACATGGTCTTATTTGTAGGTTTAAGGGCTTTTGGCCGAGTCTTTCTAATCTGCATGCTTGGATTACTCACCAGTGGGAACCCATACTTTTTGAAACTGTTCATATTTTCCCTCTGACTAGGGGTTTTTTCATTGCTAAGTTTGAAAATCCTGCTGATAGGAACCTAATTTTATGTGATAATTTTTTTAGTTGGGATGCCTGGTTCATGCTCATGATGAAGCCTTAACATCTTGACTTTGATGCCTCTTCTGAGAATTTTTCCAAGGTTCCTACTTGGGTGCAACTTCCCAACCTCCCTCTTCATTTTTAGGTAGACTCTCTTCTTCAGGCTATGGGTGAGGCTCTTGGGGACTTTCTGATGGTTGATGAGGAATCTAATTATATTTTACATTCAACTTATGGTAGGATTTTGGTTGATTTGGATTCTTCTAAGGGTCTTCCAAAAAAGATTATGTTGAAGCATTCTAAAGGATCATGGATCCTATCCTTGGATTATGAGGGACTTCCCTTTTGATACAGGAGATGTTTTAAAACTGGTCACTTAGCGGATCGGTGAGGATTGGAAAAGGTTAAGAAACTTGCTTCTTAGTAGAAGGGGGCCTCCTCCCAACATTACTCTATTGTGAAGGACTCATCTATTATGAGATTTTCTCAGGTTGTTTCCTCTTCTTAGGAGATTGCTGAGGAAAATGTGCCTCTTAGAACTATTGTTGGCTCTTCCTCAAGTGTTGATTCCATCCTTGGATTGCCTCTTAGTATAGATTCAATTGTTCAGGGTTGTGATGGTTGTGAGGGTTTTTCCCCTTCAACTATCAATACTTCATTGGTTCATTCTAGATTGGATACTACTAATTCACCTATTGAATCAGCTTCTTTGGATACTTCTGGTCTTATCGTGGATCATTCTCTTGATTCTCAAAACTTAGATATCTCAGTTCTTGATTTGATTTCTTGGCAGGATTTGGCTAAAGAAGTGGAAGATGGGTGGACTTCTATGAAAGGGAAAAAAAATCTACCTCTTTTGATATGTCTCTTTGTTCCCAGTCAGGAAAGAAATAATTTTTCTTGGGTTTTTCTTGCCAGGCATATGGACCTTTATTGGATGTCTTTTTCTTTGCTATCCACTGGATGTTTTTGGGCTGCTGGACTTAATTGTTCTATCCTTTATTTTTAGTGGTTTTTCTTGTTGGGAATCCAGATTCTTTTTTCTTTCTGGTTCTTTCAATTTCCAGGTTGTGGGAGCCTATTGTAAAACCCTCGATGTGGTCTTGATCTATCCCATGTTTGAATGTTTTTTTGAATATCCTTTCATGACCATTTTATATAAGGTTTTGGGGCCCCTTCAAAATATGATTTTCATTAATCAAAACAAATATAATTAATTAAAAATTAACTATAATGTTATTAGGGGTCATTAATTAAATTAAATTAAATTATTGTTAAAAGGACATTTTTAGGTGTCTACATTTTGCCCCTCTTTAATACGATGTCAAAAATGACATCATGTCAAAGAAAAGAAAATATAGATGCCCCAAAAGAAATTCAGTAAGAAAGAGGATGTGCCCCCTCGGGAAAAAAGGTCAAAAATAAAAATTTTGGCCAATTTTCATGCAAAAAAAGGAGGGGAAAAGACTTTGCATGACTTAAATATAAGGGTAGGTTCAACCAGTGAGCAACACAGAGGAGTGATCTGGTGAGTTCTAAAACCCACCTTCATTTGTGTAATTTCATAATTTTTGCACATTAAAAACAAAATTAATTAACTTTAGTTGTTTGTTTTGGGGGGTTGATGGCAGGAGAAAAGGGAGAAGGGGGCATATGGTGGAATGGGTGTCACCACTTGGTGAAGTGAAGCATCCAATGGTGGTACAGCCATTGACTATAGACAAGAATGGATGTGTGGTGAAGAAGAGAAAATCCACCCATTCATAGATGGGGTCTCCACTCAGGGTGGAGCTACCCATCAATGGGTGGTGCCACCCATCTACCGACGGGCATCTCTGCCCCAGGTGGATTCACCTGCCTACAAGCGAAGCCACCTATCTACTGATGGGTGTCTCCATCAGAAGAGAGAGAGAGAGAGAGAGAGAGAGAGAGAGAGAGAGAGAGAGAGAGAGAGAGAGAGAGATCTCATGGAAGAGCCTCCCATTGCAAGACATGTGTCTCTACTTGCTAGAAGAACAAGGGCGAGGATAAGTGATCCACTCGCCAAGGGGGATTTATCTAGGGAAAGAGGGGAAGGGATGAAGGAAATGAGGAAGATGAGAGGTTGGATTGGATGAATATAAAAGGGGGGAGGGAAGGGTGAATAAGAAGAACCCTTGTCTTAAACAAAAATGCAGAAAAATGAACTAACTAATATGCAACTAAACTATGATGCAACCTAACTACGTGATTTAGTGAGATCACTTGTGTTTATGTTGGAGAGCACACCCTAATTTGATAGTGCAATAAGAGGTATGCATCATGTGTTATAAAAGCATAGATGACATTGTTCCATTGAATGGACTAGACTCTCAAATAGCTTTAGAAATAGAGATGTAGATTTCCTGATTATAACAGAACCTATGACATAGACTTATTGGGGAGGTCTGGGAACACTTATGTTTGTTGAGGGATGTAAGTATGTGAACCCATTTCCCCCATTAATATACTCATAATAATAACCAAGAAACCAAAAAAAATTCTCCTAAAGTATCCACAAATAGATCATATCGTAATCAACACATGTATCAAATTTCACCATTCACAATGTACCAAGATATGATAGATCTAGACAATCATGAGTAGGATCCATTGACACAAAAATATAAAATCAACAAAGAAGACCTCTTGACCAAGTATTCATTCGATCCATAGTTCTTTTCATGAATAAGGTAGGATTAATGAGTGCGATTTGAGATGACTGAGGAAGGACACATCCTGCAGGGAAAATATTGATTGACTAAGATGGATATTCATTGGCAATAGATGTGAAAGGAATAATAACTTAGAGATTTGATTTTGGTGTTGATTTTGATAAGCACTTTTGTGATCACTGTGTCTAGGAAAAGCTTAGCGTGATGGGGTTAAGCTCATCTTACTAGGAAATGCGCTTGGACCTTTATGGAAATATGAGAAGTGGTGACCAGAAATGAGGACCAAGATGAGGATGGATATGTACAGTGGGGGAAAACAATGGATCTAAATCTACTACCATGGTTCTTGAAATAGGTTTTCACCATGATACTTGCCCAGAGTGCTTGTTTGCCAAGTTTTCACTATTGGATAGTTTTTTTTTTTGTAAGGTGCCTATTTACCAGGTTTTCAACAAAACAAAGAATTTTTTATTTTTTTATTTCTTTTTTTAGGAACATTTTCTAATGTTTAGCATTTTCTTCTTTTCTGAGGCTTAGGATTTCTTTAGGATCTTTTCTACTTTGTAGGATTTTCTTAAGACTTTTTTTGATTTTTTAGGATTTCTGCAGGATCTTTTCTACTTTTTAGGATTTTCTCATGACTTTTTCTGATTTTTAGGGATTTTTTGAAGATCTTTTCTGCTTTTTAGGATTTTCTCAGGACTTTTTATTTTAGTTTTAAGGATTTTTTTCTGAATGAACAATATACAGTAATTGAATATTGATCTATGCATAAAAGTACTTTAGATATATAATAATTACAAGATCAGGGAGCGGATCTCCCTCAGGTGTGGCAATCTAATATGCACCAAAACCAAATTTAGCAATAATAACAAATGGACCCAACGAATTGGGTTCAAACTTCCCTTTCTTTTCTCGGCTCTGGAGATTCTTCATGTTATGCTGCAAGACCAAATCACCGACATCAAATTCATGAGGTTTGATCTTCTTGTTAAATTGTAAACACAAATGATTTTGACACACATAGAGGTTGTTAAGGGCATTGAGGCATCTCTCATCAAGGAGTTACAACTCTTCCAGGTGGGCAACCCTATATTCTTCTTCAGACATCAAGTTTTTCAGAGAGATCCTGACGGAAGGGAGCTCAATTTTAATGGGAAGGAAATCCTCAAAGTCATAGACAAGGGCAAATGGAGTGGCACCAGTGGGAGTGAAGATGGAGGTGTGGTAGGACCAGAGTGTAGGATTCAGTTGCAAGTGCCAATCATGGTCGGCATCATTGACAGTATTTTTGAGGTTTTTTGATATAGTTTTATTTGTAGCCTTAGCTTGACCATTTCCCTACGGGAAGTACTTGGATGAACAATGCTGGGTAATGCCAAATTTCTTGCAAAGGTCAAAGACATCTTGATTCTTGAAGGGTGTTACATTATCAGTATGGAGATCTTTGGGGATGCCATAGCAGAAAATGATATAATTCAAGATAAACTTGGAAATTTGCTTACTACTTGTATAGGTGAGGGGGATTGCTTCAACCCATTTGGTAAAGTATTTTGTTAATCTCATAAAGATGGAACTTAGACACTTTTTATCTAGTGATCCAATGACTAGTGGAGGACATAGTTGGATACTTGTGGCTACTGATTACTTCACTAAGTGGATTGAAGCAATCCCAACAAAGAAAACTACAAGTACTCTGGTGACTGAATTCTTGATGGATAATATAATAACAAAATTTGGTGTTCCTATCAAACTAGTAATGGATAATACCATGTGTTTCAGATCATAACAAATCACTAAATTTTTCTCAGAGATGGGCATAATTCTATCATATTCATCTCCATATCACCCTCAAGGTAATGGACAAGCAGAAATAAGGAATAAAAGAATTCTATAAATTTTGAAGATAACTTTGGAAAATAATAAAAGGACTTGGCATGCAAAGTTGAAATTAGCATTATGGGAAAATAGAATTATAGAAAAAAGAGCTACAGGTAAGTCTCCTTTTGAGCTAGTTTATGATGTAAAATCTAGGCTACCTATGAATAATTTGCTACCTATTTACAAATTTATGCAAGATGAAGAATTAGAAATATGTGATCCTTTGAAAAATAGAATGATCCAACTAGTTGAATTGGATGAAATAAGAAGAGAAGGTCAAAGAGAAAATATAAGACTACAGCAAAAGATGAAATATTTTTTTGATAAGAGAGATGCTGTCAAGAAATTCCAGCCTGAAGATCTAATCCTTCAATGGAAGGCAAGGAATGAAGATAAGGGAAAGAAAAAAAAATTTGAATCCTTATGGTTGGGTCCTTATGTTATCCATCAAGTTCATGGAAAATATTTATACTATCTGAGAAATATGGATGGTGAAGAGCAGGAATTTCCAGTGCATGGACAATTTCTAAAAATTTTCTTCAATTGAAATCAAATATGTTCCATGCACAGTAGTTTAGTAGTGTATAGGTGGGTTTTGTTTTAGTTGTGTATTTATTTCTTATAGTACGTTAGTGCTTTATTTGGTATGCCACCTATAGATTCTAGGTTCTTGCTATAAACTTGCATTTAAGCATTCTTAGATAGAGCCACTGTTGGAGTAATTTTAGGGTTTTTCTGAAAAATCTCATTTCTAGTCTTGCTAGCTTTTGAATCATGTTTATATATCAGCCTTTTCATGAGTCTGCAAGAAATTGTCCATTTAAAATTTGAATGTCGAGTTCACCAGATGTAAAAATGTCCACATATCCTTGCCCTAAGTCTTTTTTCCCTCAATAGGGTTTTTATTTTTGAAAATGCCCTAAGTATGCCCTAGATCTTTATGTTTCAATGTTACTTTATGAGGCACTTAAAGGGTTGCATGTAATGCCCCACCAGGGAACCCAAGAGAACTTAACCTAAACATGCAACTAAGTTTGCAATTTTTTTTTTTTGAAGTGTTAACAAACAATAAGAACAAAGTTTTACAATGCAGAAGAAATACAATGAAATTAACAACTCACATAGATTACAACTCTCCAAGATTCCTTGACAAAGATTACGTTAACATTAATTAATTAATTTACATTAGATATAATTAAAAAAATCATATAAAAAAATGAAAGATAAATGCAACATCACATATAAGATAACATAGATACAATTGGTACCATAAGGTATCCATAATAACCTACATCCATTCCACATGTCGCAGGGTATGTAATACAATAACCGAAATAAAGCACAACATGATATCTCTGAATAACTGTACAATGATACAAGATCACATAAAAGAAGAAGAAGAAGATAAGATCACATCTCCACCAAAGAAGAACAAGAAGAATCAACTGCTATAGGGATCATCTAGCACTGGTACACAAACGTCAGAATCTCAAATGGTAAATGAATCACTACCACCTGACCTCGTGAACCTAAATGGTCCACTCCCACTGTGCTGAGGAGATAACAATAGATCCCACTCAGATAACAAGCATCAACATAAAAAGCTAAGGAAAAGATCCTAAAAGCTCTCTAACATCAGGTGTACAAAAGATAATAAAAGGTAAGACTTACTAATCTAGAGGCAACCAACACATGTAGGATAACTAGACTGTGCATAGGAAGGTGTCGTCATGTACATCTAACCTTTGAGTCTCATCCTGGTAATCACTCTAGATCTCGGCACTCAAGTGACCTTACACGGATCAATGACTCCCCATACAGACAAAGCCATTAACTATGCTAGACACACCTCTCAAGTTGGCTAGCATCATCTCCATTCCCATCTTAGTCAGTGCTAGCACTCAAGCATGGGCGAGGAAACATATCTTATTAAGTTAATTTTAATACCCCCAATGTTATATTAGGGTATCACTTCATTACAAAATACTTACAATAAGTGATCTTGGCAGCCACTTGTGGGCCCCGATGCTTATTGCAAGCCACCCCCTACTGCACATCTAGGTAAACTACCCTAGGCTCAAAGATGCCACATAACATCACAAGATAATGATAATATCCCTCAGGATTATCCCACAAATGAACAGGAACATGTGATAGGTCTCCAATCATAACATCACAAAACACTCTCCAAGTATCCACAAAAGAATATACTCCTGATCCCATGGGTAGGACATAGAAAGTCAGCATCATATTCCCCTATATAGAATACAAAGAAAAACTCAATCATACAAAACATCACAGAAGAGAATCATAGAGAAAATATCACATAAGGTTGGGTTAAACCAATTGAATGCCATAGAGTTTACAAGACAAACAATCATGAAAACCAAAACATCCAAAACCCTGCCTTTGAAATCACATTCCCACTGACTGACATTCTAGCCCCTCAAAACCACCACATAAGGTAATAAAAGACTAAACAAGATTTAATTAAAATAGACTAATTACATCGACATTTGACTCAAATCAAAATGATGTCATCATGAAGAAACACTTAACTAATCCAAACAACTAGATTCACATAACACTCACTTGTATGGCTAAACACCCACATTAAAACTTAACACAAAATTAATTTCTTTTATATAAAACTAGTCCTATATTTTATAACCAATATTCATGCAAAAATCATTAACATCTAATTAATCCATGCAAGATAATTAGATGTAGAAATAATTTGTAAATAAAATGCGTCCAACAAAAAAATTTCAAATCAAAAACTTCAAACACTTACAAGAAAACATGATTCCCTTAAAGAAATCCAATTAATTATAAAACATAACTCATTCAACTATATTACATGTATGTTCCATGTGATTTTAAATTTGTTCCTAAACTAGAATTATATTGTCCTTAATAACTGTATATCATGTTCTTAAGTAATTCTACGTCATGGGACCCTCAATTTTTGTAATCTGTGTTGGTTGTCAGTTTAATTTGAGTAAATGGTAATTTCTTCCACACTGATGTTTATCTTGTATGTTAACTTTAGAAAAAAAATTACTCACCAAACTTAGTAGCATGTTTCAGGTTAATCTCTCTTGGGTTCCCTAGCAGGGCATTACATTTGGTATCAGAGCACCGAGTTTCTACACTAGGAACTCTAGGAAGTTGTGTTCCCATTAGATGTTTAAACTATCAAAACTTGAAAACCAAACATAGACATATAACTCTTTTTTATTTGAGAACCATTAAATTACAACTAAACATTTATGTTTTTGCTTTCTCTTAAATGTCTTTGAGATATCACTTTGTCTATTGATTATCATAGGTGATTTGACTGTCTAATGTGTTTGGGCACCCTCTCTAATGCATCTAGGGTGAAGTACCTTTGGATGACATGAAGTGATTACTCCCTTGAGTGTGGCTACCACTAGTCACCTTGTTATGTGAATTTTTTATGATTGATAATTTATTTTGGTTGATTGATGAATTGTTCGTGATCTATGGAGGCTAGCATTAAAATTTTGAACTTTCTTATGATTGGACTAGTCACCTAAATCTCTTTTTGTCATCTATTTTGTGACACTGGTCACACTTAATTTATTGTTAAAATTGAGATCTCTTATGATTTAATGTTGGACTTGTGATTCCCTCACTTGGGTTTTACCTTTTTGAGTTTAGTGGTGGCTACTCTGAATGTTTGGTATTGTTGGCTCTATTTTGTGATAAGTGTTGTTTTTATCATGTTCTTCATGGAACCCTAATAGTATGTATAAGGGAGGACATTGTAGAGATGGTATTATGTTTGCCATGAGAAAATTGAATCATTTTATACCATATATGTTTGCATAAGTGTTGCATTAACTAGATTTCATGAACTTCTCAACTTATTATTTTATGAAGATATGAATGTGTGTTTTATACAATTGATTACTAGATATTTTCTATGACGATGAAGGATTGATCAATGTGATTTTTGGTTTGTTCCTAAACTAGAATTATATTGTCCTTAATAACTATATATCATGTTCTTAAGTAATTCTACATCATGGGACCCTCGAGTTTTGTAGTCTATGTTGCTTGATGGCTTAATGTGAGTAAATGGTAATTTCTTTCGTACTAATGTTTAACTTGTATGTTAAATTTAGAAAAAAAAATTATTCACAAAACTTAGTAGCATGTTTTAGGTTAATCTCTCTTGGGTTCCCTGGTACGGCGTTACATCGCATATGTACGTGGTCATTTATCTTACTTGGTGTTCACTGAATCTCACAATAAATTTGTTAAGTCTTCAACAATTCAGCGAACAAGAAACAAAGCCCTAGTTCTCATTCTGTGTCATTCAGTCGCTTAATCTCCAATTTAAGTTGGTGGTTAGTGAATCGATCTAGCGATCAAGTGATAAAGTAATCTCTAATTCTCCTGACTCTTGGTGGTTTCCTCTAAACATCTGCCAACCTAGCACAATGGTTCTCTCTATTCACTAAATGTGATGGTGAAGTTGTAAAGTGTCCAATGATTCAGTGAGAGCCATAGATGAAGATCATGATCAACGGTTAGTATTATATCTGAGTTTTAACTCTACGGTGAATAATGGATTCAACGACCAAGAGAACAAGGGTTTCTCTCAATCTCCAAGACTTAGTGGTTAAGTAAAAAATATTAAGTGATTCAACAATCAAGGATGAATTATTCTCCGATCTCTTAATCTCTAGATAATGAGATAATAGTCAAGACAAGGTATTCAGCGATTCAGTGAACACAATGTTCTCTTAATCTCATAAAGATGGAACTTAGACACTTTTTATCCAGTGATTTAGTGACAAAGGAAAAGGTGATACAAATGGTGGTTCTTTCCATCAACAAATAAGCAACTAAAGGCTATCGCTGAGTCTCGAGATAAATTGGTTAAGTCTTAAAGCATCCAGTGATTCAGCGAGAGCCGTGGATAGCGGCGAGGATCAATAGTCAACGTGTAATCTTGAGATAGATCTGAGGTTAAGGATTTTATATAGCGATTCAGAGATTGTAGTATTCACTGAGTCTCATAACATAACCAAGGTTAGTAAAAATATTCAGAGATTATGAGAACAAAGTTTTCGCTAGATCTCAAGGTTAAAATTGAGTTAAGATAATTATTCAGAGATTGCATGAATAGCTTTTAGTCGCTGGATCTCGCAATATAACTAAAGTTAAAGAAAGATCTGAAGATCATGCTAAGTCTTTCAGTCACTCAATCTCTAGACAAATTATGAGTTAAAAGAAGGGTTATGAGATCATGTGAATCCTTCATTTTCTTATTCTCAAAAGGTAACCACAATTGGTATGAAACATCTAGAGATTTAGAGAATGCTTTCAGTCGCTGAATCTCATAATGTAACTAAAGTTAAGAAGGTAATCTAGAGATTGCGAGAATACACTCAATCACTAAATCTTTGAGAAAGACTAAGGTTAAGTTAAAGTTTGTGAGATTCAGAGAAAAGCTCTCAGTTACTGGATCGTGGAATCAAGTGAAGTTAAAATTAAAGACTTGGAGATTGTATGAGGACCGTGGATGCAAATCAGATCTGATGGTGGTTGCCAAATCTCCCAATAGAACCATGGGTCAAGAAGATATTACGAGATCACATGAGTCCTTTAGTTTCTTGATCTTTGAATTAACTCATAGTTAAGAAAATAATTTTGAGATTGAGAGAACACTTTTAGTCACTTGATCTTATAAAGGCCTGGGTTAAGTTCTCATTTATGAAAAGGGGAAAAGAGTTGTTACTATGTGGAAAAGTACTCTGCTAGGATGGATAAAATGAATAGGCTAGCCAATCAGATTATAATTGATGGTTTTTTGTCAATACTGAAGGGTTTTGAAAAGATGACACAGTAATCATTCCTTTTGCTCCTTTGCATTTTTTGAAATACAAACTGTCACATCTCAATTATGGCTAGCTATTTTTCAATTTTGGTGTTACGTAGAGTTGAATGCTAAGATGACTTAGAGAAGATTTGTAGTGATTTTGTTAATTCCAATGCATTAAATGGTCAATGTTATATAGATAGGACATCCATACACTTACACTAAATAGTTTTTCAAGAGATTAATTGAGAATTCTAAGTAATTATAGAGTGTAAGTTGTAGAGCTGAGTGTTCAGAGAAGAATTATAGAAATGAGCCATCCAGAATCAAACTGAATCTCTTCCAATGGGGAAGCAAAAGAACAAGGAGATGAACAGAAAGGAAACCCAAATTTTTTTGATGAATTCATCGAATTATTTCCAAGATCAAATCAGAACAAGAAGGAAAATGATGAAGCCTTGATTGACAACATGGAAAACTGTAGGGATCCTGATACCCCTTCTTGCTCAATTTTTATGTTTTTCAATTATTTCTATATGAATCATGATAGGCCCATCCCAATCTGTAATGCATGGGTTCTACGCATGGCCAAGTTGATAGTCCCTGATGTATTTGTAGATATTGACCTCATGTATGAATTGGCCAAAAATTATGATCCCATATCCAAAATGATTAGGAAAGGTGACAAATCTCTCTTAGTTACTCTTGATAGGGGATCCTTTATGAAATATTTTGATCTATACGCTTCATCATTACAGAGATTGATTTGAAGAAAGAGAAAGAAAAATATGCAAGCTAATTAGGGCTTGTGAGGAGCCAGATGGCTATATATCTTCCCAGAACTGGTAAATATGTAGCCCCTCTCCCACCACATATGAATGCTCCATATGAGTATAAAGCCCTAAATTTCTATATGAAGTATGTGGCATATGGGTTGTGTTGAGTCTTGGGGGTAGATGGAGATGCTGAAAGGTTGCCAGCTAATTTACTAATGATAATTCTGGATATTTAGAATTCACATGCCAACACAAACTATGATTACATTCAATATGTAATTGACAATATACATGAGGGTATGTTATGTGTCAAGGCAAAAAAGAATCCCATTAAATTCTTACACTATTCTTTGTTAATGCACTTAATTTTGTATTTCAATATTGATAACTTCAATGTGCAAATACTGAGACCGAGAAAAATGTTTGAGGGACATGCAAACCCTATGTAGTTCTAGTTGAGGGTATGGAATTATACTTCCAATGAAAACAACTTTTGTGCTTTTCAGAATTGGATAGTTCACCCACTTTTGGATATAATGGGAATAAACATTGTGAGAATTCCATTTTTGGTGCTCAAACTCCTAAGGCCTAAACAATTTATCAGCACATGGGATAAAGGCCATAATTGGGGAGATTTTTATCTAGGCTAGAATTTTACACTGATTAGGTTATATGGTTGCCCACAACCCCCTCATATGTTACGAAGGTATGTACCACCAAGGGTAGCCTAGTTGGATTTTTTGTGGCAACCGATGTGGAGTGACAAGGAGCACTTGGCACCACATAGAAAAAGGAACTTTTACTCCTCATCAGTTTAAACTAGGAAGCTTTTTTATTGGAAAAAGAACACTACCACAAGTTAGCTTGTGGTTAAATTATTACAAGATGGCTTCTGCTACATACATATATGTAGACTCAGAGGATTTCATCAGAAGTGCTAGAATGCTTCTTATCCCAAATATTGGTGAAATAAAAGGCCATGAGGGATGTGATGAAGAGGATGTGATCAGAAACATGATGGATGAGGATGAGATAGGAAGAAGACTTACCAAATTCTATAAATTGTTGAATTTGGAAGCTCAACTCAAAAAGGCCAACATTCCTTTTGGAGGATTCTTCCAAGACCTCCCCTATTTAGCTGGAGTTAATAGAATGGTAGAGCTGCATGGCACTCTATCTAGCCAACTAGAGGGTTAGCTTGAAGAAAAGATGGAAGTAAAAAATGATTATTCTTCTTTTGACTATGAAGAATACACTAATGAATCTCAAGAAAGAAATAGTCCACTCGAAGTCAATGAGACCGCTATCATTAATGTAAGTCAAGATGCACCTGAGGTAGGAGATGTATTTAAACCACCTTAGAAGAGGCAAAAAATTGAGGAAGGAGAGCCCTCTAAAAGGAAGAGACAAAAGAAAGAAGTAGACAAAATTAAAGCCTTGGTGCCTAGTGATAGATCATATCATCACCATTTGAGGAAGAATATTGGAGAAGGAAAGAAGGTAGCCACACAAGAAGTAGTGTTACCCCTATTTCTTGGTCAAGATGAAAGGGAAATGTACCAGGAAGAATTTCTCAATGATGATCAATTCATCAAGAGTGAGGAATTCAATAATTTCCTTATATGGAAGAAGCAATAGGAGATTGAAAGAATAGTACTTGAGGGAAGTACTCCAGATGATGAGGCACTCAAGGCCTTACCAACATATGATCTAGAATATGAGACAATTATTGTGGAAGAGGCTAGGGAAATGGTTAAGTCTAGTGGGATGCTCCTAGTGCCAGGTTGGGACCTTACATCAGATTTCATTATAGATCAAATCAAAAAGAAACTTGAGGGAAATTTGTCTTATGAGGCCAAAATTAGAGATATGATAAGAGGAAGTGGATATGACCCTAAATCCCAAGCCTTAGCAATGTGGTCCCTTGCACCAAGAACCCAAAATCCATCCTTACTCAACATAGAGCATAAAATGGAAGGGGACAAGATCATCTGGACTATTCAAAACACCAGTGATCTGGAAGTATCTAAGGTAGTGACTCACTTTACACATCTGAATGAAGCTAAAATAGCTCAATTGTCAAATAGATATGCAAAACTATTTGAAAGTAAAATAACCATAGCAAAGGAAAAGTATCAAGGACTAATGAAAATAAAAGTCCTAGGAAATGATTTGGAAGAATTAAAGGTAAAGCTTGAAGAGTTTTCTAAAGAAACTCCTCCAACCCCACAAATTGAAGCTGCAGTTCAATCAATGGTAGAAATTCCTCTTGAATTGGAAAAAAAATTAGAAGAGGACAAGTTGGATCTGGCCCTGGAGGCCCTCTTTAGAATCATACAATACAAGTGTGAAGTGATAAAAGGTAAAATGGATTCAGTCCATATTTCTTACTCTATGATATAGAAGACTAATGAAAGTGCCAAGGATGCTATGGCTACTCTAGAGCCACTTTTCAACATCTGGTTTGGCAAAGGGATTTTGTTTGAGAAGCTTGAAGCACTAAAACCTCATAGGATAGATATTCCAAAATCAGTTATTGAGGTAGGAGAAAAGATAGAGAAAATTGCCACAACTTGGGGATTCTTCAAGGGCAAGAAAAATTAGGTAAGAGCCAAGATGAATATGTTTGGCCTGAATTTTAGCAAGTTCTTCCCTCCAATTTGTAAAAATGATGGTGATACCATAGAAGTTGAGGAGTGGAAATCAAGTATGATTCAGTTGGTGATTAAGCAGGAGGCCTTTTTGAATACTAATGGATCCTTAGATATGGACATGTTTAACAACATATTGGATGACATATTGAAAACATAAAATGAGTGTATTAAATTTTTTGTTGAAACAAAGGCCATCATTGACTCAAGATGGGATAAGAAAGTCAACCAATTACAAAGCTTGAAAATATACACCTGTTCATCAGATGAAGAAGTTGATGCATGGGACAAGAATACTAAACCTAAGAAGAGGAAACCAAAAAAATTGATGTTGAAGAAATAGAAGAAGAGTGAGTTATAGCATTGCACCTGATCTATGAGCATAGGGAGAGTAACTATTATAAAGGGGATGATGAAGGTTAGCTAGATAGTGTTCATCATTCATACAACAACTATTTATAGTTACTCTGAATACCAACATGCAAAGGTGCAACTTAAGGGGACTCACTATGAGAAGAAACAGTTTCTGGCACTATTTCCTTCAATTCTGTTTTAATTTTAATATATTTTGTATTATAATGCAAGTCACATTCTAATGAAAGTCACCATCTAGGCCATCTAAAGGTTGTTGCATCCTTCTTTGAAGGATTCCAAGATGGCTAGTATATATAGAAGGTCCCCTATTTTGTAAAGGGTGGTGAAATACTCATTGTAATAGGAGTTTTTGCATTTAGTGTCTTGATTCTAACGAATCTTAGCTTTTGAATGTACTGATACAAGAAATTTATCAATGAAAATATACTGAATTTCCTTGTATATGTTTTGTTGTCTTCATATATGAATTTGATCTCTTTATGTATTTAATCTATAAGGTAGTTTTAGATACATCATTCTACAAGGTAGATAGTGGGGTTAAATCTTAAGTTTCTTTCAAGGGAAGGGTAAATCTTGAGTGAGGTCTCAAAGATTTCAATATCTATGCATGGATTTGATGATATAACATATACATGAGAGGTTAATTTGTAAGGCATTTTATCTGGGGTTTGGGGTTATTTGAATTGCAAAGTTTTATGTAGATGTATATTTGTTGACTCTGATGCCCTAGGATTTGGCACTGGTCATTACTTGTGTTTCACTGTTTCACCATCAATCAAAATAAATAATGATTTACTTTAAAGTTTTGTTGAAAGTTATATGTTTATATCTATATCAAGCATACATATAACTATTGTGATATTTGGAGAATTAAATCTGATAGGTATAACCACCTATAGCTAAAAGCTCAAAGTGAAGAAGGATTCAAATCCTTAATACCTTAGTGTTTATTATTGACAAATGTATCTATTGGGACAACAAGAATTAATTATTAGAGGTTTTCTGATTATTTTTTATCATTTGCAATTTTAGGTACTAACACCCAGTGTGTAGCAACTTCTTTGCTAAAGTGAGGCCACTAAAATGGGCTCCATAGATTCCTTGATGCACCTCTTCTGAGGTTTTGTGTGCTTCCTCTGAATTTAGACATCAAAGAAGAGTTCCATCAAAGTACCTACAAAATAGGGTGTCTCTAAGGATTGTGTAATGCAAAGTGTGATAGATGAAGGTTTTTTGTTGGTTAGGCGTAAGAGTGAGGGGAATGGTTTTATCATGAAGATAAGAAAGGATTTTGTGATACCAAGGTGATTCGGGACCAATAATTTCACACACCATCTCAGAATCTGACTGGTCATAGGCAGTGACCATAAGATTCTTGATAATAAATTCACACCATGTGCTTGTTTCTAGCATGGATATTAGTGAAGTAATAGTATCTATGGCATCTACTACTTCATTGTTTTCTCTTGGGATTTTCTAGAAAATGATGCTTGAGATCTTCGAATGTGTGTTAATAAGGGAGGAACTTATCATCCTTTGTGTGAAATTCATCATTTACTTGTTTGATAAATAATTGGAAGTCACCAAAAACAAGAAAAATTGTGATCTTCCATCTGACAGCTTGGCGAAGCCCTGTGACCAAGGCCTCGTATTCTGCTATGTTGTTTGTGCAAGAAAATGTTAGTTTATAAGATTTAGGGATAAAATCTCCTTGAGGTGTCACAAATAGAATTCCTATCCCCAATCCTTTCTAGGTAAAAGATCCATCAAAATAAAGCTTCCACTGAATGCTAGGAGTGATATTTATGATAGTTTCATCAGGAAAGTCTATGAAAATAAGATGATCTCCAAGAATGGGAGTCTCTGCAAGTTGATCCACTATTTCTTGTCCTTTGATTTCTTTGTGTTCTGTGTACACAATATCAAATTCACTAAGGATCATGACCCATTTTTCTGTGTGATCTATCAGGGAAGCTTTAGATTAAAAAATACTTAAGTGGGTGAATCTTTTCTATCAACTATACTTTTTGATTAAGCATGTAGTGACATAAATTCTATGTACACAAGACTACAGCTAGACAAGCTCTCTCAATAGCTATATAGTTGAGCTCATAACCCACTAAAGTCCTGCTAAGATAGTATATGGCACACTCTTTTCCATTGTCATCTATTTGTGCTAGGTGAGCACCCAGTGCTACAGTAGTTGCTGAGATGTAGAGAATCAAAGGTCTTCCTGGAATAGGTGGTACTAACACTGGTGGATTAGCTAGATATAACTTGAGTTTTTCAAAATCCTTTTGACACAAGTAGTCCCAAATAAATTTGATATCATTTCTTAGCAAGTGAGAGAAAGGATGCACCTTGTCTACTATTTGTGACACAAATCTCCGGATGGATTGAAGTCTTCGTTGCAAGCTCCTTAATTGTTTCAAAGTTTTGGGAGGTGGCATCTCCAAAATGGCTTTCACCTTCTTAGGATCCACTTATATTCCTCTGCGAGAGACAATATAGCCTAAGAGATTACCTGATTACACACCAAAGACACATTTCTTGGGATTCAATCAGACCTTATACTTCTCCAATCTGTCAAAGATTTTAGTGAGAATAGAAATGTGTGATTCTCATGTCCTTGATTTTCCTAAGATATCATCCACATAATCTTCCATGATCACATGAAGGAGGTCATCATGGTTCTTTGGTAGGTTGTGCCTGCATTCTTGAGACCAAAGGGCATGACCTGGTAACAGAACATACCCCATGGTGTGGTGAATGCAATTTTGTGCTGGTCTTCCACTACTATGCAAATATGATTATATCTAAAAAAGACATCCATGAGGGACAACATCTCATGCACAAAAGTCAAATCCACTATGAAGTTAATGTTTGGAAGTGGAAAGTCATCCTTAGGACAGGTGAAATTAAGATCTCTAAAATTGATACAAATTTGGATGCCCCAAAGGGTTTACGTACTGGTACAATGTTAGAGACCCATTCAGGATAATCTATGGGCCTGGTGAATTCTGCTTCTAGCATCTTTTGCAATTCATCTTTAACTAGGAGTGCCACTTAGGGATGCATCTTACATAATTTCTGCTTGACAGGTTTGATTTTAGGATCCATAACAAGATGATGTAAAACCAAGTCAATATCAATCCCAGGCATATCCTTATACGTCCATGCAAAATTAATGTGGCCTTTCTTTAGGAATGTAGTCAGGGACTATTTTTTTGTGTCATCTAGAGAGGCTACAATGTAGGTGATCTTAGGATCTTCTTTTGTACCCAGGTTAACTACAACTGTTTCTTCTATGAGGATCAAAGATTTTTTTTATGATAATGACATGAAAGGAAAGTCAACTTCCCACTCCTCTAGCAGCTCAAAGAGGTTTTCACTAGAGGACACGTCCTTTATTTTATCTTTTTCTCCATCCAAAGGTACCTCAGAAAGTTTTTCACCTAAGGATGTTTTATCATTTTTTTTATTTTCTTTTTCTTCATTTTGTGACTAAGGGTGTTGAATTGGCTACCAAAGTAGGCTTTCTCATTGTAATAAATCTGATGTTCATTTTCTTGGATATTTCTTAGTCTGAAAAGTGCTAGAACTACCTCTTCTGAATCTCATATGTCTAAGGAAGGTGGTGAATCTTGTTGGTCCCAATCGATTAGTTTAGGATTGGTAAGGGGGAGTTTAGGAAAGGAGAGGTTAGATTGGATGATATGGAGGACACAGGTATCGATAATATCTTTGATGTATTGGAAAGGTACTTCAAAGAACTCTTCTTTGGTGTTTGAATTAGATTTAATCAAACAATAGTATTTGGCGAAGGTTTTCTCAATTTCTATGGAACCCAATCCTCTTCCTCAAGGATATCCAGTTGCTTTAATGAGAGTTTTTCTTCCAATTTCATATGCTCTGAGGCTAGTGTCATGATATCCCATGCTTTCAATAATGGGTGTGGCCTTTATATACTTCCCTTTAGGAATGTCTACAGGTTTGTCTTCTTCTTCATCAAATAGCCAAGAAAGAACATTATGCTCCATATGTTCGTCTGAAAGAGATCTCCAGTGTTCAAATGTGGTCTTTTTACACTTCATGGTTTCTTTACTCTCCTTAGGGAAGATTTGTGAAGGTTTTCCATAAGACCTAGGGGAGAGGGGGAGTTGACCAATGCACATGGTAGTTTCAAATTTTTATTCCCCTGGACCCTGATCTATGAACCTAACTTTCTTTTTAGGCTTAGTATTCTTTTCTTGGCTAACCTTTTCTTTGTCCTTGGCTTGTTTAGACAATTGTTCTTCAAAACAAGTGTGCTGGATAGGAATCTCTTATGAAACTAAACAAACATATTCATTGAATAGGAAATAGTTTGATTGGTTTCCTTACAACCTCTTGAGATATTGAAAGGGCTCCTGATCTCCTAGAATGGTGATTTCAGCTGTGTAGTGCACAAATTTCAAACATTAGTGAAATGTGGACAGGACACTTGAGATAGTGTGTATCTATGGTCTACCCAAAAGGATATTGTAGCGTAGATCTAAATCAAGAACTTGACAAATAGTTTCAATAAGGGTTGGGCCCACTTGTACGAGGAGTGCAATGAGACCTTTAGTCACCCTTTCTCTATCATCATATGCTTTTATTTTTATTCTTTTATTTTTATCAATGAGGTCTTTAGAAAGACTGATATTGCAGATCATGCTTAATGTACATAGATTTAGACCGGATCCATTGTCTATAAGGACTCTTTTAATTTGGGTGTTATGGATGGTGACTTGGATGTGCAAGGGTTTATTATGATGGGGGTCAAGACCTTGAAAATATTTGTTGGTGCATACCAGGTGTTGTTGGGCAACTAAATTGTCGATCATCACTTGAAATTGAGAGGCATTGATATTTTTTGAGATGCAAGACTCAGTTAGGGAATTATCAAGGACCTCTTTGTGAATGGGGGATGTCTACAAAATCTCTAGTATGGATATTTGTGTAGGGGTCTTCTTCAATTGGGAAAGCAAGTCATAACACAATGCATGGCATGTCAAGGTAGATGGTGCAACAGGTGGATCTACAATAGGTGGATTGGAAGCACCTTGTATAGTCATGCGAGGACGACGGGTAGTAACATTGCAATCTGCACTCTTTAAATTCAATGTATTTACATAAGTTTTGGATTGTTCAATATGGCCACATAGTGAGTCAAAGCCACAAGCATCATTTTCAGCTAATTTTGCACAAGTGCGTTCATCTCCTAAGATTTTGTTCATTGAATAATTGTAAGAAAATCCCTTGGATGTGGATGCATTGTTTTGATTATGTTCTGGAAAAGGTTTAGAATACATTTTTATTTGGGTGTTAGAGGTAGAGGAATTTTTTTCCTTCTACTTCAATTTTACCATCATCGATCAAATCTTGCACAAAATAATGAAATTTCATGCATTTGTTAATCTCATTCCCTTTTATGCGATGATAATCATAGTATTCATTATCCTTATACTAGTTCAGTTTAGGTTGATTTTCATTAAAAGGCCTGGTGTTAGGGTAAACCATCATCCCTTGATCGACTAGATGTTAGAAAATCACATCAAGAGAATCTGCAAACTATGTAAATTTTCATCATTTTTATTGTCGATTGTTGTCGTTGTTGCCATTATATCATGAAAATAAAGAGCCATGATAACCAGATCCTTGATTCTGATTTTGGTTATTTGGATTATTCTGATTGTTTTGATTATTTTGATTGTTCTAATTATTGTTCTGATTGCGATTGTTCTACTCATTATTGTTGTGATTGCCTTGGTTATTATTGTTGGATGCTTAAACATTTTGAATGTGTTTAGCATCTATCACTCCATCATTAACAACACCTTTGTTTTTGGACTAGAACTTGGGTTTATCATTAGTGTTGTTAGATGAGTTAGGGGTATAGTTTTTAATTTCCCCTTTCATCAAAATTCCATCTTTAATAGACTTCCCCTTTTTAATGAGTGCCTCAAAGGAATCTGGGGCATCCATCTTCATCTGAAATGACATTTTTGTAACCAAATTCTTAGTAAATATATCAACTAGATGTGAATCTGGTATTTTCCAAGGCATGCGATTGGTGAGATGTTGCCACTTTTGGAGAAAGTTGGCAATGGTTTCTCTATTTCTTTGTTTCATGTTACACAAATCGGTGAGTGATTCTTGATGTTCCATGTTATAAGAATAATGTGTAATGAAATTTTCACTGAGATCATGAAAGATAGACATGGAACTAGGAGGGAGATTCAATAGTCACTCTAAGGCTAGTCCTCCAAGACTCCTAGTGAAGATTCTTAAGGGAAGATGATCATTGTGAGAAACCTCTTGTGTCACTACATAAGATTCTTTGACATGTTTCATAGGGCATGAGTGTCCCTTGTATTTATCAAATTTTGGAATTTCAAAATTGGTGGGGAATGGTTGGAGAGTGATTGATTTGTCAAAGGGGTAAGGACATATCTATGCAAAAGAAAATTCCTTCTTTCCTCCTTTTTGCATAGCCATCATCATGCCTTTGAGCTCGTCGATTTGTTGAAGTAATTTAGGAGGATTACTAGTAGTGATCATGTGGACTTGATGTGTTCCTCCTCCTGATGATGCATTATGTCCATCTAGAGGGGGAGGATTGGTGTTATGTCTTTGATTCATGTTGTTTGTTTGTGCAGAGTTTTGATTTTTTAGGACTCCACTAGGCTTCGAGAAAATGGAAGCAAAGTGTCATCCTAAGGACCTTGGTTGTTGCCCAGGTCCATGACCCACACTTAAACCATCATTACTCACCCCATTGTTTGAGTTAGGCTTATTTAAGAGTTGTTAGATTAATTCAAGTGTATCAGGGGGAGGTTTATTTGTATTATCAAATTTTGATGGCATTATGGGCGCTACTTTTCTTTTGTTGGTTCAAATCAAGTTGTCCTCAAGAAAATTTTCTTCAAAATTGTTAGGGAGGGTAACACCCCTTTGGATAAGATTCATGGAGATGTTGGAACTATTGGTTTGGATTAGGTCTTCCACTAAGCTTAAATTGTTAGGATCCTCAAAGAATTCTTTAGCTCATATATTGGCATTGACACTTTTGGGTATGACTGTATCAGATTCTATGTGGGGTTCTTCTTTGTCATTAAAGTCTTCATGATAGACATTTTCCTGATCTTTATCCATGGTGATAGATTTGTGTCTTAGTTTTTCTTGTGATTGGGTAAGTACCATGCACGAGTGACCTTAGAATGGTTGAATTAAAGAAGGGTGAATGGTTGATGAGGTATGAAAAGAGAAGGATTTGGTGAACTAGGAGCAACTTGGACTAATGATTAAGTCTTTATGATTGATTGGATTGATTGAATTGATTGAGAATTATATTGATTAATGAGATTGGATTAAAGAGGAACTAAGCCTCAAGGATTGGTTTGATTTAAAGGTTTGGAACAAACCTAGGTGAAACAAGACCTTGTGATTATGCAAACATAGGACTGGTTTTAATTTAAAGTCTTCTTTTATTTGGGTGATAGACTAATGATCCCCAAACAAAATAGGACAAGATTGAGACTACTAAGAGAAAGATTCATTTCTCAAAGTAGTAAGGGATTAATGTTTTCTTTGAAATCAAGGCCTCTGAGACACTATTGGAATAATTCTTTCACCCTATTGCCTGAGGAAGGTGTGAAAGATGGATTGATTTGATTTTGATTTTAAAGCCCAAGATTTTGATTAATGCTCCTAATGTTTTGGAATGTGGATGAAGAAAGAGGTATGAGAAGATGAGAAAGGCATGAATGAAGGTTGATGGTACTTAATCATAGGATTCCCAGCTGACAAAGGCCATGTTCATTTTGTTCTTGGTAATGACATTGGCAACCTTATTGTTATAGATGATTTTATCTAATTTCTCAATAGCCCCTAATTTTTTTTGAATGGATTTCAAATAAGATTGGTTGGCTTTAGTCTTCTGAACAATGATTTTATTCTCTCTATGGACTCATGCAACTGGAGGTTTTTCTTTCTTATGTTTTACACTATCATTCATGGATTAAGGAAAATATCTTGATAGATCAAAGGATGCTCTTGGAAAGAACAAATTTCATGCATACATCAAATGTTTGGGTTACAAGCACATTTGTCAAAAATAGTCCTGCAAGGGACAAAGCAACCTTGCAGGATTCAAGTGTATAGGTTTGTTTTGCAATGGAAGTAGCAAGCACACTCTTTATCCCTAAAAGGAAGTTGGCTGAGATTGAAAATATTTTCTCACTGACTTAGGAACACACCCAAAAACTCCTCATAATATGGCCATCACCAAGCATGCAATGGCTCGAGTCATGATGTTGTATTATCAAAGTGTTAACATTGAAGGGGGCTCGATATGGTGAGTGTCTTGGGGAGATTCATATTCTCCTGGCACATAGATTATCAATATTTTGGGGGTGATTTGGGTGGCTTCTAACTAATGGATTTTAGTAAGGGTCTCCATTCAAACACACTCTTTGTATCCATAAAAGCACGACTAGGACATATCACCCCACAAAGCACCTTGACACAAGTAGTCATGTAAACATGATTAAGACCCTAAGGCCCTACTAAGTATTAGGCGAGAGTCATGTATAAGCTCAAATATCATCTAGCTTCCAAGGCTTTAACCCCAAAAAGAAAATTTTATTAACGTGTGTTAGAGTGGTGGTCTAACACCTCGTTCTCATGTGGGTCATTCCTGGGAGATTTTTACCTCATCGGTTGGCCCATCTAAAGGATTAAAGGAAAATGCATGGATTGGCCACAAGGAGTCTAGATTTTTTATTTTCCCTCAAGGGAAAAAGAGCATAATCTCCTATCCAACGTGGTTTTCTCCCAAACACACCAAACAAACTTGTTCTTTTCCAAGGTCCCTATTAAAGTATAATGTCAAATGGGGCTAGGTTTTTGATTGTCTCAAAGAGATAAGAACATATCCCCCTACCACTTAGAAAAACACTACAAGTGAACCTTTGTTAAATGCCTAAGAAAAAGATTAATAAAGACACAATGTTTATTTGTATCTCCTAGGCAACCTCCAAGACAAATAGTGTGAGTAGTTTGGTGTTTGTTCTTCTAACAACTTCCTGCAAAACTAACAAGTTAATAGTCTTAGAATGTTTAGATCTTGGTCAACGTTTTGCAAAATCACTATTACAAATCATAAAATGTCATAACATTCCAAAAAATCAAATCAAAAAACTCAAAAATGTAATTTTTATGAAAAAAAAAGTTGTAATTAGATATAGACACATGTTTGTTGGTAGAGCCACTTGTTATCAGGAAGAGACACCTGTCAGGCAAAGACACCTATCAGCAGGAAAAGCTACCTATTTGGAAGCAGAGATGCCTATCTAGACAAAATATAAGTATTACCTATGAAACCTTTAAATTTTTGTACTTCTATCAGGTTGCAAATGTATAAAAATGGTTTATTATGATAAGACACAATGATTTACAACCTTAATATACCCAAAAAAAAACTCTTTTTAATCAACTAAATAGGCAAAATGAGAAAACTTCCCCTTTTCTGGAAGAGATACCTATGTATCAGTAGAGACACCTATCTGCACAAAAATAGAGATTTTATTAATTTCTTATGTTTCTTTCTTATTTTTAGATAAGACTAAGCATTTTACTAGTAACCATTAGCCTAAATGTGATTAGAAAAAAGTATACTTTGCTGGCTAAAACAAATTAAATGAAAGTAAAAATACCTTCTGATGGAGACACTTGTCTATTGGCTGAGCCACCTATGTACAGGTAGAGATCCCTATTACCAGGGAGAGACACATCTATACGAGTGGAGACGCCTGTCTAGAAATTTCATAGGAAACCTTCACAAGATCAAGAAAATTATTAGAAAAAAATGGGATCGTGGGACCCACCATGCGTGCCAAAATGTATGTGATGAAAACCAACCTATTGGGAGAAAGTTCAAACATGAAAATTTTAGCAATAATGATGTAGGAGCATCTTGGGTCTTGAGCAATCTTGCATCACCAAAAATATTTATTGTATTCTTGTACCTATCTATTGTTTGTTTTGTAGTCATTGCTGATGAGGCATATTAATGCCATACTTTAGAATACCCTAGGATAATATTTTCTATACCTTTTGCTTCATTTTGATACATTTACCACAAGACTCTTATGTTTTTCTATTGTACACACAAAATAGTACACTTCTCTAAGTCATTACATCAAAGGGAATCCATGAAAGGGAAACCTTCAATAGCGACCTAGAGCTCTCTATGTATGGAGTTGCAAGATTATGAAATTGCTCTCAGCTAGAGCTAATAAACTTGTGACCTTGCTAGTCAACCACACAATGAGAGATTCCAAAATTGAAGACAAGGGAAAGAGTGCCAATATCCTCAAAGAATCAAATGGAAATTCAATGCAATGCAAGCTAATCTAAGAATGAGGATGCAAGCTAGTCTATGGAAATGGAAAGAATAATGCAACTAATCTATGAAAGGAAAGAACAAGTGTTACAAATCCTTCCTATTTAGACTATGTGAGATTAATCTATTGCATAAAGGAAATCTATACTAAAAATGCCATGATTATGCAACTATGAAAGCAAAGAAGGAATCTAAATGAAATGCAGCAACAATATCTTCAAAGCTTGAATGCAAGAATGTCTTCAAATAGCTCCAAATGACCTAGAAAACCTACAGCATAACATTAGCATAAAAGAGATGGATGCAAATGAGGAAGAGAGCTCTCCTTTTATAAGAAATGAAAAGGAATGGACACAGGCATCAAAAGAATGCTCACAGGCATGAACAGATTTCCCATAAGTGGCGTTTCTCCTGTTTGCACAAAATTGATGAAAAAGTGATGCTAAAAATATACAAAACTTGATAAAAATGCAGAGAATGAGGCTCAAGGCCCCACAGTGGGTGCCAGAAATGTACACACAAAATTAGTGCACTTCTCTAAGTCATTACATCAAAGGAAATCCATGGAAGGGAAACCTTCAATAGCGACCTAGAGCTCTCTATGTATGGAGTTGCAAGATTGTAAAATTTCTCTCAGCTAGACCTAATAAACTTACGACCTTGCTAGTCAACCACACAATGAGAGATTCCAAAATTGAAGACAAGGGCAAGAGTGCCAATATCCTCAAAGAATCAAATGGAAATGCAATGCAATGCAAGATAATCTAAGAATGAGGATGCAAGCTAGTCTATAGAAATGAAAGAACAATGCAACTAATCTATGAAAGGAAAGAACAAGTGTTACAAATCCTTCCTATTTAGACTATGTGAGATTAATCTATAGTATAAAGGAAATCTAAACTATGAAAGCATAAATATGGAACTACTATGCAAGAATGGAAACTAAAATATGAAGTAATGAAGAACTCTAAGATGTAATGCAACAATGATCTCCAAGAAGCTCCAAAGTCTTCAAGAATTCCTGCAGCATAAAGTTAGCATAAAAATGAATGACCTAGAATGAAGAAGAGAGCTCTCCTTTTATAAGAAGTGAGAAAGAATGGACCATGGAGATTAAGAGGCAAAAGATCTAATCAATGGTGGAGCTTGAAGAGGGATCAATCCATGTGCACAAGTATCCTCCAATGAGAAAATAAGAGTTGACTTTTGTGTCCATATGAGACAAAAAGTACTTTTTCCCTTTTTATAAAATAAGAATAATGCTTTATTTGTGCATCTTAGGATAAGAGGAAAAGTGAGGGCTTTTTATTTAATAAAAGGGGAGGAAATATTTCTTTTAATTAAATAAAGAATTTAGGATAAAATGGTTAGCCCAAGGCAAATAATCAAAAATGATGAAATAGGATTTGATCAAGGAAATTGATATTGAGTTGAAAATGCTGATTTTTTAAAATATTGATTCAGGGATTTGATAAATTGCTGAATGGGGGCCCAAAGTCTAGGTGACCATTTTAGGGTGCATACATCTACTACTATATGGCATGCTACCAAAAGACATTTAACATGGTTTAAATGTACTTAAATATGTTATGCTTGGATAAATTACTATATTTCTTGTTCTAAAAGATATTGTTGTGTTTCAATGAGTAGAGTAGATGTTTGAATATGATTGATTATGCATGTTCTAGTAATTACTATCATAAATATCTTATCCTAACCCTTGAAGGCATAGCGCATTGGAATAGTGAATATTGTTTTAACTAGGTATGGTGCATTCATTTCATGGAGTGTTCCACTCAGTCTTCCTATAGCTTTCAGTGGAAGAACATTCAATACAATGCCAATTTAAGGGATACGATGGTAGTTCTAGTGAAGAGAAAGGTGGCATGTTACTTCTCTAAGAAAATCTAGGCACGAGTAGGAAGTTAGATTTGTTGTCACGATAATTCTCTCCTCCACTTTGCATTCAATCTGTTAAGTCTTTAAGGCTTTCCTTCTTTCTAGTCAATAATGTTATAATAAAGATCTACTTGTTTCTACGATGTGATTAGGAAAGTAGTTAGGAGTTTTTCCTTTAAATAAAGCCCCGCTCCTACGTGAGCACAACAAGGAGGGCATTGTCAAGCTTATAGAAATAGTTTTCAGTTAGTTTCACTGTGTTATGAGAATTCTATACTTTGACATTCAATCAATAAAATGAAGTGTTGATATTTAGTTGAGTATAATTGTGATTTAGGATACTCATCCAAGGGGGCCCAGTTGGTGAGAAATCCATAGTAAGATAGATTCATACTAGCTAGAATCATTTCTTACATTTCTATTGTTTTAAGTGTCAAGTGTTGAATTGCTCCTGCAGCCAAAGCTACAAATTGACTAACGCCTCCTGTAGCCAATTAAGTCATAGAACAACAGAAGTACTATGGCATAGTTTGTAAGAATCTTCATGTCTTATTAAAATTTATACTTTTGTAGTTTCTCTTCCAGCACTTACTTTTCTACAAACTTCAGCTTAAGCATTACTTTATCATTCATTTCCAGCAATCATAGTGTAGTTTTCCTTTGGCATTTCCTTCTTGTAGCAATGATAAATGTGTGACTGAATGATACTTGGTGCATATATTATGCTGGCCCATTTCAAGTAATTCATCCTTGGTCTGACTTACTAAATGAATTCCTATAAAGAGGATAAGTTGCTTAGTTGGATGTCCAATCCCTGAGTCTAGAATTATACCTAGTTTCTAAGCCTTTATAGGAAGTGATCATTTTTGGCGTCGTTGTCGGGGATGGTGCTGAACCAAGTCCTCAATAAGCCATTCTTAGACTTTGTTTCATTTCTAGTTTTTGTTAGAATACATTAATTTTAGGAGAACTCTGCCAATCACGTCACTCCCTACTACCTGTATGCATAACTGAAGAAGAGACACCAAAGGATGGTACTTTCCAAACCAATTCAATCACCCATTTGAGGAAGAAGTTCATTTGTTGATGCCACCATTGACCTCCTTGAAACTATGTCATCCTCCTCGTCTTTTGAAGAAGAACAGGTTGATTCTTTTGAAGAGCAACCTAAATTTAACACATTTGTAGACGTCTTCTCTCATTTGAGAGCCCATTTTCCTAAAAATCTAGTCATACAAGAAAAATCATTACAACTAATCGTATACCAACCTCCTCATCATCCTCCACCTTTGTGACCTATAAATCCTACTAGGATGGCTAATCCCCCTACTTTTTGATTCCCTATTACTGACCAATGAGACAATAACAACCTTAAAAACATACCTTCTTCTGCCTTGCCAAAATTCTATGGTCTAGTGATGGAAGACCCGGATACCTTTCTCTTTGAGTTTGATATCATGTGAAAGAGTTAGGACTACACCACTGATGCTCACAAACTCAAACTCTTTCCTACGACTCTTAAGGAGTCTGCCTTGCATTGGTTTATGGGCCTAGGATGGGATTTTATCCATGATTAGGTAGGGATGCAAGAAGCATTCTCAACCAAGTATAAGGAGTATTGTTGGGGAACTGATACGTGAGGAGGAGACCTCTTTAAAATGACTCAAAAAGAGGATGAGTCACTTGAAGACTATATCTCATGGTTCATGTATAGTCTACAAAGGAATATAGAGCATGAGCTTAATGAGGAATCTCAGAAGCTACTATTTCTTAGAGGTATCCAAGATGGATGCACTAAAGCTTTAGATTTTATGGCAGGAAGAGACATAAATCAATCCAGTTGGGATGACATAAAGAAAATATGCCTCAAATACTCACGGGCTATAGGGATGAGTGGAAGAGGATACAGACCCTCAATAGGAAGGACAAATGGTTTAGGCACTTCTAGATCAGAGATAACTCATCTCTTATTTGACTTCAAGCAAGATATCATCAACAATATGGCCATGCAGCTAGATACTTTATAGGCCAAGAAGAAGCATGAGGAAGCAGAGGCTATGTTAGTAGAATTTTGTCCACACTGTCAGTAGAAGAAGAGAGATTTCCGATGTAAACTGGTTGAAAATATGGAGGCCACCCAAATGCCAACTGAATACAAGCTAGTTGAACCAGAAAATGAACAACTATTCTTTGTTTCTCAAAGACATCCATGGGCACAATGACAAGGCATTCCTCAAGACCCACTTACATTTAGTAATCCATAATATAACAATCAATAGAAACCTTCTATGAATTATCAAAATCCTCCCTGGAACAACTATCAAAATCAATGGAAAAATTACCCTAGTCCACAATGGCAGAACCCTCAAGGGAATTGGAAACAACCCCAAGGGGCATGGCAACAACTGCAGGGTAATTGGCAATAGAATCCTTAGTGGCAAGGAAACCAACAATGGCCACCTTAGTCCCAAGGATATCTAAATCCACCTCTTCAAGCATGGCAACAACTATCACTCTTACCACCACTAGCTGCTAATACCCAACCTCCAAAACCAACCCAATTGCCTACACAACCACAGCCAAACCCAAACAATAGGCCTCCGACACCTTAGCAAAGTGTGTATACTACTAATCAAATGTAGTATCACATGCATTATCCTACCTACGCAATCACCCTTGATGATATACACCTTCAATCTGGGACTACTCTTCCTTCTCCTAAGCATTCAATCATAATAGAAGTACCACAAGAGGAGCCTACACTGCCAGGAAGCACTATACCCTCACCTATAACACAACCTATAGCGGAATAAAGCCACCCTACTAGACCACCTTTTCCACAAAGGTTGCAACCCACCAATCCTAAGCCTACTAAGGAAACCAAATTTAACATCCTTGATCAATTGAAGAATGTTAATGTCCAAATACCTTTATTCCAAGCAATTAAGGATGTACCCACCTACAAAAAAAGCCATAAAAGAAGCTTGTTTTAAGAATCCTAGTCACAATAAAAATGATCCTCGGATGGTGCATATGTTAGGAAAGCTCATTGACATCATGTTAGGCAAGCTTACCATCCCAAAATATTTTAACCCAAGTAGCCCTATTGTTGAAGTAATTATTAATGGGACCACCATTAACAATGTATTGGTAGATCTTAGAGTAGCTATAAATGTAATGACTAGGGATATAATGCAACAACTTGGCATATACAACCTCCGAACCACTCCTACTATCCTGTAGCTTGCAGATAGTTTAGCTATAAAACCTAATGGAATGGTTGAAGATATAGTTGTTGACCTTGCAACTTGGTCATACCTAGCAGATTTCATGATCTTGTCACCAAATGCTACTTTAGGAGGATATCCTATTATACTCGGTAGGCCTTGGCTAGAAACTATTGATTCTCACATTAGTTGTCGCTAAGGGGATATGACCATTTCTAATGGCTAGCATACACAGACTCTTTTCCTATATCCTCCTGCTCAACCCCAAATGCACTTAGCCTCACCAATCTTTCCTGACATAGGAGAAGAATTTGAGGTTATCAATTCAGTGTCAAAATTGCTGATGATAAAAAGGGATCCCTTTCTACAACTTCAGGATGAAGACAAGGTAATCACCAATATCCTATAAAATCAATATGGATCAAGCCTGGATTCACTTGGATGTTCTTCCAACAACTGCTCTCTGCAAGTTTTTAACCCTAATTGCCAATGGCCTTCTCCTACAGCCAAAGATCTCTATCACCAATTGCTTCCCCATGAGATACAAGTGCCCTCATTTACAAATGCATCCATGATTGAGCTGACTAAGAAAATAGAGGTCTCCCCTAACCGTTACCTGAACATCAATGGTAAATTAACTGCTCAGCAGAAAACATCTTTGACTAAAACACTGAAGGCCCATACTAGAGAATTTGCTTGGGATTATTTTGACATGAAAGGTTTGGATCCAAAACTATGCACTCATATAATCTATCTAAAAGAAGATAAACCTCTAGTAAGGCAATTCTAGAGGTGAGTGAATCTAACATTACAAGAAATCGTTAAAATAGAATTGCAAAAACTCCTCAACGCTGGATTCATTTACCCCATATTTGATAGTCGGTGGGTTTCTCCATTAGTAATTGTACCAAAAAAAGGAGTAAAATAGTGTGTGTGTGTGTGTGTGTGTGTGTGGACTATAGGGAACTCAATAATGCAACCAAAAAGGACCATTTTCCTCTTCCATTCATTGACCAAATATTGGACTCTTTAGCAGGCAAAAATTATTTTTCCTTCCTAGATGGGTATAGTGGGTACAATCACATCCAAATCTTTCCCAAAGATCAAGAGAAGAAAACTTTCACTTGCCCTTCATGAACTTTTTCCAATTTTGTTCTTCCATTTGGTCTTTGTAATGCTCCAGCAACCTTTTAGAGAGTAGTCATCAGTAGCTTTGCTAACATCTCTCATGATTGTATGGAGATCTATATAGATGATTTCACAACTTATGGTGAAACTTATGAGGAAGCCTTAAGCAACCTAGAAAAGGTCCTAAAAAGGTGTGAAGAACATAATCTATCCCTTAATAGCGATAAATACTTCATGATGATGCAAGAAGGGATAGTACTTGGCCACTATATATCTACAGTAGGAATACAAGTGGATCCTACCAAAATTAAGATCATACAAAACCTTCCCACACCAACCAAGCAAAAAGATTTCCAAAGTTTTCTTGGCCATGCAGGCTATTACAAAAGGTTCATAAAGGATTTTAGTAAAATCATGGCTAGTCCCCTTCACACTCTGCTTACCAATGATACCGAATTTAACTGGACCCCAACTTTTGAAGTAGCCTTCCTGTAGCTTAAGACGGTCCTTACAACACCAGTCTTGTGAGGACCAAACTGGGAACTTTCATTCCATATACATACTAACACCTTAGATCATTCCATAGGAGTTGTGCTTGGCCAAAAAGAGGACACAATAGAGCATGCTATATACTTCATTAGCAAGAATCTCCAAGGAGCTGAATTGAATTATATGGTCATAGAAAAGGAGCTCCTGGTAGTTAGTTATGCCCTCAATAAGTTCCCCCAGTACATTATAGGGTATCAAATCTATGTGCACACCGATCATGCAGCCATTGAATACCTTGCTAATAAGCCTATAATCATAGACTGACTAGCTAGATGGCTTCTATTGTTGCAAGAATTTGATATCACCATAGTGGATAAACCAAGTAAATCCAACGTGGTTGCATTTTTTCTCTCACGATTGCAGAACAAGGATGAACCCCAACTAATTAATGACAACTTTTTTGATGATCACCTCTTCTCTATTTCAGCCAAAACTCCTTGGTATGCAGATATTGCCAATTACTTGGTCTCTCAAAAGGTACCTCCCTATTTCTCGCCAAAAGAAAAGAGGCTCCTCATAGAAAAAACTTTCAATTTTTCATGGATTGCTAATTGTCTATTCTATAATGGGCTAGATCAAATATTGTGAAGGTGTGTCAGGGAGGATGAAACTTATGACATTCTTCATGCATGTCATAATGAGCCCTATGGAGGGCATTTCGTAACTAAAAGAACAATGATGAAGATACTGAACACAAGATATTATTGCCCAACCCTCCATAGAGATGCTATTAGCTATACAAGGAAATGCGACCGATGCCAAAGGATGGGACAACCAAAAAAATTTGATGAAATGCCTCTCTTTCCATAGGTGGTAGTAACTCCATTTGATAAATGGGGATTATATTTTGTAGGACCCATTACTCCATCTTCCAATGACAACTCCTACATCCTTGTATGTACTGACTATGTAAGTAAATGGGTGGAAGTCCATGCTATGAAACATGCTAGAGATAACAAGGTTGCTGAATTTCTATATGAATAAATCTTCACATGGTATGGTGTTCCAAGAGATTTGGTTACTGATCAGGGTGCTCAATTCAATTCCACACTAATTACTGCACTTATGAATGAATATAAAATTCACCACAAGACATCAAGTCCATACCATCCATAGGAAAATGGGAAAGTTGAGGTTACAAATAGAGAAATAGAGGCTATTTTGACCAAAACCATGTAGCTACATAAGAAAGACTGAAGCACAAGGTTACAAGAAGCAGTCTAGGTGTATAGGACAACTTGGAAAACCACAACTAGTTTCACAACATTTGAGTTGGTTTAAGGAAAACATGTTGTAATGCCGATATAATTTGAGCATAAAACATTTTGAAAAACATTACAATTGTGTTAGGAATGAATGTTGAATGTTGTCAGTCATTTTGTAGCAGTTGTTGCATTCATGACTATGATTGTCATTAATGTCAACACAGTGATCTTCTCGAGACTTATAGAGAAGCAGACATTGTTTTGATTAGCGCATGTGGGATATTGTAGTTGGAGCTATATGATGTTGAGGTTATATTCTTTGATATGTTATATGTCTATGGTTAAGAGCACAAACATTAATTCATTTATTCATGAAAGTTATGAGCATTTTGGTGGAAGCAGTATTCAGGTAGTGTTCCTAAGTAGCGGTTTGTGGAAATCGGATGATATCTCCTAATTGGGATGGAATATGGTTTTGCACAGTTAAAGAGAAGTTTGAGACACATTGATAGTGATGTGGTTCATAGTGAAAACTTCTAGGTCACACGAGTGAAGAGTTATTACATTTGGAAGCTGACAGTTTTATGTAATTTTGATGTAGCGTGTGGAAACTTTTATTTTGTAATTGTGTGCCAACTCATTTTTAATTATATGCATGTGGTATAAAGGAAGGAATGTTTTTTCCTTGTTGAAGTGTGAAGGAATGTGAGCATGGTATCTTTGAATGTGAATGTATGCATGAAGTGAAGAAAAGAGCTAATGAAGTTGTGAAAGCGAAAGTGTGAAGGAAGACATGCAAAGTACAGAGATCTAAAATTGAGATCTGGTGTAGCAGTGAGTGTGGTTTGGCACAGTGAGGAGGTAACATATTTCATATTATTCTACTAAATAATCTTAATATCATTTGGATAGTGTGTTCATTGATCTTACCCTAAAGCTATTTGGGTAGTGGGTCCTTCTGTCTTCCATAACTCTTAGCAGGGTTAGAATCTTTTAACAGGGATTTGAAATCTCCTAATAGGGATTCATATGTACTAAATGTATTTCATAAGACTCCTAACAGAGTCCATCCTTTCACAAGGAATATTCATATTAGTTCATATTTTGTGGGCATCATTCCACCGGGGTTTACTCTCTGATCAAGAGGTTCCCTAGTCAACATATCTTGTGTTATTGTGTCATTGCGTATGAATATCTTTCTATGGTTGGTAATTATATTGCTTACATGGTTAAATGCTATTGAAGTTGATAAAAGTTATAATTATTTGATAACTAATTCACCCCCCCCCCCTTTCAGTTATCTTGGTGGACTTTACTTTCTAACAATTGGTATCAGAGCAGTAGGTCCTTGAAAGGAAATTTTAACAGCTTAAGGAGATCCATGGCAAATTTCAAGAAAGAAAGCCCTAAGTTTGATGGAGTAAATTTTGACAGCTGGAAAGAAAAGATGAAGACACATCTACTATGTTTAGGACCAAGTTATTGATTGATTACAAAGAATGATAGGACTATCATTGAAGAAGATAGTCTTGAAACAAGTTCTAAAGATGAGGTAGATCTATTCATGTGTACCATACTTGCAAGAGAAGCACTTTTGACAGCACTTCCAAAGAATCAATACAGTCAGGTAAAATGTTTGAAGAAATCTTATGAAATTTGGAAAGCTTTATACTCTACTTTTGAAGGTGATGAACATGCAAAGAGAGCTAGATTACATAATTGGATATGTGCATTTGAAGATATTAGAATGATGGAAGATGAATCTATTAGAAGCTGTATTGGTAGAATGTCAGAAATTGTTGCAGGGATAAAAGCTTATGGAGGAACAAAGATAGAGAATGAAGTGATATGGAAAATTCTGATGACATTGACTCCTGTATTTAAGTAGACAACATAGATGATTAAACAAGTTATACCTTGTACTATGAACTTTACAAGAGAGACTCTTCTTGGAAGATTGGAAGCAGCAAAAATGAACCTGAGGGTATCAAGAGACTTACCTAGAATGGAGACAACATTTAGTGCTCTTAGTATTCGTCCTACTTTTTCAAGAAGTACCAATGTGAGTGGAGCTTATGCCAGTAGTAGATCTAGAAATGAAGAAGACAAGAAGATTGAAGAAGGTATTTCCTTGCTTGTGAAAAGAGAACTAGATGGTAAGAAATTTTTTAAATGTTGGACTTGTCAAGAATATGGTCATTTTGTAACTAAATGTCCTAAGAGAGTTAAGAAGTACAAAAATAATTTCAGGCCTAGAAGATCTAAGGAATGTTATTATGCTAATGATGAAGATCTTGAAACTAGTATAGAAAGAACTTTCAGTGAAAGTGATACTGAGAATAATGATGAAATAGGATTTGTAGCAATTAAAGTAGAGAATTATGAATATGATGTTAAGGAAGAAAAAGCCTTAGTTTCCCAAGTTGAAAAGAAAGATGATTGCATTATAGATAGTGGTTGTTCACATCATATGATTGGAGATATGAAAAAGTTCATAAAGTTTGACAATTATGATGGAGGGGTTGTTAGAGTTGGTAAAAATGCACCTTGTTTGATTAAAGGTATAGGATCTATTACTCTTGATGGAAAGACTAATAATGATGATGTTTAATTTGTGGATGGTTTGAAACATAATATTTTGAGTGTTGGATAGTTAGTTGATAAGGGATATCAAGTTTGGTTTACTAAGAAAACTTGTGTGATAAAGGATAGAGATGGAAATCTAATTGGAACTGGATCTAGAACTAGAGGTAATGTATTTCAATTGAATCCTGCTGAGATGACATGTTTGATTACTAAAATTGATGGCAGTTGGTTATGGCATAGAAGGTTTTGTCATATAAAATTTGATAACATTGTGAAAGTGAGTACTACACTTGCAGTAAGGGATTTGCCTAAAATTATGAAGCCTACTAACATGATTTGCAAAGAATGTGTGATGGCTAAATAGAAGAGAAGTTCATTTCCTAGTAAGAAGTTCACATCGGCAGAGAAGTTGGAGATAGTTCATACAGACTTGAGCACTCCTACCAAGACTAGAGGATTCTATGGAGAAAGGTATTTTATGATTCTTGTTGATGATTTTACAAGAATGATGTGGATTGCATTTCTGAAAGAAAAAATTGAAGCATTTGATAAGTTTAAGATCATTAAGAATAAAGTTGAGAATGAATCTGGAATGAAGATTAAATGTTTGAGATCTGATAGAGGTGGTGAATTTACTTCTAGAGAGTTTAACACTTTTTGTGAAGTGAATGGTATTAAGAGACAGTTTTTAGCCCCTAGAACACCTGAACAAAATGGTATTATAGAAAGAAGAAACAGGTTAGTGACTGAAGTAGCAAGAGCTATGTTGTTTGAGAATGATTTGGCTAAGACATTCTAGAGAGAAACAGTGAATACAATAGTATATACAATGAACAGAGTACAAATTAGAGCAGACACAGACAAGACACCTTATGAATTATGGTTTGGACATGCACCCTCAGTTAATTATTTTAAAATTTTTGGAAGCAAATGTTATATAAAGAGAGATGATGACATTGGAAAGTTTGATCCTAGAAGTGATGAAGGTATTTTTCTTGGATGTTCTTTGAAAAGAAAAGCATATAGATGTTACAATAAAAGAACTAAAACTATTGTTGAGAGCACAAATGTTAAAGTTGATGAGAAGTTCAAAATTTAGGAAAGAATGCTTGATTATGAATCAGATGAAGAAGCTCATCCTCAACCTAACACTGAATCTACTGAATTATTCTATGAGACTGATAGTGAATTATTGAATGAGAGTCTTGCAGAAGAAACCAGAGAGGAATCTAGAGAAGAATCTACAGTTGAAGCAAGATCTATGACTATGACACTGAACAGGTATCTATCTAGACATCATCCTATTGAACAAGTTATTAGAAGTTTGGATAGAGGAGTTCTAACTCGGAATAAGGTACATTTATGTTTGATTTCTCAAATTGAACCTAAATCTACTAGTGAAGCTTGTGAAGATGAACATTGGATTAATGCTATGAAAGAAGAACTAGATCATATTGAAAAGAACAAGACATGGGAATTGGTCCCTAGACCTAAAGACAAGAATGTGATTGGAACTAAATGGGTATTCAAAAAAAAGATGAATGAACAAGGAAAAGTGGTAAGAAACAAAGCAAGATCAGTATGTAAGGGATACTCACAGCAAGAAGGAATTGACTATGAAGAAACTTTTGCACCTGTGGCAAGACTTGAAGCAATAAGAATGTTTTTGGCTTATCCAGCTTTTAAGAAATTTATAGTGTATTAGATGGATGTGAAGTCCACATTTCTGAATGGTGAATTGGAAGAAGAAGCCTACATTGAGCAGCCTGAAGGTTTTCCTTTAACTCAAGAAGGAGACATGGTATGTAAACTAAAGAAAGAATTATATGGACTAAAGTAAGCACCTAGAACTTGGTATGCTAGACTGGATAAATATTTGTTGAAATTGGGATTTACTAAAGGAACAGCTGATAGCAACCTGTACACAAAAGAAATTGAAAATGGTTTGTTGGTTATAGTTATTTTTTTTGATGACATTATCTTTGGAGGAGAAGATGAAGCTAGTGAAAAATTTGCAGATGAAATGAAGACTGAATTTGAAATGAGTATGATTGGTGAGATGAAATACTTTTTGGGATTATAGATAACACAAAATAATGATGGTATCTTTGTAAGTCAGACAAAGTACTTGAATGATTTTCTGAAAAGATTTGGAATGGAGAACTGTAAACCAGTTGGAACACCTATGGTTACATGACATAAACTATCTAGCAAAGATGACATACCGACAGTTGAGTAGAAGAAATACAAATCCATGATTGGAGGATTGCAGTACTTGACACACACTAGACCAGATATAGCACATTCAGTTGGAATGGTAGCAAGATTCCAAGCTAAACCTAGAGAGTCACATTATGTAGCAGTAAAGAGGATACTAAGATATTTAAGAGGCACAATGGACTATGGATTGTGGTATGAAAAATCTGATGATTTTACCCTATGTGCATATACCGATGCTGATTGGGGAGGTAGTGTTGATGATAAGAAAAACACCAGTGGTGGAGCCTTTTTTCTTGGAGGAAGATTAGTTTCTTGGCTAAGCAAGAAGCAAAATTGTATTTCATAGAGCACAGCAGAAGCAGAGTATGTAGCAGCATCAAACAATTGTAACCAAATAATTTGGATGAAGCAGATGCTGAAGGATATTGGTATTAAGTTTGTTGAGCCTGTTTTCATACATTGTGACAACACTAGTATAGTTAGTATGTCTAAGAATCATATTTTACATTCTAAGACAAAGCATATAGAGATCAAGTATCATGTTGTAAGAGAGACAGTTGCTGAGAAAGAAGTTAGATTGGAGTACATAAGCACAAAGGAGATGATAGCAGACATATTTACAAAGCCTTTTCCTAAGGATACATTTGAGTATCTAAGAGGTATGCTTGGGGTTATGCCCCAACCTACTTTTGAGTAATGATGTAGTTGGTTGCATCTATCCAGTGGTATATGAGCCGTATCTTTCTTCTGGATTGGATGTTGGTACTTCCTCTATGGGGGAGTATGCGAGCTAAGTCATGAGGACTCTTGTGAATGTATTTTTTGAATAGTGTCTTTTGACATTGAGTTGTTGTTGACATAGTGATGAAATTTCTGTCATTGATGTCAATGGGGGAGAAGTGTACATGAAAAACACCATTTGTACCATCTGTTGGAGAGAACTGAATAGGAAAACAAAGCAAAATTTTATTGATGAAGAAGATTTGAAATGTTTGTCAGAGGAGCAGTGTTGCAGTATTGGATTTTTGGAACATTGGATGTTTTTCATCTATGTTTCCATAAATGCCAATGGGGGAGATTGTTAGGAATGAATGTTGAATGTTGGTATTCATTCTATATAGTTGTTGTTGCATTCATGACTATGATTGTCATTGATGTCAACACAATGATCTTCTGGAGACTTGCAGAGAAGCAGACAATGTTTTGATTAGCGCACATGGGATATTGTAGTTGGAGCTATGTGATGTTGAGGTTATATTCTTTGATATGTTATATGTCTATGGTTAAGACTGTAGATTTTAATTCATTTATTCATGAAAGTTATGAGCATTTTGGTGGAAGCAGTATTCAGGCAGAGTTCTTGAGTAGCGGTTTGTGGAAATTAGATGATATCTCCTAATCGGGATGGAATATGGTTTTGCACAGTTAAAGGGAAGTTTGAGACACATTGTTAGTGATGTAGTTCATAGTGCAAACTTTGAGGTCACACGAGTGAAGAGTTATTACATTTGGAAGCTGATAGTTTTATGTAATTTTGATGTAGCGTGTGGAAACTTTTATTTTGTAATTGTGTGCCGACTCATTTGTAATTATTTGAGTGTGGTATAAAGGAAGGAATGTTTTTTCCTTGTTGAAGTGTGAAGGAATGTGAGCATGGTATGGTTGAATGTGAATGTATGCATGAAGTGAAGAAAATAGCTAATGAGGTTGTGAAAGCGAAAGTGTGAAGGAAGGCATGAGAAGTACAGAGATCTAGAATTGAGATCTGGTGTAGCAGTGAGTGTGGTTTGGCACAATGAGGAGGTAACATATTTCATATTATTTTTCTAAATAATCTTAAGGTCATTTGGATAGTGTGTTCAGTGATCTTACCCTGAAGCTGTTTGGGCAGTGGGTCCTTCTGTCTTCCATAACTCTTAGAAGGGTTAGAATCTTATAACAAGGATTCAAAATCTCCTAACAAGGATTCATACGTACTGAATGTATTTCATAAGACTCCTAATAGAGTCCATCCTTTCACAAGGAATATTCATATTAGTGCATCTTTTGTGGGCATCATTCCCACTGGGGTTTACTCTCTGATCAAGAGGTTTCCTAGTCAACATATCTTGTGTTATTGTGCCATTGTGTATGAATATCTTTCTATGGTTGGTAATTATATTGCTTACATCATTAAATGCTATTGAAGTTGATAAAAGTTATAATTATCTGATAACTAATTCACCCCCCCTGTCAGTTATCTTGGTGGACTTTACTTTCTAACAAGTTGAATATTGATCTTCTAGTAGCACAATGTGACAGGATCCTACAGCTCAACCAACTGGATGAAATGCGAAAGGCCACCTTACAACACACAAAGATGATCTAGGTCCATTGAAAATGGTGGCATGACTCCTACATCCTGAACAAATGATTCGCTCCTATTGACTAGGCTCTCCTGTATGATTCTCGCTATCAAGAAAACCAAGGTAAGATCACTACCTGATGGTTAGGTCCCTATGAAATAGAAAATGTCTATGCTAATGGTGCAGTTTAGCTATCAACAATTGACCCAGTACATTTCAAATTATTGGTGAATGGGCATAGACTCCATCTATATCATAAACCACTAACAAAAGCTGAGTTCCTGCGACAGTTTTAGATTTCTCTTGTCGATGGTAAACCTCCTACAGCTAATCACAATGCTGCAGCCATTGAATCCGCCACACATTTTGGTCCTCCTCCAGCTAAAGACATTCAAAAGGTAGATGGACCTCCTCTTGTGGGTGATTCTCCTACTGTCGAACCAACAATGAAATCATCACTTTAATTCTACATGACTGCAGTCATAATAAAGTTTTCATTTCCCATGAAAATATTCTCTTTCATAATAAAAACTCCATCCCATCACCTTTTTCTTCACCACTCATTCATCCGTCACATCTTTTCTACCCTGTACTTCTCTTTGAATGATACATGTCATCAAATATTTTTAGATTTTAACATTTATGAAAATCTCACATCAGGTACATGATCATCTATTCTTTCACATACTCTGTACTTGTTGAAACATAATTATCTTTTATGCTTCATTTAATTGAGTAGATATATCCAAGCATTTCTATACTTTTTAACCATGCATGTGAGGACACCTGCGTGATTTTTGTAGGGGGCAATATGATAATATGAGATGAAATTTTTTTCTAAGATTTTGATTTAATTGCCATTAATAACACATAAGCTTTAAGTGTAATCATTATTCCACTAGCCTTAAATTTCAGCTTCTTTAAAAACCCCTAAAAACCAAAGTCAGCTATGATATTCTCTAATATTTCCACTTCCATCCCTACTAAGCCATAGCAAAAAACCCTTGAGTTAGAATAGAGTAGGAATTTTTGGAAATAAGGAGGAATTGTGAAACATTGAAGCTAAGAGCAAGGATTGCAAAAATTTAAGTATGGGTGGGCCGCCTATTCGGTCTGAACTAGCCAGTCACATGTCATTGCTGCAAGATCAAGCGAGTGCTCAAGAATTCAATCAAGTGGGTTGGCTCAGTTATTTTATCAGATTAAATGGTCATGATGAAGCTATTGCGGTGAAATTCTTGCGTACATTCAGAAATGGTGTGGCATATGTGAAAGGTTTGTGAGTTGAAGCTTCAGAAATGCACATAGCAGAAGTCTCTGGACTTCTTTCTATAGGAGAACCTTTTCCACATGGTCATGACAACCATACAGCCAGAGCTAAATTCTCCCTACCTATAGAAATAGCACTGGAAAGTAGTAAACAAGGTATGAAAAGAATTTCTCTTCTAGGTGATTACCCACAATTAAAGTAGTAAACAAGGTATGAAAAGACTTTCTCTTCCAGGTGATTACCCACAGTTTGTTGTTCACATTATCTGATATATAACTTGTGAAGGAAGGTTTTATTTTCTACATGTTGTGCATTTTAAATTGTTGAGCCATTTGCAACATGGGTGGTTAATTAATGTTCCCAATGTTCTATATTCTCTGTGAAATTTGATCTCTGAGGAAGTAAGGAAGGGTAGGCAAAATGATGTTACCCATCATGGGTTAATCAAATTACTGGTAGAAAGGGCCCTACACAATAATTCTCCTATGAATTGGGATGAATTTCTTATTGCCCCTCATGTTCAACTAAATAGGGAAAGACCTGAACCTGTAGGGCCACATCCTGAGCATCATGAAGCACAAGAAAATCATACTTTTGAAGTTAGTCTAGAAAGAGCTTAGGAAAACCGTCCTTTACATCAAGAAGATATAACAGTAAAAGCTCAAAACCCAATCTGGGGGAAGAAAACATTGGGGGTTTTGAAGAAACTCATAGTTCATAGGGAGCCAAGAAAGATGAAAAAGGGAAAGAGAAAATGTCTAGTTATGAAGCAATTGGTACCCCTGTTAATCCTACAGCCACGTCTACCTTGGTAAAATCCACTCCACAGAAACATTCAACAATGTTAGAAGAAACCCCAGTACGACGCAGTGTCCATTTGAATTCAAAGAAAAAGAAAAAGAACTCACCTAAGATGGCTGACTCAAGTTAGGAATTTCCGATTGAGGAACCTATGAATCTAGACCCACAGGAAGAAAATCCAACTATGGAAGGTGATGATATGATGAAGGACCCTGTAGCCTCGGTACCAAAAGAAACAATGAAAATGATTGTTTCTAAAGTTTCTTCTTCTCATCTGGGCAATACACAAGCAGATGACATTTCGGCGACACCTGCACCAGTTCACCAAAAGGAACATGAGATAGAACCAAAACACTCTATTCCATAGAAAATTCAAGATTAGGTAACAATACATTCCTTGTCCTTGGATTATTTTTAGCAAATTCAATATGAAAGGGAAATGTGGGTCATAGAGAAGGACAAGTTAAAAAGGGAAATAGGTCAACAGAAACAAGAAATCACACTCCTACAGGAAAAGATAGATTCAATTTTTAAGTTGGTTCCAAAGATCATAGAATGTTGACCACCACCAAGGGTGTATGCTTGGTGCTTAAGGGAACAATTTTTGTTGTTTCAGTTTATGAGAATTGTCAAAGATTTGAGTCCTAACATAGATACCCCTAAATCATTTATGGCTACATACAAAATGTCACCTGAATTCATAAAAAATCTTCTCTATAAATTGTACTTGCATCGTTATGCCATTCCATTAAACACAGAATGGAATCCCTTGCTATTTGTAGGCGACATAAATTTGTCCTCGCTACTTTCCTGGGTCAACAATGAAATCTACTATGGAGAACAATTAACCAGGTATAGGGAATTTGAACATAATATTTCACTTCCATTACACCCTGAAAGTAAAACACCTAGATGCCTTTATTGTGACTAGCTACAAATTGTCTACAATTTTAATGATTCCACCCACAAAAGAAGAATTCTAGTAAATCAAAAATAGGTGTATGTAGAATTTGAAAGACTGTCTCTAGATGATGGAAATAGAGCTGTAGATGGGTTACAACAGAGGTGGGCTAGGTTTTTGATTTCTCTAAAAAATGTAGAGCCACAGAGTATTATAAAATTTAGGACTGCCATGCAGAGGGTTCACTGGTACATAGAATTGGGCCGAAAACCAAGATCGAAATGTTGGATGCCTCTCACATTCCAACCCCCTATGCTCCTATGGCCACTGTATAGTTTTGTAGATGATGATCTGGATGAGGATTCAAAACTAAGCTGGTGTGTCAAGGTGGATAGGATGAATGGATTCTACTGGAGAGTGCACACTTTGATGACTGGGCAAACACAGGAAGGTGACTTTAGGGTGTTAGCAAAGATTAAAAACTCTTTAGCACCTAAGGACATGCACTAGTCTTCGTAGGGGGAAAAAATGATGAGGTATATTAATGCCATACTTTAGAATACCCTAGGATAATATTTGTTATACCTTTTGCTTCATTTTGATACATTCACCACAAGACTCTTATGTTTTTCTGCTACTATATGGCATGCTACCAATAGACATTTAACATGGTTTAAATGTACTTAAATATGCTATGCTTGGATAAATTACTATATTTCTTGTTCTAAAAGATATTGTTGTGTTTCAATGAGTAGAGTAGATGTTTGAATATGATTGAGTATGCGTGTTCTAGTAATTACTGTCATAAATATCTTATCGTAACCCTTGAAGGCATATTGCATTAGAATAGTGAATGTTTCTTTGACCAGGTATGGCACATTTATTTCATGGAGTGTTCCACTTGGTCGTCCTATAGCTTCTAGTGGAAGAACATTCAATACAACACTAGTTGAAGGGATAAGGTGGTAGTTCTAGTGAAGAGCAAGGTAGTGTGTTACTTCTCTGAGAAAATCTAGGTGCAAGTGGGAAGTTAGATTTGCTGTCACAAAAATTCTCTCCTCCGCTTTGGATTCAATCTATTTAGTCTTTAAGGCTTTCCTTATTTTTAGTAAATAATGTTATAATAAAGATCCTCCTATTTCTATGGTGCGATTAGGAAAGTAGTTAGGATTTTTTCCTTTAAATGAAGCCCTGCTCCTACGTGAGCACAATAAGGAGGGAATTGTCAAGCTTATAGAAACAATTTTCAGTTATTTTCACTATGTTATAAGAATTTTGTACTTTGACATTCAATCAATAAAATGAAGTGTTAATATTCAGTTGAGTATAATTGTGATTTAGGATACTCATCCAAGGGCACCCACTTGGTGAGAAATCCATAGTAAGATAGATTCATACTAGCTAGAATCATTTCTTGCATTTCTACTATTTTAAGTGCCAACAAGTGTTGAACTGCTCCTGCAACCAAAGCTACAAATTAGCTAACGCCTCCTACAGCCAAAGTCGTAGAATAGAAGAAGTACTATGGCATAGTTTGTAAGAATCTTCATGTCTTATTAACATTTATACTTTTGTAGTTTCTATTCCAACACTTAGTTTTTTGCAAACTTCAACTTAAGCATTACTTTAGCATTCATTTCCAGCAATCATAGTGTAGTTTTCCTTTAGTATTTCCTTCCTGTAGCAATGATAAATGTGTGGTTGAATGATACTTGGTGCATATACTTTAATAGCTCATTTCAAGTAATACATCCCTGGTCTGACTTACTAAATGAATTCCTATAAAGAGGATAAGCTGCTTACTTGGATGTCCAATCCCTGAGTCTGGAATTATACCTAGTTTCTGAGCCTTTATAGGAAGTGATCAGTTGCTCTTGTTGGTTTCTTGACTTGAGAAGTTAATGTGGTTTTGTGGACCTATTCTTGGTCATTCTCCTAAGAGTGCACATCCTAATTCATTTGGATCTGGGAGTTATCGCCATTTTCCTTGAGTATCAATTTTACGCTAGTTTCACATGAAACATGGAGTGTTTCACCTTGCACGGTTCCTTATGAGGAAATTGGATCTTGCAAAGTTCAGGTTATGTTCTTGGATCATGTGTGGACCTAAATGTGGCTTCCCAGTGTGTTGTGTTTTTTCTTTCTTTAGTTTTTGTTTTCTCTTCCTAAGTGGACGTATAATGTAATTAAATGCCTGACTGGCTGACTTGTGGCTTTGTTGGCTATATGTTTAAAGCTTAGGTTGTTTAGTGAGGAGAATATGGTGATAGAAGAAGAGTAGTAGAAGTAGAAAGGAAGATAATATGCAAGCTGATGCTTTGAATTCATAATTCTCTTTGTATAACACCGAAACCTAGAAGGCTTCACAGCTAGGCATGTTGCCTGATTTATTTTAATCACACCAGTTTGGTTTCTAGTTGCCTTGCCCCATATACATTATGTTTTCATTGTTCATGTGAATTATATATTTCTTCCATGTGTAACTCTGAGTAGGGCTTGTTTGTTGATACAAGTGGAGTTAAATCTTCTTGTATCTTCCCTGCCCCTACGTCAGGTGCTATCAAAGCAAGTTCTTTCTTATGGATTGGATTGTGGAGAACCTTATTGGATTGGTTGTAGGGTGGCAGATCTAAGATTTGACCTTTAACTTGTAGAAAGTTATGATCTTGCAGGAACCTATTTGTCAAGATGGTTCGTGGTAGAGGAAATGATATTGCTATCATGGATATGTTAAGGAAGATTGCAACTAGACTTGAAGCTATAGAGACAACCCAGAGAAGAGGTGCACATATTGAAGATGTTAGTTATGAAGAAGAGGCAGCACCTAATCTTGAACTTGAAGTTGAATAGGATGAGGAAAGACTTTTGAGAGTTTTTTCTAAGGCTAACTTGAGACCTGCAGTTGAATTTGCTTCCTATGATGGAAGACTTGAGATCGATGCACTTTTAGATTGGATCTCTGAGATGGATAAATACTTTGAGTATGAAGGTACTCCTGATAATAAGAAGGTTAAGATAGCAGTCAAAAAGTTGAAAGGTCATGCATCTCTTTGGTGGGATCATTTACAAACTAAGAGATAGAAGAGGAAAAGAAAAGATCAAGACATGGATGAAGATGCTTGAAAAGATGAAGGAGAAGTTTCTTCCAGCTAACTACCAAGTGAGTCTGATGAGAAAAATGCAAAATTTGAGACAAAAGGACATGAGTGTGAAAGAATATACTGAGGAATATTACAAATTTGATATCAATATGTACATGTGGATGATGAAGTTGAGAAGGTGGCTAGATACCTGAATCGTCTGAGGACATCAATTCAAGATGAGATTAGTTATGTTAAAATAGATAGTGTAGAAGAAGCATACCAATTTTCTTTGAGTGTAGAAGAGCGGTTGAGAAAAAAACATGATCAAAGATAGAGAGGAAGAGGTGGAAGATTTCAGAGAAGTATAGGCAGAACTTATGGAGAAAGTAGCAGATCTAACAATGCAGTACAAGATAAAGGATGGAAAGGTGAACCTACTGGTAGAAGAGGTAATTACTCTAGAGGTAGCTATAGTGGTTACTCTAGGAATAACAATAGTGGGAAAAGAGAAGATAAATCTTGGTTTAGAGGTACTTGTACAAATGTGGTGAAGAAGGACATAGAGCCTTTGAATGTACTAACTCTGGAAAGAAGACTGGTTGTAATGGCAGAAACAATTTAGCTTGTGAGGAAGTTGAGGAATTATCTAATGAACCTGAACATGTTGAAAACTTGATGCTAAGAAGTATCTTGTGGAATGAAGAAGCTGATGAGGAACCTATTCTGAGGAAAAGTTTTTTTAGAACTAGGTGTAAGATCGCTAATAAATGTTGCAAGGTAATCATTGATAGTGGAAGTTCTGATAATTTGGCATTCGAAGAGTTGGTTAACAAGTTGTAGTTGTAGAGATTGAGACATCCTAAGCCTTACCATATTGCTTGGATCCAAAAGGATCATAAACTACTTGTAAGTGAACAATGCCTTGTTAAATTCAAAATTGGAAATTATTGTGATGAAGTATTGAGTGATATTATGCCTATGGATTGTTGTCATATTCTTTTGGGTAGACCTTGGCAATATGATAGGAAAGCTTTGCATGATGGTAGATTGAATCAATATACTATTTGGATGGATGGAAAGAAACAAGTATTATTGCCTTTAGTAGAAAAGTTTGGTGAAGGTCATTGTACTACAATCAGAGTATGCTTGGTTGAGGGTAAAAAGTTTGCAAGAGAAATGAAAGAACAAAATTTTTGCTATGTTTTAATTCCAAGAAAAAATGAGAAACAAGATGAGTTAGAATATGCACCTGAGGTTAAACCTTTTTTGACTGAATTTCATGACATCATTTCTGATAATGTACCTAATGGTTTTCCTCCTATGAGAAGTATATAAGTCACTATATGGATTTGATACCTGGAGCTAGTTTACCTAATAAAGCATCACATAGGTTGACACATAATGAAAAGACTGAGTTGAATAGACAAGTATGAGAATTTCTTGAGAGGGTTTTGATTAGGGAAAGTTTGAGTCCTTGTTCAGTACCTACTATATTAGCACCAAAAAAGAATGGAGAATGGAGAATGTGCACTGATTCTAGAGCTATACAAAAGATAATAGTAAAGTACACATTTCCTTTGCCTAGGATGGATGATATAATGGATAGTTTGAGTGGAGAAAATTATTTCACAAAGATTTATTTGAGAGTGGTTATCATCAGATTAGGATTAGAGAAGGGGGTGAATGGAAAACTTCTTTTAAGACTAATGAACGTTTGTATGAATGGTTGGTTATGCCTTTTGGTCTAACTAATGCACCTAGTACTTTCGTGAGGCTGATGAATGAAGTTTTGAAAAGATTCTTGGGTAAATTTGTGATTGTATATCTTGATGACATTTTGATATTTAGTTAGAGTAAGGAAGAACATCTTGAACATATTAGAAACGTATTGCAAATATTGAAGGAAGAAAAGTTGCTTATTAATTTGAACAAATGTTCATTTATGAAAGAAGAGATTGTGTACCTTGGTTTTATAATTTCAGCTGATGGATTAAAGATGGATCTTGAGAAAGTGAGAGTTATACTTGATTGGCCTACACTAGAGAATGTTGGAGAGGTAAGATCATTTCATGGACTAGCAAGTTTTTATAGGAAGTTCATTAGAAATTTTAGTTCTATTTGTAATGCTATGACTTAAACTATGAGAGGGGATAAAAGGGATTTCAAATGGACACATGGAGCACAAAAGAGTTTTGAAACATTGAAATAAAGAATTGCAAAGTTGCCTACACTTTCTTTGCTTGATTTCAGTAAGGTATTTCAAGTTGAATGTGATGCTAGTGGAAGTACAATAATAGTTGTTTTGAGTCAAGAAGGAAGACCTATAGCTTTCTTTAGTGAGAAGTTGAATGATGCTAAGAGAAAATATTTAGTTTATGACTAGGAATTCTATGCTATTGTTCAAGCTTTGAAGAAATGGAGACATTATTTGATGCCTAAAGATTTTGTGTTGTATACTAACCATAAAGCTTTGCAATATTTGGGAAGTCAGAATAAATTGAATGAGAGACATATGAAGTGGGTTGAGTTTTTGCATAATTTTTCCTTTTCATTGAAGCATAAAATTGGATAGTCAAATAAATTTGTTGATGCTTTGAGCCGATGAAGATCTTTGCTAACAGAAATGAGAGTTGATGTACTTGGTTTTGATGATTTGAAGTGTTTGTATGAAACTGACCTTAATTTTGCAAAATCTTGGAAAGCTTGTAAGGAACAAATAGTGAGTGATAAGTGGACTGATTATTTCATTCAAGAAGATATGTTGTTTAAAGGAGTTTAGTTGTGCATACCTAGAGGATCTATGAGAGAGAACATAATAAAGGAGAAACATAGTGGTGGACTTGTTGGACATTTTGGGATTGATAAGACTATGAAACTGATTTCGGAAATATACTTTTGGCTATAGATTTATAGAGATGTATAGAGAATGGTTAGAGGTTACATAATTTTCCAAAAAAAAAAGGGAACTTGTCAGAATTTAGGATTGTATAAACATTTGCCTGTACCTAATAGACCTTGGGAGGATGTGAGTATGGACTTTGTTCTTGGATTGCCCAGAACTTAGAGAGGTAATGATTCTATTTTGGTAGTGGTTGACAAATTTTCAAAGATGGCTAATTTCATACCTTGTAAGAAGACATCTGATGCATTACATGTAGCTGAATTATTCTTCAAGGAAGTGGTAAGATTGCATGGTTTGCCGAAAACTATTGTTTCAAACAGAGATACTAAGTTTACTGGTTACTTTTGCAAAACACTTTGGAAGAAGATGAATACATAATTGAAGTTTAGTTCTACATTTCACCCTCATATAGATGGATAGACTGAAGTTGTGAACAGAAGTTTGGGAAACTTGTTGAGATGTTTAGTTGGAGATAAGCCTGCTAATTGAGATTTGGTTTTGGCACAAGCAGACTTTGCATATAATAATTTTGTGAATAGAAGCACTAAGAGGACATCATTTCAGATTTTTACTATATTTCATCCTAAGGGAACCATGGAGTTGAGAGACTTTCCTACTGAGACAAGAAGAAGTGTTGAAATTGAGGATTTTGCAATCTTCATGAGAACTTTACATGATGAAGTCAAAAAGAATTTGGAGGACGGTAATTTGAAATTTAAATAGAGAGTAGATCAAAGGAGACATAAATATTTTGAAGTTGGAGATGAGGTTATGATTAATTTAAAGAAGAATAGATTTCCATTTGGTACCTACAACAAGCTAAAAATGAAGAATTTTGGACCTTGTAAGATTCTAAAGAAATTTGACAGTGGAAATGCTTATGAAGTGGAATTACTAGGGGACATGGATATATCACCTATATTCAACATTGTTGATATCTTTGAGTACTTTGAATCAAATGATGAGATAGAAGATGATCTAGATTATTCTAAGAAGAATAAAGACAACATTGAAAAGATCTTGAATAGTAAAGTGAGCAAGCGTACCAGAGGAAAAGACTACATGGAATACCTAGTTTAGTGGAAAGACAAGCCAATTGAAGACAATTGATGGATTACATAAGATGAGTTGCATCTTTATGATTCAGGTTAGAAATGAGTAGTACCTGATGTGGACATCAATTCTTTATTTACCCCAGATGTCTGATGCAGGAGCATCTTAGGTCTTGAGCAATCTTGCATCACCAAAAATATTTCATGTTTTCCTGTACCTATCTGTTGTTTGTTTTGTAGCCATTGTTGTTGTTGGTTTCTTGCCTTGTGAAGTTAATACGGTGTTGTGGACCTATTCTTGAGCATTCTCCTAAGAGAGCATGTCCTAATCCATTTAGATCTAGGAGTTATCAACATTTTCCTTGGGTATCAATTTTCTGCCAGTTTCACATGAAACGTGGAGTGTTTCACCTTGCGTGGTTTCTTATGAGGAAATTGGATCTTGAAAAGTTTAGGATATGTTCTTGGATCATGTGTGGACCTAAATGTGGCTTCGTAGCGTGTTGTGTTGTTTCTTTCTTTATTTTTGGCTTTCTCTTCCTAAGTGGACCTATAATGTAATTAAATGCCTAACTGGCCAACTTGTGGCTTTGCTCACTATATATTTGAAGCTTAGGTTGTTTAGTGGAGAGAAGATGGTGATATAAGAGGATTAGTATAAGTAGAAAGGAAGATAATATGCAAGCTGAGACTCTGAATTTATAATTCTCTTTGTATAAGGCTGAAACCTAGAAGGCCTTACAGCTAGGCATGTTGCCTGATTTATTTTAATTACACCAGTTTGGTTTCCAGTTGCCTTGCCTCATATACATTATGTTTTCATTGTTCATGTGAATTATATATTGCTTCCATGTGTAACTCTGAGTAGGGCTTGTTTGTTGATACAAGTGGAGTTAAATCTACTTAATTCTTCTTGTATCTTCCATGCCCATGCATCAAATAAACAAGATATTCAAACATTAATCTAACATTTTATAAACTTGCAAGTACCAAACAAAATGCTTCCACCATAACCTCCGATGAGCAAGAAGCAAGTGCACCCAAGACTTTCTTGATTTTAGATCTTAGAGAGTGTTGTGGGTGTGCTCTCCCAACACAAGTAAATCAATCCCACTGTGAATGCAAGGTAAAATGAAGATTGAAATACTCAAGAGGAAGCTATAGAAACAACTCTCAAGCACCCAATGCAAGAAGCCAAAGAAGCTCAAGGAGGAGCTATGGAAGCAACCCTCAAGCTTAATGGCATGTAACTAACAAGTAGAAATGAATGAAGCTAAAGCATAGAATGAAACTAAATCTACAATGAAAATTTAGCAACTACCGAATGGTTAGTAAAATCTCTGAGAAAACAATTCTAAGCATAAACTAACATAATTCTACATGCAAAATGAGAGATGACTTTCTTGAGGCAATGGTCCTATTTATAGGATTTTGGAGGGTTGGGGTGAGGTGGAATCTATGTGGAATCCACATAGGTGCCATCAAGGAGTCACATAAGTCATGCAAAGTCCAAGACTTGCTCACACATGTATGAGCAACTTGGGATATGAGAGGTCAATGTGTACTCCAAGTGCATGTGTAAATGTGTGTAAGAGATGTGTAAGAGAAAAAGTCTATTTTCATAATTTTGGAAGGTGTAAGAAGTGTCATCAAAATTGTAAGAAGCCTTGTTTATGCATGTTTTAGCAATTTTTGAAAAGGCAATTTTTTAGAAATTTGCTCACACATGTGTGAGCAAATGATTAGGACTAATAGATGTAGGAATCCAAAAATTAGCCTAAAACCTTAGTTAATTAATAAGTAGACCTATTAGATAGAAAGTGATGTGTGTAGGATAGCATCTAGGTTGGATTTAGGATTAAATTAAATAAATTTTAATTTAATCATGGCTTAGTAGAAATAAAGAATGTGAGGGAATTAAATAAATTAAAAATTTATTTAAAAGGGGAATATGGAGGAACATGTATTAAATTTAATTTAATACATTATGAAAGGTAGTATTTAAATTTAATTCAAATACTATAATTAGTAAATTTATTTAATTAAATAAATAGATGAATTTAACAAATATAATTAATTAAAAATTAACTATAATGTTATTAGGAGTCATTAATTAAATTAATGGGGTATGTGCAAGAAGATGAGGGGCCAAAAAGTGGCGATGTGAAAAATATTCACTTTTCACTCGTCCAAAAGCGCATGAAAGTGCTTGTTGACTTTTTAGTAGGCCTGGGTGTCAGTACACCTGGGCAAGCCTACCACCAAAGCACATTCCTAATCGGGTACCCGATAACTGTGGCATATATCCCGCACCCGTGAGCCCTATTCTTCATTTCCTAGCGTGATTTTATCATTTTCTAGCCACAGTTTTCTGATACCCGATATATTTTCGGATACCTGATATTCGAAACGTTAAATTTGACTTCAAGCATATTTGGTAAGTAGTTAATTGTATATTTTTATTAATTTACTTCATTTTCATTGTAAATGTAGTGTTTTTTTTTAAATAGGGTTTTGTATTTATATTTGTAATAATATTTGAAACTTAGATTTATTTTTATTTAACCAAGCATGGCTGACAACAATGAAGAAAATAACCCTCCAAATAACAACCCGAAAACAATCCCCCATATCTAAACCCTAAATCTTTACAAGATTTGATAGAAGAAAATTTGAACACAATACGAGGTTTCCAAAACACGTATCAAAATATACCTACATTAGCTCCCATGCTTACCACACTAAATACAATTGTTGGAAATATTGACACACTCACGTAGCAACATAATGCTGCTCTTCATTGGCCTGATGATATGCACGACCAATTTGATGACGGGCTTGACCATGATGGGATTGCAACCCTTAATATAACTAAGGAAGATATAGCTGCCCTTTTTGTTGATCCTAAAACTAGAATACCAGTTGACCCCAAAAAGCCCAAATTATCAATAAAATGGTGCACAAATGAAGCAATGCGCACAAACTTTTGGGATCGCTGGTGGATGGTTTTTGATAAACCACCACATAGCAATTTGGAGGTCCCATTTTATTTCTTTAAAAAATTGTATGCTGAGTTTTTGCTTGGTCAACATGTTGATTATTGGAGTATGAGGCCCAACATGGGCGTAGGAAAAGGAGCTCTTCAGACTAGGCCATCTTCCCAGTGCTGAAAGGCCACTACCTTTGTCCCCCCCACTGATGTTGCACCCCCTCCTTCAGTGCAGCATCTTGATATCATTAGAGAGGCTGCTGAATAGACTATTAGGGCAATTCATTTACTAAGTGATCAGTTAATCACAAAGACTAGGTTAGTGTTGCCTCCTATGGATGTTGCTGGTGCATCGACATCTCGTCGGAGTTCACATGTATGCGAGCCCCATACATGCATTATGTGCAGGCATATGTGCCTCAGACCACTTACTGATTCTGATATATATCAGTTTCATGATATTGATGAGGGAGATACAAGAGAGGCTACTACAAAGGCTGCAACACCTCATGGAGCATCTACATCTCATGAGAGTGCTCAGGAGGTGCACGTAGAGCCATTGACTCTTGTTGATACGATAAGAGTAAACATTATAAATAAATTTTTCACATGACTTATTTAATTTAAAAATAATTTATTTATTTAGATTAGTTTTAATGATTGCATGCACTTATGTATATATATTTTTTCCATTTATGTTCAGTCAATGACACAGGAGGAGGTGAGACAGGTGGATGAGTCCACACTTTCGGCCATTTCATTTGGCCTTGATGACTATACGGTATATTATAAATTATGAACCCATTAGTTTTTTTTTATATCATTTGGTGTACATGCTTAAATCTCTATCAATTAGAGCAATGAAATTCATACATTTACTAATATATATTGTCATCTTATTATGTTCTTGCAGGCTACAGCCAACATCAGTGGGGGCCATGAGGGGGTTCCTTCATCAAGTGTCGACAAAGGAAAGGTAGTTAATTGTTTAAGATTAATTATGCATGCATATGTATGCCACTTGTGTGTAGTAATAAATATTTTACTTGCACTTTACTGTATAGGGTGTGGCTATTGATGATGTCCCGACACTGGTTCAGCGGTGTAGGGTTACAGGCATCTCGATTCAGAGTGATAGCCCAATTGTACATAGACTTTTACATATTGTTATTTGTATTTTGTAACTAGGGTTGCTATGATGAAGTACATTGATATATAATTGACAATCTTTTTACTCTCATAGGTTACTCCGACTGTGAGGGAGGTCCCACGAGAATCTTTCATTTCTTTGTTGACCCAGCCCACTATTCCAGAGGAGGGATCACCAAATGTAAGTTTTAATTTTAGTTCAATCAATTTGTAATTTTATTATGCTATCATCCTATTTTGTAGATTTATTACTCTATGTTGCACCAGTCTACTAATCTCATTATTGCAAATATATATTTATAGGTTAGATTTGGTATTGTTGGCATGGTCCCTTCGCTACCCAGGACTTATGTTAGGACACCTGATCATGGTAGGCGATCGAGAGACTAGGTACAAATTTATTTGTATTCAGTTATAATTTTAATTAAATTAGTGTTTGAAAATTATGAATTATATATGTGTGTGTGTGTGTGTGTGTGTACAAATCATATAAAGTAAGCAATCTAACTTTGGTTTGAACTCATTTTTTATGCAGGATCAATTAGAGCCCAACACTTCTTCAAAGAGGCTACATTTTGATGATCCCCCTACAGCATAGGATGCAGTTTTAGTTTTGTGGTCATTTAGAGATGACACTTGGCACATTTTGAGATGGCATATATGCCACATTGTACACCTTAAAATATTGATTTTGTAGATATTTTGAAATGGCATGTGCCATATTTGTATATGGACATACTTTTGATACATTTGATACATATATAGACCATATTCATTTATATGTTATATTTGTGTCATCTTTTGTATATACATATTTATTATTCATGTTTGTGGAATTGAATGGTGAAGTTATATCTTGACTATGATTATCATTATGATTTAAATTATATCTTGTTGAAGTTACATTTGTTTTTCTTTACTTTGGAATACCCTGTTCATGGAGCTTATTATGTTTGAGGTTTAACTTCTTGTTGGTGAACAGATTTGTCTTTGAAAGAAACGCTTACAAAATGACCTTTAAAGCCCAAACAAAAAGACTCAAGCAACACCAACAGTTGGGTCACTTCGCTATTGAGAAGCGTAAGTGCCCTTTGAATTATTCGAGTACAACTCCCCATGCAGGATTTACAATGAATCAACTAAACTATAAATGATAATGCTTTTAACCTAAAAGCAATAAAGGCTTACAAACATCTATTCATAAACATGAGATAGATGTGAAGGGACTAATTTACTGAATAGTGCCATCTGGATCTTATTGCAACACAAGTGTTAATGCATCTATGTTTTGATTGGACGCTTGGTGCTATAACTAGAGCATGTCATTTCTAGCTCTCCACAAACATACCGCTTCATGCAAGTGACACCAATAAATATTTTGTCAAAGCCATCATACATATGTATTTTGGGATTCAATAGCAAGCATGTCCTCCTCAATTTTCCCACCCTGTGAACCTGAAGCCAACATCTCTGAATCATGACTGATGTCAACACAAAGAACTGCATTATCATGCATCATGAAGGCATCATCAGCTTGGTATTGAAAATTGCTCTTGAGTTTCCCACTGATATAGTCCCAGTCCTCTATGAATCCAACAACCGAAAAGATCGTTGCCCAATCGTGCTTAGTGCACCTTGGGGTCACTTGGGTCGACCGTGGTCGCGAGCATTTTTGTGACTCTGTGGGTAGAATGGGGTTGTCACTGGCATTTACTTGGCCAACCAGAGCTAATGGAGTAGATGGTTCGATGCCAGGTCAGACGGTTTGAAAGATATGATGCTAAGCCACTTTCAACTGACCCTCACTGCAAGTTTTGGCATCGACTGAGATCGCCTTGCCAAATGCAAACGAAGTCCAATCACCCAAAATTGAGAGAGGTTATTGTAGACCTTGAAAACACGATCCCATAGCACCTAATAGTTTGTTGATAGCTCTCACGAGGTCCGAGATATGAGCCCCAGAAGATTGCTGCCCAATCATGCTTAGTGCACCTTGGGGTCACTTGGGTCGAGCATGGTCGGTAGTGTTTTCATGACTTTGTGGGTAGAATGGGGTTGTCACTAGCGTTTACCTGGCCAACCAAAGCTGATGAAGTAGATGGTTCGATGCCAGGTCAGATGGTTTGAAAGATACGCTGCTGAGCCACTTTCAACTGACCCTCACTGCAAGTTTTGGCATCGAATGAGATCACCTTTCCAAATGCAAACGAAGTTGAATCGCCCAAAATTGAGAGAGGTTATTGTAGAGCTCAAAAAAAAAATCCCATAGCACCTAACAGTTTTTTGATAGCTCTCACGAGGTCCAAGATACAAGCCCCAGAAGATCACTGCCCAATCGTGCTTAGTGCACCTTGGGGTCACTTGGGCCGAGCGTGGTCGCGAGTGTTTTCATGACTCTGTGGGTAGAATGGGGTTGTCACTGGCATTTACCCGGCCAACAAGAGCTGATGGAGTAGATGGTTTGATGCTAGGTTAGATGGTTTGAAAGATACGCTGCTAAGCCACTTTCAACTGACCCTCACTGCAAGTTTTGGCATCGACTGAGATCGCCTTGCCAAATGCAAATGAAGTCGAATCACCAAAAATTGAGAGAATTTATTGTAGACCTCAAAAACACAATCCTGTAGCACCTAATATTTTGTCGATAGCTCTCACGAGGTTTGAGATACGAGCCCCAGAAGATCGCTACCCAATCGTGCTTAGTGCACCTTGGGGTCACTTGGGTCGAGCATGGTCGCAAGCATTTTCGTGACTCTATGGGTAGAATGAGGTTGTCACTGGCATTCACCTAGCCAACTAGAGCTGATGGAGTAGATGGTTCGATGCTAGCTCAGACGATTTGAAAGATACGCTGCTGAGCCACTTTCAACTGACCCTCACTGCAAGTTTTGGCATCGACTGAGATCACCTTGCCAAATGCAAATGAAGTCGAATCGCCCAAAATTGAGAGAGGTTATTGTAGACCTTGAAAACATAATCCTGTAGCACTTAATAGTTTGTCGATAGCTCTCATGAGGTCTGAGATATGAGCCCCAGAAGATCACTGCCCAATCGTGCTTAGTGCACCTTGGGGTCACTTGGGTCGAGTGTGGTCGCGAGCATTTTCATGACTCTGTGGGTAGAATGGGGTTGTCACTAGCATTTACCTGGCCAACCAGAACTAATGGAGTAGATAGTTTGATCCTAGGTCAGACGGTTTGAAAGATACACTGCTGAGCCACTTTTAACTGACCCTCACTGCAAGTTTTGGCATCGACTGAGATCGCCTTGCCAAATGCAAATGAAGTCAAATCACCCAAAATTGAGAGAGGTTATTGTAGACCTCAAAAACACAATCTTTTAGCACCTAATAGTTTGTCAATAGCTCTCACGAGGTCTGAGATATGAGCCCCAGAAGATTGCTACCCAATCGTGCTTAGTGCACCTTGGGGTCACTTGGGTCGAGCGTGGTCGCAAGCATTTTCGTGACTCTGTGGGTAGAATGGGGTTGTCACTGGTGTTTACCTAGCCAACCGGGGTTGATGGAGTAGACGGTTTGATGCTAGGTCAGACGGTTTGAAAGATATGTTGCTAAGCCAGTTTCAACTGACCCTCACTGCAAGTTTTGGCATCGACTGAGATCGCCTTGCCAAATGCAAATGAAGTCGAATCGACCAAAAATAAGAGAGGTTATTGTAGAACTCAAAAACACAATCTTGTATCACTTGATATTTTGTCCATAGCTTTCACGAGGTCTGAGATACGAGCCCCAGAAGATCACTGCCCAATCATGCTTAGTGCACCTTGGGGTCACTTGGGTCGAGCATGGTCACGAGCATTTTTGTGACTCTATGGGTAGAATGAGGTTGTCACTAGCGTTTACCCAGCCAACCGGAGCTGATGGAGTAGGCGGTTCGATGCCAGGTCAGACAGTTTGAAAGATATGCTGCTGAGCCACTTTCAACTGACCCTCACTGCAAGTTTTGGCATCAACTAAGATCGCCTTGCCAAATACAAACGAAGTCGAATTGCCCAAAACTGAGAGAGGTTATTGTAAAGCTCAAAAACATGATTTCGTAGCACCTGATAGTTTGTCAATACCTCTCACGAGGTCTAAGATATGAGCCACTTTCAACTGACTGTTAGTGGTATGTTTGAAATTTGAACTATGAAATTAACATGATTAAGCTTGTTAAATCTGATAAAAAATAATATCCTTAAAGCATTACAAACAATAATCAAACATGTAAGAATTCAAACCATGCAAATGAAATAAGTATATGACATGTAAGATCTCTTCTTGGCACTATTGGCCACCCATACATGATTTTGGTCATAAGTCCTTATGAAGAGTTTTAGGACATTTAACTTTTAAATCAAATTGATTGTTACAAATTGCCATTATAGGCTTCAAAAGATCTCAATTAACCATTAAGGATCCTTTTGTCCTTCTATCTCTAATTGGATCCATGGTGACCATAGGTGTCTTCATAGGTGCTCCTGCACAAGTTACATTCCACATACAAAACCAAGTTTATTGACTCAAAATACAATCTAAGAAAGGTCAAATTAATGTATTGAAATTAAGCTTAACAAACTTAGAAAATAATGCACTAAGTTAACTTATTACCTAGTCAAGTGTTCCTGAAGGGTCATCTCTTTGCTTCAGGGTCTCCAATAGTGCTTCATGATCAATAGTAGTAATAGTCCAAAGTTCTTTTGTCTTTGGTCTTCCTTGATGCTTTGACAACTTGACATTTGTTGCTATAACAAGGTGTGAATACATAAGAATAGTTTTGTGCTTCTCATAGTCTTCAAATGCGGGAACTCCATTCTTTCTAATCATGTATGTTCGCAGCCCTGTTCCCGCAACAAAAACTAAACCAGTAGGATATGTGAACCCATCACCATCTGTCATCGATTGTACAAGCTTTTGTTTACCTTGTACACAACGTGCTAACCAATAATCTGACCCCTCATCATTCCCCTGCGGTGCAACCAATGCAAAAACATCTTCTAGCTTCAAAAGATTTGAAAGATGGTCATAGTCAACTGAAGTGTCCATGTCATCATTTCTTATAGAGAGTGTCATAGATAAAGGAGTCAGATACTGTGGAACCCATGTATCCACCCACTCACTTGACTCGCAATGATCCCAATCATACTGAAAACACATGGGGCAAAAACAAGCCAACTCTCGTGTCTAAATGGTCCATGTACTACTATTGGAGCTTTGGAATGAATGCATTTTTGAAGAGTCTTTCACTGTTTGACAATCCAATCTATCTCCTATAGTTCCATCCTCAACCAACCAAAAGAATCTACGCATTGTAGAATCAAGAGCCCCCCTTGTGACAATGCTAAAGTACACCAATCAACAATAGAATGAGCATCAAGAAGTATAGCACTTGAAATCCTCAATTGCTCCTTAACTAGAGCTCTCTTGACACACGCACCTGCTCCATCATGCTCCCCTTTCCCATGCCCTGACTCAAAAAAACTCCAAATATGAGGTACACCTCTCTCCACATGCATTCTACACAACCAATAAAACATTCTGGCATTCTTAAATTGACCAGTGCAATTATCCGACCAAATGAGATGCCTATCCATAGCAATACCATTTTCCTACAAGAAGTCAAAATAGTTCTGGAAATAATGTTGAACAAACTCATGAGAGTGAGACCTGTCGTCGCTCATATAAAAATGGTACTCTCTGATTATCTTTCACTCATCTTTTGTGCTATCAAGGGAATGTCTATATGTGATGTGTACAAAAATAGCAACCTGAATCAAATTGTAATATTGAGCTTGAGTCTCATTTTGGGGCTGCAATGTATAGTTCTCCGCAAAGTCTACAATGGATATAATAGTTCCAATGGGGAAAGTGTCCTTACATGTCCTGAATTGTTGATCCAACCATTGAGACCTGTGACTATGCCTTGCATACTTGTAAAAAAGATTTTTCTTGAAATTTGAGATAAAATCAGCAACATTGTATTCTTTTGCAACTAACTCACATCTATAGCCTTCACCTCCACTCTTCAATGTATATTTCACTGTTTCATATACCTTTGTTTGGACGAGTGTCTTTCCAAAATTATGTTCCAAACCCTCATGAAACCATGTTCTAAACTTGGACAAGCCACCACATTCTGAGCGCTTGGCATTTAAGCAATTTTTTTTATAAAATAAACAACCATCATCTCTATGACATAAAAATTGATCTAGCAAGTCTCTTGATGATTTGGGAAGACCACTTTCACCACAATCCTCTAGCATTTCATTAGTATGCAATTTAGAATGAATCAACCGTAATAATTCATGATGCATTGAAAACTCAACATGATATTTGCAACATGTATTTCGAATCTTAAGGGGTACACAATAAAATGGCTTCACGGATTCAAAAGACCTTTGTGATATTTTCAATGTTGGATGTGTCTCACAAAAAATTTTATACAACATTGTTTGACTTACCTCCACATAATGTTTAGGATGTGGAGTGCGGTCTCAATTGCCAACTCTCAAATTCAAGACATCCTTCACATTTGGTGACACTCTTGAGTTAGCATCCCAAAATTGTTGAATTTCATCCTTGACAATGTCTGTTAGCTTCTTATTGAAATGTGGAAGTCTCCCACCATAATCCCATGTATCAATTTGAAGCGGATCATCAAGTCTTTCTCTTCTTGTAAGTGCTCTAACCAAAGTTTTACGGTCTATATTGAAGTCAACACAAGTTTGTCTCATCAAATGGGCCTTTCTCAACTGATGACTTACTAAGGAGGTTGTAATAACCCTCCAAGCAACTCTCTTGTCTTTTTCTCTGCTAGTCTTCCTAATGTTATTGAGAGCATTGAAAAGATTTTTCACAACAATGGCATTTCTCTCCATTTTTTTGTTCACACGAATCTTCAATTTCACAAGCACAGGTCTCATCTTTTGCATCTTTAACAACTACACAAAAATTTGACATTTCTCAACCAATGTCTTGTTTTGAAAAAATTGATCATAAAGTCTTGAAGCCCAGAACCTAATGGTTCTAGGTGACCTCTTTCCTTCCCAATTATTCATAATGTTCTTCTCAATTTCAATTAACCATTTAGGTGTTTTTGAAAGCTCCAAATTTGAAGATTGATTATCTTTATTACAAGGGACTTCATTTCACATATAATTTGGAGATGTATAACATTCATGTCATTCTTGTGCAACATTTTCATTCCCAAAGTCTACATTTTCAATCTCCATCTGTGCATTTTCAAATTGAACATCCTCTTTACTCACAACTACATTTACGGGGTCAACTTGATTAATGGTTAACATACCTTCTCTCCTTCTTCGGTGATTTTCCTTATCTTTTTGCCTATATGCCTGAATTTTGTCATCTATCAGCTTCCTCTTATGTTTAGCCTTTCGATGACTGGTGCTTCCCATGGTGAAACCACAAGTCGACAAAAATCAAACAATGGGCCCCAAATCACATTTTTTGTTTTGCAACGCATGAAAAAAGTATAAAATCCTGTGATTGTCTGCTCTGTGGGGACAGGGAATATTTTCGTCAAATATTGCCTAGCAAAAATTGGGTACCCAAAAATATCGGGTACCCGATATTCCCTGACTGATGAAAAAATGGCGGGAGCAAATGAAAACAATTGAACTTTTACATATATTTATGTATATAATATATATAAAAAAGAGGCATATGATATATATAATGTATATTATATATGTACTAATGTGGTTGGCTAAATCTTTGTATTAAATGTGCCTTTTATAGGCATCGTAAACCCTAGCTATGCAAAAATGGACGCTTTGAAGAATAGTTCACTGGAGGTAGAGAGAGACTCCCTAGGGGTCCTAACGCGTGATAAGGGGTCATGGGGACTCCCTAGGGGTCACGATGTGTCAAAAGGGGTCATGATTATTCCCTAGGGGTCCTAGTACACTTTATCACATGTTAGGACACTTAGGGAGTCCCCGTGACCCCTTTTGACACATTGGAATGCTCAAGTGTGTCATAAGGGGTCCTTTTGACTCCCTAGGGTTCCTAACGCGTGATAAAGCATACTAGGACCCCTAGGGAGTCATCGTGACCCCTTAAGACACACTTGAGCATTCTAATGTGTTAAAAGGGGTCATGATGACTCCCTAGGGGTCCTAGTATGCCTTATCACGCGTTAGGACCTCTAGGGAGTCCCTGTGACCCATTTTGACACATTGAAATGCTCAAGTGTGTCTTAAAGGGTCCTATGACCCCTTATGACACACTAGAGAATTCCAATGTGTCAAAAGAGGTCACAATGATTCCCTAAGGGTCTTAGTACACTTTATCATGCGTTAGGACCCCTTAAGGCACACTTGAGCATTCCAATGTGTCAAAAGGGGTCACGGGGACTCCCTAGGTGTCCTAACACGTGATAAAGCGTACTAGGACCCCTACGGAGTCCCCGTGACCCCTTTTCACTCATTGGAATGCTCAAGTGTATCTTAAGGGGTCCTACGACCCCTTAAGGCACACTTGAGCATTCCAATGTGTCAAAAGGGGTCACGGGGACTCCCTAGCTATCCTAGGACCCCTAGGGAATCATCGTGACCCCTTTTGACACATTGGAATGCTCTAGTGTGTCATAAGGGGTCCTACAACCCCTTAACACACACTAGAACATTCCAATGTGTCAAAAGGGGTCACGATAACTCCCTAGGTGTCCTAACGTGTGATAAAGTGTACTAGGACCCCTAGGGAATCATCGTGACCCCTTTTGACACATTGGAATGCTCTAGTGTGTCCTAATGGGTCGTAGGACCCCTTAAGACACACTTAAGAATTCCAATGTGTCAAAAGGGGTCACGATGACTCCCTAGGGGTCCTAGTACACCTTATCATGCGTTAGGAACCCTAGGGAGTCAAAAGGACCCCTTAAGACACACTTGAGCATTTCAATGTGTCAAAGGACCCCTAGGGAGTCATCGTGACCCTTTTGACACATTGCAATGCTCAAGTGTGTCTTAAGGGGTCCTTCGACCCCTTAAGATACACTTGAGCATTGCAATGTGTCAAAAGGGGTCACGGGGACTCCTTAGGGATCCTAGTATGCTTTATCACACGTTAGGACACCTAGGGAGTCCCCGTGACCCCTTTTGACACATTGGAATGCTCAAGTGTGCCTTAAGGGATCGTAGGACCCCTTAAGGCACACTTGAGCATTCCAATGTGTCAAAAGGGGTCACGGGGACTCCCTAGGTGTCCTAACGCGTGATAAAGCGTACTAGGACCCCTAAGGAGTCCTCGTGACCCCTTTTCACACATTGGAATGCTCAGGTGTGTCTTAAGGGGTCCTACGACCCCTTAAGGCACACTTGAGTGTTCCAATGTGTCAAAAGGGGTCACGAGGACTCCCTAGGTGTCCTAACACGTGATAAAGCATACTAGGACCCATAGGGAATCATCGTGACCCCTTTTGACACATTGGAATGCTCTAGTTTCTCATAAGGGGTCATAGGACCCCTTAAGACACACTTCAGCATTCCAATGTGTCAAAAGGGGTCATGAGGACTCCCTAGGGGTCCTAACGCATGGTAAAGCATACTAGGACCCCTAGGGAGTCATCGTGACCCCTTTTGACACATTGCAATGCTCAAGTGTGTCTTAAGGGGTCCTTTGACCCCTTAAAACACACTTGAGCGTTGCAATGTGTCAAAAGGGGTCACGGGGACTCCTTAGGGGTCCTAGTATGCTTTATCATGCATTAGGAGCCCTAGGGAGTCCCCGTGACCCCTTTTGACACATTGGAACGCTCAAGTGTGCCTTAAGGGGTCGTAGGACCCCTTAAGGCACACTTGAGCATTCCAATGTGTCAAAAGGGGTCACGGGGACACCCTAGGGGTCCTAACATGTGATAAAGCATACTAGGATCCCTAAGGAGTCCCCGTGACCCCTTTTCACACATTGGAACACTCAAGTGTGTCTTAAGGGGTCCTATGACCCCTTAAGGCACACTTGAGCATTCCAATGTGTCAAAAGGGGTCACGAGGACTCCCTAGGTGTCCTAACGTGTGATAAAGCATAGTAGGACCCCTAAGGAGTCCTCATGACCCCTTTTCACACATTGGAACACTCAAGTGTGTCTTAAGGGGTCCTACGACCCCTTAAGGCACACTTGAGCATTCCAATGTGTCAAAAGGGGTCACGAGGACTCCCTAGGTGTCCTAACATGTGACAAAGAGTACTAGGACCCCTAAGGAGTCCCCGTGACCCCTTTTCACACATTGGAACACTCAAGTGTGTCTTAAGGGGTCCTACAACCCCTTAAGGCACACTTGAGCATTCCAATGTGTCAAAAGGGGTCACGAGGACTCCCTAGGTGTCCTAACGCATGATAAAGTGTACTAGGACCCCTAAGGAGTCCCCGTGACCCCTTTTCACACATTGGAACACTCAAGTGTGTCTTAAGGGGTCCTACGACCCATTAAGGCACACTTGAGCATTCCAATGTGTCAAAAGGGGTCATGGGGACTCCCTAGGTGTCCTAACGCATGATAAAGCATACTAGGACCCCTAAGGAGTCCCTGTGACCCCTTTTCACACATTGGAATGCTCAAGTGTGTCTTAAGGGGTCCTACAACTCCTTAAGGCACCCTTGAGCATTCCAATGTGTCAAAAGGGGTCAGGGGGACTCCTTAGGGGTCCTAACACATACTAGGACACCTAGGGAGTCCCCGTGACCACTTTTGATACATTGGAACGCTCAAGTGTGCCATAAGGGGTCGTAGGACCCCGTAAGGCACAATTGAGTGTTCCAATGTGTCAAAAGGGGTCACGGGGACTCCATAGGTGTCCTAACATGTATGCTTTATCACGCGTTCGGACACCTAGGGAGTCCCCATGACCCCTTTTGACACATTGGAATGCTCAAGTGTGTCCTAAGGGGTCCTACGACACCTTAAGGGACACCTGAGCATTCCAATGTGTCAAAAGGGGTCAGGGGGACTCCCTAAGGGTCCTAACGTGTACTAGGACACCTAGGGAGTCCCCATGACCCCTTTTGACACATTAGAATGCTCTAGTGTGTCTTAAGGGGTCCTTCAACCCCTTAAGACACACTTGAGCATTGTAATGTGTCAAAAGGGGTCACGGGGACTCCTTAGGGGTCCTAGTATGCTTTATCACATGTTTGGACACATAGGGAGTCCCCGTGACCCCTTTTGACACATTGGAACGCTCAAGTGTGCCTTAAGGATCCCTTAAGGCACACTTGAGCATTCCAATGTGTCAAAAGGGGTCACGGGGACTCCCTAGGTGTCCAAATGCATGATAAAGCGTACTAGGACCCCTAAGGAATCCCTGTGACCCCTTTTCACACATTGGAATGCTCAAATGTGTCTTAAGGGGTCCTATGACCCCTTAAGGCACACTTGAGCATTCCAATGTGTCAAAAGGGGTCACGGGGACTCCCTAGGTGTCCTAATGCGTGATAAAGCATACTAGGACCCCTAAGGAGTCCCCGTGACCCCTTTTCACACATTGGAATGCTCAAGTGTGTCTTAAGGGGTCCTACGACCCCTTAAGGCACCCTTGAGCATTCTAATGTGTCAAAAGGGGTCAAGGGGAAAACTTAGGGGTCCTAATGCATACTAGGACACCCAGGGAGTCCCCGTGACCCCTTTTGACACATTGGAATGCTCAAGTGTGCCTTAAGGGGTTGTACAACCCCTTAAGGCACACTTGAGCATTCCAATGTTTCAAAAGGGGTCACGGGGACTCCTTAGGGGTCCTATTACGCTTTATCATGTGTTAGGACACCTAGGGAGTCCCCCTGACCCCTTTTGACACATTGGAACACTCAAGTGTGCCTTAAGGGGTCCTATGACCCCTTAAGGCACACTTGAGTGTTCCAATGTGTCAAAAGGGGTCAGGGGGACTCCCTAAGGGTCCTAACACGTACTAGGACACCTAGGGAGTCCCCGTGACCCCTTTTGACACATTGGAATGCTCTAGTGTGTTTTAAGGGGTCCTACGACCCCTTAAGACACACTAGAGCATTGCAATGTGTCAAAAGAGGTCACGATGACTCCCTAGGGGTCCTAGTATGCCTTATCATGTGTTAGTAACCCTAGGGAGTCAAAAGGACCCCTTAAGACACACTTGAGCATTCCAATGTGTCAAAATGGGTCACAGGGACTCCCTAAGGGTCCTAGTACATGTTAGGACCCCTAGGGAGTCCCCCTGACCCCTTTTGACACATTGGACAGCTCAAGTGTGCCTTAAGGGGTCGTAGGACCCCTTAAGGCACACTTGAGTGTTCCAATGTGTCAAAAGGGGTCAAGGGGACTCCCTAGGTGTCCTAACACATGATAAAGCATACTAGGACCCCTAAGGAGTCCCCCTGACCCCTTTTGACACATTGGAATGCTCAAGTGTGCCTTAAGGGGTTGTAGGACCCCTTAAGGCACACTTGAGCATTCCAATGTGTCAAAAGGGGTCAAGGGGACTCCCTAAGGGTCCTAACGCATACTAGGACACCTAGGGAGTCCCCGTGACCTCTTTTGACACATTGGTACGCTCAAGTGTGTCTTAAGGGGTCCTAAAACCCCTTAAGACAGACTAGAGCATTCCAATGTTTCAAAAGGGGTCACGGGGACTCCCTAGGTGTCCTATCGCATGATAAAGCGTACTAGGACCCCTAGGGAATCATCGTGACCCTTTTTGAGACATTGGAATTCTCTAGTGTGTCATAAGGGGTTGTAGGACCCCTTAAGACACACTTGAGCATTCCAATGTATCAAAAGGGATCACGGGGACTCCCTAGGGGTCCTAACACATGATAAAGTGTACTAGGACCCCTAGGGATTCATCATGACCCCTTTTGACACATTGGAATGCTCAAGTGTGTCTTAAGGGGTTGTAGGACCCCTTAAGACACACTTGAGCATTCCAATGTGTCAAAAGGGGTCACGATGACTCCCTAGGGGTCCTAGTATGCCTTATCATGTGTTAGGAACCCTAGGGAGTCAAAAGGACCCCTTAAGACACACTTGAGTGTTTCAATGTGTCAAAAGGGGTCACGGGGACTCCCTAGGGGTCCTAGTACACGTTAGGACCCCTAGGGAGTCCCCCTAACCCCTTTTGACCCCTAGGGAGTCCTAATGCATTCCAAAGGGTCATGGTTCCATAGAAGTTGCATTTCGAACCCTAATGACCCCTTAACATGCCTACTGACCCCATTTCGACATGTGGTCTCCCGAGAGCTCCCCATGGACCCCTTTTGTGTTTTCCTAAGATAAAGTCATCCAAATTTGGTACATAGGTCCTCTGACATGTCTTAATGAATTTGAAAGGGTCACCGTTCCATAGAAGTTGCATTTAGAACTCTAATGACCCCTTAACAGGCCTACACACCATGATTCGACATGTGGTCTCTTGAGACCACCCCATGGACCCCTTTTGAGTTCTACTAGAAAAAAGTTATCCAAATTTGGTATGTAGGTCCTCTGACATGTCCTAGTGCATTCCAAAGGGTCACCATTCCATCAAAGTCACATTTGGAACCCTAATGACCCCTTAACAGGCTTACCAACCCTGATTCAACATGTGGTCTCCTCAGAGAACCCCATGGACCCTTTTTGAGTTCTACTAGGAAAAAGTCATACAAATTTGGTACATAGGTCCTCTAACATGTCCTAATGTGTTCCAAAGGGTCACCATTCCATCCAAGTTTCATTTGTAACCCTAATGACCCCTTAATAGGCCTACTGACCCTGTTTCAACATGTGGTCTCCTAAGAGTACCCCATGGACCCCTTTCAAGTTCTACTAGGAAAAAGTCATCCAAATTTGGTATGTAGGTCCTATGACATGTCCTAATGCATTCCAAAGGGTCACCATTCCATAAAATTTTTATTTGGAACCCTAATGACCCCTTAACAGGCCTACCGACCCCATTTCAACACATGGTCTCCTGAGAGCACACCATAGACCCCTTTCAAGTTTTACTAGGCAAAAGTCATCCAAATTTGGTACATAGGTCCTATGACATATCCTAATGCATTCCAAGGGTCACCGTTCCATCAAAGTTTCATTTGGAACCCTAATGACCTCTTAACAGGCCTACCGAGCCCGATTCGACATGTGGTCTCCCGAGAGCACCCCATGGACCCCTTTCGAGTTCTACTAGGAAAAAGTTATCCAAATTTGGTACGTAGGTCATTTGATATGTCCTAATGCATTCCAAAGGATCACCGTTCATCGAAAGTTTCATTTGGAACCCCGATGACCCCTTAAGTCACCTATCGACCCTAAATCGCACAATGGTCTCCCAAGAGCACCCCATGGACCCTTTTCAAGTTTGACTAATCAAAATTCATCTAAATTATGGAGTTAGGTCCTTTGACATGTCCTAATGCATTCCAAATGGTCACCGTGCATCAAAGGTTGTCTCACGAGCCCTGATGACCCCTTAAGATGCCTAGCGACACTGATTGGACATGTGGTCTCCTAAGAGCACCCCATGGACCCTTTCGAGTTTGGCTAGGAAAAAGTCATTAAAATTTGGTACATTGGTCCTTGGACATGCCCTATTGCCTTCCAAATGGTCACTGTACATCTGAAGTTGCCTCATAAACCCTAATTACCCCTTAAGACATCTAGCGACCCCGATTCGACTTGTTGTCTCATGAGAGGATCTGTTATAACTTAAATTAAATATTAAAATAATATATAAAATATTTGAAAAAATATAATATTTAATAGACTAAATATATAATATATATTATAAGATATTACATTTAATATATATTATCAAATATACAATATATTAATGTCCTATTCATTTTATATATTATATATATTAGACATTATATTATATATAATATAATATAATATATATATATATATATATATATATATATATATATATATATATATATATATATATATATATATTATGTAACATTTATATTATAATATAAAAATATTGCATTTAATATAAATCTGAACAGACTACATACTTAGGTCATTTAAATTGATATTATCGAATATATAATATAAATAAATAATATATATAATATATATACTATATAATATAAAATATAAAACATAAAATATAAAACATAAATATAAAATATATAAATTATTGATTGTCAGGGTGAAAGAAAAAAACATCAAAATTAAAGGGAAATAAAAAAAGAGTGGGAGGGGGAAACTTTTCAAAATTCAAATTCAAACAAAATCGGGTACATGAAAATGTACCTGATTAGGCTTGGTAATAGCTTTGGAAACCAAAGCCCCATGGTCAACACTGAAGGTGTGCAAAAAATGTGTTTTTTCTCTATTTTTCTTATATCGACACTTCGACCATTAGGTTGACGACTTTTTTTCCACCCGATTTCGATAAAATGAAAAGGGTTTCTTTGGATGATTGTCAGCTTTCCATCGATATAAGTGCTATCAGATTTTGAATTCATTAAGTATTTATTAGTTATTTTCTAGTTCACTTACGTCTAAAGTCCTGATTGCCATACTAATGGAAAAATAGCTATAACTTTCAAACCCTATAACAGTTTTGAAATCTGAAAGATGCGTCACATTCTATGCTTAGTCTAGTATAAGAAAAAATTTTAAAAAATTGAATTATGATAAGTTTTCAATGAGTAAAGGTGGTCAGACACGAGAGTTTTTAAATTCTAAAAGCGCTGTAGCAAAAAAATCATAATTAATTATCTATTTGGAATAAAAATACCAAAAAATATGCATCACATCCGGGCATGAGTCAGCTACTTATATATAGAATATTATAAAAAAATATTATAATTTTCTTTTGATTAGGGTGGTCAGACATACACATACTTCTTATTTTTTTGCTGAAATGTTTGTAGTGCTGCATTGCAATCTATACTTTTTACCAATCATATTAATTTTTTTTCAAAAAAGGCTTAGTAGTTTAGAAACTAAATTCAATTTCCTACAAATTATGTTCTTACAACTTTTTGATATTAGGTAGATAACTAGTTCATTTTTTCACGTCAAGTTGACTAATCTTGATTTTCTGATTTTTCATTGCCACTTAAGGGCATAGTTTGGCCCCTCATGATCCTGCACATACCCAATGTTAAAAGGATGAATTTAGGTGTCTACACCTACAGATCTTGAAATTTCTACATTAAGTCCTAACATCTGTGCTACCTATTCCTTCATAAAAAAGAAAGGAAAAGGTTGTGGCAATGGGTTTTCCTTGGTCAAAACCCCATTTAGGAATAAAACTTGCAAAATGAAATGAAATTTCATAAAGGAAAGAAAATATAAAGGTAAATATTATCCCTACCTTGTAAATACCTCCATGAATGGATATTGAGATTGCACATATTCATGAAGATGCTTGAATGTTTCTTGAATTGAAATTTTACATTGGAATGTAGAAATGAATCAAGGATGTCTTCACAAATGCATGGATCTATGAATACCAATCCTAAATCATCAATATTTTTATGCTTGATTGAATGGTTTCTATGAAAGAAGAATGAATGTGGATGGACAAAGGATCTTCTTTCTTTCTTGAGAACTCCTCTACTTGGCCATCATGAGAGAGAAGCTTGCTACAATGGAGAGGATTTTCCTTTAAAATTCCTTGTATACTTAGAGAAATGTTAGATCATGTATATTTGCCTTCAAATATTTGAGAATGCTTGATAATAATGATTGTGATTGATAATGGATAATTGATACCAAAATGAGGAGAGATAAGGTATTTATATACCTCTTCACACATTTTAGGCTTAAAAAATAAGCCAATCCAACCATGGGATCTATTTTCCCACTAAAACATTGTATCAGGGGCCTAATTCAAATTTGAGGCCAAACCTAGGGGAACATAATGCCTATGGTGTTGTGTTCTTAGGAACAGAAATCCTAGGGCATTATGTACCTAGGAAAAAGAATCAAAATTCAAATGAGAAGATGGGAGGAAAGGATAGATGACAAATTAGGGGGAGATACATAGTTGGATCAACCATAAAAGACATGAAATCTTGAAATCACCAAAATGGGGCTAAATGAGAGTTCAATTATTAGTACTAACATTTTAGGATAGTACAATTACAACTATAGTTTCTATAATGTAACACCTCTTCTCAGTGCACATCATTGTCAAGAATCATTTAGCCTACTTAAAACTTCAAAAATTGGTTTCATTTATCCCTCTTCTTGGTGATTTAGACTTCCTCTTGGATCTAGGAAATCTTCTTCATCTTAGACTCTTTTCATATCTCTTTGGATCTCTCACATTGTAGCTTTACCACCTTTGTCACTTGCTATCTCAATCTCACCTTTATCCCACCAAGCTCTAGCTTTGTGGTTTCAAAAAGGAGTAATCTCACACTCGTCTCATCTCATTTTATTTAACATATCTTGTCTTGATCATTTTCTTATTTATCTATTTCCATTTATCTTTTATCAATTATCCATTATCTATCTATGTATCTTTCTTATTTGTGGAGGTGGAAACACCAAAGTGGGGGTCTGACAGTGGTAGGCCTCTTAGTCAAGAAACTCCAACATTTTGCTCTTTGTTTATGTGTACGTTTCAAAGGAGGAAGCTAAATATATTTAGATTCTTCTACCTCCAAGTTGTAGGCTTTATTTTCCCCTTATATCCTATTTAATAGTTATTTATAGCTTGTTTTTACTTTCCATTTCTTTCAATGAGTCTAGATTTAATTTTTGTTCACATTATTTTTTGGTCTCGTACTTTTCTATCTCGTTCTTTGTACCCTATCTACACAAGAATCATGTGTGCCTCAATGGTGTCCTAGATATTTGTTATAGTCATAGACTTGCGTAGGTGTCTAGGACAATGAGCTCATGGAGCCAACTAGTTGATCTTGACAGGTTTATTTCCTATTTTTAGTAGATAAAATATTTATATATATTAGTATCATAGTGTTATTTTAATTTCTTTAATTTATATTTCCTTCATTTAAGTTTCAAGTTATAATTAGTCAATCAATCTTCTTGATCATCCTAGCTAACCAAAGCATTAGCTTAGTGGGGTGGTGCAAATTTCAATTCGTCCCTTGGGATTTTATCAATCTTCAGGGGGGAGAATTAGCTTCTCCACACAACCTTTCATGAAGACTTAAAGGAAAGGAGATTCATAGCAAAGGTGTCAATTCAACATTTTACTTCAGAATTTTATGTTGCCCTTTGAGGGAAAGCTCTCTTTTATACATCATTTTTTTAGGGGAGGTTAATTCCTACTTGGGGCTTGACTTAGGCAAATCAACATACAAGCCAATGTCATTTTATCTTTTTGTATGCATGATCTATATGTGGAAGAAAAGGATTGTAGATTCAAAGAATGCAAACTGAGACAAATATTATAACTCTAAAAGAGTGAAAAATATTGGATGTTGTGGCTTCGCCACATAGCACAATACTTTTCAATGAAATTCTAGGGAGATGAATAGTGATATTCTAATCTAGAATATTTTTCATGATAGTTGCATAAAACACCTTTAGGATGAGGTTACATAGCCACATAGTCATGAACTTTCAAGCCTAGAATTCAATGATAGATCATTTATGATTCTTGTTTCTAAATATATTCTCAAAGTTTTCATCTTTTCTTTACAACTTTGTTAGACTTATTATCTTCAACTTTGCTTATTTATGCCTTGTTCTTGCATTTCCTTATTGCTCATAGTCAATCATATCAAAATACAAAAGAAGAAAATTCAACCATTATATTGAGCTCTCCCAAGGGTTTGAATTTGGGTTGATTAAGTTATCCTTTAATGTATGTTAATGTAAATTGATTTGTCACCTAGTTTGCATGTTTAAGCTAGTGAACCCCATTTGCCCAATATTATAACCTACAATTTCATTATCTCTTTTATTCATAAGATCTTCAATATAGTATTTCAACTTCATGCATTTTCTTTTAGAATGGCCCTTAACATATAAGTACTCACAATTCCCATTATCTTTGTACCACACATTTTTGGTTTATTTTCATTGCGAGCTCTAATAATGAGAAGTTTGAGCATGTTTTCTTGTTATGAAACAATACCTCCATTGGATCAGCTAAGGTGTACTTGTCTCTAGAAGAATTTTTCTTTAGTTCTCCATGTGCAATAATGACATTAGTAGGCTATTGAAAAACAAGTTTTAATTCAAAATATGAAGGTATTTGCTTAATTTTATTTTGAGTTAGTCACCCCATCACCAATTGCATTCTTGTTTCTGACCCAAAAAATTGGTTTGTTAGTAGATTGATTATTTTCTTTGTTAAACATTTTCACTAGACATTTTGAAATAAGAACCTTTTTAATAGTGACTAATTTTTCTATGATTTCATCAAATGTAGAAACATGATGAACTTGAATATGAAAATCCATTTCTTGTAGCTTAACTTTTTACACAAAGATGTGGACATTTTATTCTTTGAGGATAGGCCAAAGAAATATACAAGCTAGATTTCACCATCATTGCAAATAGACAAAAAATCTTTCACCATTTTATTTCTTAGTATTAAATAATTATAAACTTGTAATTTCATGCTCCACTCTATAAGAGGAATGTGCTACAATTTTCTCAAATAAGTCGGCCAATGAAGTGATGGATCATGGAGCTAGGTGAATAAACCATTATAGCTCTTGACCTCCTAAGATTTTATGGAAAATCCTTAACAAGTTTATATCACTATAAAAACATGTTGATAAGCCATAAATAATTAATACACGTGGTCTTAGAGTCCCCCTTTTCCTTTATATTTATAAAATTAGGCTGCCACAAATCTAGGAGGAAAAGGTGTTCTTGTGAAACTATAATTTAAAGGATAGGGACATAGATCTTTAAGCTATTATTTTTTGTTGATTGAAAGTACTTGTTTTTAATCCTTTAACTATATCTTTCATCTCATTCCACTCTTGATAGAAAGAAGTCAAACCAATAGGTGGATTTGTTTTAATGAAGGGTTACTCCACCCAACACTTACACATAGCACAACAATTGATAGTAATATATAAAAAATAGAAAACAAAACAACAAACTTTTTATCTTCAATAGAATGGAATTAAAAATTTAGAAATTACAATGTTACAACCAAATGAGCTTAAATCATTATAAAAAAGATCAATTATCTAAGAAAAATCTACAATTCAGAGGTACAATCTACACTAATGGAGCTATCTTATCCACCTCTATATTTGACACCAATAACCACCTTAAAATATTCTAAAAATTGTAACTCCCCCTTTTCCACTAAAAGTATAACTCTTCATTTTCCTGTCCAAGAAGATTTTTCATTTGAAACTTGACTTATTGGTACAACTTCTAGGACTCAAAACTTTTGAATTGAGTGACCAATTCACTATTATAATATATCGTTAGAAAGCTCACAAAGAGATCTTAAAATGTTGAAATTATTTGAAGATCATTTCATCCAATTTTTTAGCTTTCTACAAGGCTTGTAAGGGTTTCAAAATTGATTTTGAAACTTTATAAAAGGAATTCCTAGACATGAAAACTTTAATATTTCCCAAACAGTGCAAGATATTGAGATGATTCTTTATCCATTCACTTTATTTTTTAATTTCTCTCCTTGTAGTCAATTTTCATATCCATACACGTTTGTATAGGTTGACTTGATAAATATAGAAAATGATTATTTTGGCCTTTTCAAACTTCTAACTATCTTAGATCTTATATGTGGTATCAGGTCCTCAAAACAACTAAAACATCCTACAAAATAGAAGGAAAATAATTTTTTAGGGTGATGCAAGATTTCACTTACACCACTATATGTTCTTACATGAAGTTGGTATTTAGCTTATAGATTCAAAAGGAGGATTTTTTTACAATATGAAGAAAAGAGAAAGTGCAAAAAGATGAGGGACCAAAAAGTGGCCACCAAAATTTTTGGTCTCATAAAAGACATAATGTGAGTTTGTTAAAATACAGTCATGTCCTAGGCTGCTTTTATAATTTTGTGTGTGTGTGTGTGTATAGTTGAATAGGTCAAATAGCTAAGGGGAGCTGAATCAGTTATTATCATATAATTTCTTTAATTTAATCTGGTGAAAAATTAAAGCAATTAGGAACTTACAATAGGTATAAACATGAAAGTACAATAAACATCAACACCATGAACACCATAATTTACATGGAAACCCAAGATGGGAAAAACCATGGAGAAGATAATTCTCATGAAAAGAACATTGATTAAGGTGACACTAGTTAAGGTGATCTTTACAAGGGCTCACTTCCATTTTTCTCATTGTAGGTAAGGCTCACTGTCAGTAAGGATAACTACCCAGAAATAAGAAGGCTCACTACTAGAATATAAGAAATGAAAAATGAATCCACCACTAAAGTCATTATCACTAATAATCAACAACACAAAAATGATATAATAGTTATGAACTAGCTCCACCAACTTCAATATACATCAATACAAAGATCTTCCCTTGTCAGATTCATAATCTCTTCGCATATTACTCGCATACAAGCATGCCACAACAAATAGAATCATTGTTGTATTTTACCATGTCATGCCAACAAGTAGGTCATCATAATGCAATTTGAATTAGGTCACACTAAAGAATTCCCACATTGGTAAGGAATGAAACATGGACCACCTCTCTCCATTAAACATGCCTTTCTCACAATAACATGCTACACCATCACTGAGATCTTCTAAACCAACTAATAGAATGTATATGTTATAATGAAAATACTTGGACCAAAGCACAACGCCCACTTTCTAGATAGGAATGGACCCAAAAAAGTGAACCACACTATGTTGCAAGATAAATGGGACCAACATTGACATGACTAAATATAAATCTTTATGACAAATCATTTGGAGCACACTCTATCTAATCACCAAATTATTTAATCCACATCTAACCATAGGATATGTTGACATCAATGACAACCATTAATTACAACAATAATGATAGCATCAACATCACCTTCTAAAAATCCCCCCCCATTATTATTGATGCAAGAGCATCTCAGGTCCTTGGCAATCTCATGTCACCAAAAACAAGTTTGAGTTTTATGTTTTACTCAGTTCCTTCTTTGACCGAGTTGGCTCAGTAGTTGCTCGGTTCCTTTGTTAATCGAGTTGGTTGATTAATTTCTTGGCACTCGGTTATCCTTTCTTACCGAGTTATTTCTTTTGGTTTTCTATTGAGTCTGACTTGTGCACTTAATTATGGTCACGGATTTAATATTGGTATCTATCATTGGGAAGCATGTAGACCTAGATCTAGTCATTCCTTCTGTTAATGGTAGATCTGAAGCCCAACTTGTTTGGTAGCCTCTTGTATATATTGTAGTCTTTGGTTGTAGTTTTAGGACAAAAGCTTAGAGCTATAAGATAGATCATATCAGATTAGGAGTTGAAGATAGTTTCTAAATCCTCACACGTTGGAGGATTGTTGTAATTGAATTGTAATATCTAGCCCTAACGAGGAAGGCCTTACAGCCTAACATGTATGAATTTATTTGATGAAATATAAAGGATCTAATATGTATTCTCTCTCTCTCTCACTTTGTGTGTTGTTTCTTTCGTGTGTGATCTCTGCAATGTAGATCTAGATTAAGGTGTGCCTTTGGCCCCTCATCCTCCCCTACCTTACGTCAGGTGGTATTAGAGCGAAGGTGAGATCTGGATCCTAGATTTTAATCTAGGTTTGAGGGTTCCTTCTTGTCAAACCCTAGTTGATTTTTTGTGGGGTAACATATTGCGATCTGGCTTGCAATTGCAAAGGGTTTCAAGATGGTTCATGGGAGGTGAGATGTAGATCTAGGATTGGTAGACATGTTCAGACAACTTACTACTAGATTAGAAGTTGTTGAGATAGCCCAGTGTAGAGGGAGACATCTTGAAGATGTTAGTGATGATGAAATTGAGGAAGAACAAGGTGATGTATAACCTGCACCGGTGATGGATCAGGGTGAGGAAAGATTGTTGAAAGCTTTGACAAATCTGAAGTCTACACCACATTTCAATCCTCTTGAGTATAGTGGAAAGATGGATTTGGATGAATTGGTGGATTGGATCACTGAGATGGAAAATTAATTTGAATATGAAAATGTCCCTGAGGAAAAGAAGGTGAAGATTGCAAGCACAAAGTTGAAGAGTCATGCATCCTTGTGGTGGGAGCATCTGCAATTGGACAAAAAGAGGAAATGCAAAGACAAAACTAAGGTATGGAATAAGATGGTAAATAAGTTGAAAGGAAAGTTTTTACATTGTGATTATTAGATTAACCTAGTTAGGTGAATGCAAAGTTTGAGGCAAAAAGATAGCTCGATAAAATATTATACTGAGGAGTTCTATAGATTAGATATCAGATTTGGACATGATGAAGATGAAGTGGAAATAATTGCTAGGTACCTGAATGGATTGAGAGTTTCCCTCCAAGAAGAAATCAGTTTGGTCAAGTTGGAAAACATTGAGGAAGCTTATTAGTTTGCCTTGAAAGATGAGGAGAAATTAAACAAAAGAAATGAGTAAAGACAAAGATGTAGAGGTGGTAGATTCCCTAGAGGAAGACGCAGATCTTATGGTGAAAATAATAAGATCTGATCTAGAAAAGATAAATCTGGATAAAGGCAAGACTAAGTGGAAAGGTGAAAGTTCATCTAGAAGAAGAGGCAATAACTACCGACGTGGTTATAACAGAGGTGGATTCAAAGGAACTTGTTACAATTGTGGAGAAGAAGGACATAGGTCATTTGAATATACACATGCAAGTAAGAAGCTTGGTAGCAGTGGAAATGCTTTAGTGCAAGAAGACTCACCGAATGAACCTGAGAAGGAAAAGAACTTGATGGTAAGGAGAGCATTTTGGAGTGAAAGTAATAAGGAAGATCCGGTAAGGAAAAGTTTGTTCAAGACTAGATGTAAAGTTTTTGATGAAGTGTGGAAGGTAATCATTGATAGTGGAAGCTCGAAGAACTTGGCATCTGAGGAAATGGTTATAAAGTTGCAATTGGAAAGGTTGAAACACTGGAAGCCCTATCAAATTTCATGGATCAAGGATGAGCATACACTCTTGGTAAGTGAACAATGTTATGTGAATTTGAAAATTAGAAAGTACTATGATAAGGTGTTATGTGATATCATACCTATATATTGTTGTCATATTTTGTTGGGTAGACCTTGGCAATATGATAGACATGCTATATATGATGGGAGATTGCATAAATATACTATTTGGGCTGATGGGAGAAAAAAATTATTGTTACCTTTGATTGCAAAACCTGTTAGTAGTGTTTGTACATCTATGAAAGTTGATGGAAGGAAGAAATTTTGTTAAGGATTTGAAGAAGAATGATGTATGTTTTGTTGTGATTCATAACAAACCAAGTAACAAAATAGAGAATATTATCCCTGAGGAGATTGATAAGTTACTCACCGAGTATAGAGAGATCATTTCTGATAATGTACCTGATAGTTTTCCACCAAAGAGAAGCATTGATCATTGCATGGATTTAATCCCTAGAGCTAGTTTACCGAATAAGGCACCACATTGGTTGCCACCTACTAAGAATCAAGAATTGAACCAATAGATTCAAGAATTGTTGCAGAAAGGTTTGATCTGAGAAAGTTTTAGTCCTTGTGCAGTACCAGTTGCATTGGCACCTAAGAAGAATGGAGAATGGTGAATGTGTATTGATTCTAGAGCAATCAACAAGATAACATTGAAATATAGGTTTCCTATACGAGGAATAGATGACATAATGGACATTTTGACTGGAGCAAAGTATTTTACCAAAATTGATTTGAAGTGTGGATATCATCATATCAGAATCAGAGAAGGTGATGAGTGGAAAAATGCTTTTAAGACAAGGGAAGGTTTGTATGAGTGGTTGGTTATGCCTTTTGGTTTAACTAATACACCAAGTACTTTTATGAGATTGATGAATGAAGTTTTGAAGAAATTCTTAGGTAAATTTGTGATTGTATACCTAGATGATATTATGATATTTAGTAAGACCATAGAAGAGCATTTGGTGCATGTTAAACAAGTACTACAGATATTGAAAGAAGAAAAGTTGTTGATTAACCTTAAAAAGAGTTCTTTCATGCAAGAGGAGATTGTGTATTTGGGATTTATGATTTCAACCGATGGTTTGAAAATGGATCCTAAAAAGGTTAAATCTATTTTGAATTGGCCTACACTTGAGAATGCTAGTGAGGTAAGATCATTTCATGGTTTGGCAAGTTTTTACTAAAATTTCATTAGAAATTTCAGTTCAATTTGTAATGCTATGACTCAGACTATGAGAGGAGATAAAAGAGAATTTAAGTGGATACATGGAGCTGATAAAATTTTTGAGACTCTGAAGCAGAAGGTTGTTGAATTGCCTATGTTAGCATTGCCTAATTTCAATAAGGTATTTCAAGTTGAATGTGATGCAAGTGGTAGTGCAATAGGACTCATGTTGAGTCAAGAAGGTAAACCTATTGCTTTCTTTAGTGAAGAGTTGAATGATGCAAAAAGGAAATATTCTGTGTATGATCAATAATTCTATGCTATTGTTCAAGCCCTAAAGAAATGGAGACATTATTTGATACCAAGTGAATTTGTGTTGTATACTGATCATAAGGCTTTACAATATTTGGGTAGTCAAATTAAGTTGAATCATAGACATATGAAATGGGTTGAATATTTGCAGAGTTATACATTTGTGATAAAACATAAGAGTGGAGCCACTAACCAAGTTGCTGATGCATTGAGTAGAAGAAGATCTTTGATGACTGATATGAGAATTGAAGTTCTTGGTTTTGATGAAATGAGAGATTTGTATGAATTTGATCCTGATTTTTCTGAGTTGTGGAGAAAGTGCAAAGCACCTATTCAAGATTAACTAAGTACTAAATAGGAAGTCTTTTTTATTCAAGAAGGTATGTTATTTAAAGGCATTCCATTGTGTATACTGAGAGGATCAATGAGAACTAATTTGATAAAGGAGAAACATAGTAGTGGTTTGGCTGGATATTTTGGTGTTGACAAGATATTGAATTTTTTTAAGGAGAAATACTTTTGGCCACATGTGTATAAGGATGTTCTAAAATTTGTGAAAAGTTGTGGAATTTTTCAAGTTGCAAAGGGAGTAAGTCAGAATACTGGATTGTATAGACCGATTTTTGTTCCTGAGAAACCTTGGATTGATATCAATATGGATTTTTTTCTTCGCTTACCGAAGACGGTGAGAGGTAATGATTCTATATTTGTTGTTGTGGATAGATTTTCTAAGATGGTACATTTTATACCCTATAGAAAGACATCAGATGTAGTGCATATAGAAGATCTTTTTGTTAAAAAGATTTTTAGATTGCATGGATTATCGAGGAGTATCATCTTAAACCGAGATAGTAAGTTTGTTGGATACTTTTGGAAGACTCTTTGGAGAAATTTTGGCACCGAGTTGAGATATAGTTTTACATTTCATCCATAGACTAATAGACAAACAGAGGTTGTGAATAGAATCTTGGGTAATCTTTTGAGATGTTTAGTTGGAGACACACCGAGTAATTGGGATTCTGTGTTGGCACAAGAAAAGTTTGCATATAATAATTCAGTGAATATGAGTACTGGGAAAACACCTTTTGAGATTGTAAATAGCATACAACTGAGAAGTATATCAAATTTGAAGGATATTGCTGGTGAAGAAAAGAGAAGTGTTGAAGGAGTAAAGTTTGTTGAGTTCATGAAGACATTGCATGAAGAAGTGAAACGTAAGTTGGAGGAAAGTAATCAGAAGTACAAAGACAGAGCTGATAGATCAAGAAGACATAAGACTTTTGTAGTTGGTGATGAACTAATGGTTCATATGAAGAAAGACAGATTTCCTATTGGAACATATGGGAAGCTAAAAATAAAGAAGTTTGGTCCTTGCAAGATATTGAGGAAATTTGACAGTGGAAATGCTTATGAGATTGAGTTACTTGATGATATGGATATATAACCTATATTCAACATTGTTGATTTGTATGAGTACCATGAATCAGATGAAGAAATGACAATACCAAATGATTATCCTAAGAGACAAACAGAAGAAGTTGAGCAGATTTTGGAACAAAGATTTGGCAGAAGTACAAGAGGAAAACAATATATGGAATATCTAGTAAAGTGGAAGAATAGACTGATTGAAAACAATTCATGGATTTCACAGTCTGAATTGGATTCAGCTCAAATTGTACTTCTAGCATGATTCAGAGAATCATTTCAAATAACCCCAAGTGTCTGATGCAGGACCATCTCGGGTCCTTGGCAATCCTATGTCACCAAAAACAAGTTTGAGTTTTTTGTGTTACTCAGTTCCTTCTTTGACCGAGTTGGCTCGGTAGTTGCTCAGTTCCTTCATTAATCAAGTTGGTCAGTTAATTCCCTGGCACTTAGTTATCCTTTCCTGGCACTCAGTTATCCTTGCTTACCAAGTTGTTTCTTTTGGTTTTTCGTTGAGGCCGACTTGTGCACTTAATTGTGGTCATGGATTTAATGTTGGTATCTATCATTGGGAAGCATGTGGACCTAGATCTAGCTTCTGTTAATGGTGGATCTAAAGGCTAACTTGTTCGATAGCCTCTTGTATATATTGTAGACTTTGGTTGTAGTTTTAGGAGAAAATCTTAGAGCTAGAAGATAGATGGTATCAGATTAGGAGTTGAAGATAGTTTCTAAAGATAGTTTCTAAATCCTCACATGTTGGAGCACTGTTGTAATTGAATTATAATATCTAGCCCTAACCGGGAAGGCCTTATAGCCTAGAATGTATGAATCTATTTGATGAAATACACAGGATTTGATCTACATTCTCTCTCTCACTTTGTATGTTGTTCCTTTCGTGTGTGATCTCTGCAAGGTAGATCTGGATTATGGTGTGCCTTTGGCCCCTCATCCTCCCCTACCTTGTGTCAGTTATTGATGGCAGCATTCATCAATAACAAAGCAAGAAACTCTCTATCAAAAGATATCAACATCAAATTTATCTTCTCCTTTGTTCTTATCCCCCTTTGAAATCAATGAAAAAGGGCCAAAACTCCTTATTAAATCACTTTTCTCCCCCTAAGAGGAAGCCACCGAGAATTGATCCAAAAAAGAATAAGCATGAAATGTACTGGACCAATGTGGATACTGGTGCATTTACTAAACATTAGGAAGGAGCGAAATGCCCAACTTTCCCTTGAGATACTCAAAATTATCCTTACACAATGGTTTTGTAAAGATATCTACAATCTTCTCTTTTGTATATACATGTTCAAATCTAACCTCCTTTTCCAACACTTTATCTCTTAAGAAATGATATCTGGTAGATACATGTTTTTTTCTAGAATGCTGCACTGAATTTTTTGAAATGTTTATGACACTGGTATTATCACACATAATTGAGATCGGTTCATCAAATCTTACACCTATATCCTTCAAAGTATATTTCATCCATAATACCTGATTACAACATGAGGATGTTGCAATGTATTCTATTTCAACATTAGATAATTATGTCACAGAATCCTACTTCTTGCTTAACCAAGCAACCAACTTGGAGGCAAGGAAATAAGATTCACCACTAGTACTCCACTGGTTATCAAGACATCTAACCCAATTAGGATCAGTATAAGTTTTCAGAATGAAATATGAACCTTTTAGATACCATAACCCAAAATATTTTGTACCCTTCAAGTATCTAAAAATCCTTTTTACTACCATAACATGTGACTCTTTTGGTTCTTCCTAAAATCTGGCAACTAAGCATATGGCATACATAATATCTATTCTAGTAGCAGTCAAATACAATAGTTCTCCAATAATGATCTATACTTGCATTTGTTTTGGTGAATCATCTTCTTTAGTCAACTTACATACAGTAATAGTAGGAGTACATACCGGTTTAGAATTCTCCAAACTAGACTTCTTCAATAATTCACTGACATATTTGGACTTAGAAATGAAAATTTATTTACTATTCTAATTTACCTCTAATCCAGAGAATAAATTCAACCCACCAATCATATACATCTGGAATTCCTTCTAGATCTCCTTTACAAATTTTCTACACAACTCATCAAATTATGTCATCAACATAAACCACAATAATTAAGATTTGATTTAAATAAATTTTGTAATACAAATTACTATCAACATATCCTTTTTGAAATCCTTGTCCCATTAGATACTTATTCAATTTTCCATACTAGGATCTAGGTTCATGCTTCAATCTGTACAATGCTTCCTTCAATTTATAAACTACACTTAGATCCTTTCCAAACTTGAACCCTTCGATTGTTCAATGTAGACTTCTTCCTTTAGTTCTTCATTCAAAAATGATGACTTAAAATTCATTTGATAAACCTTGAAATATTTAAATTTTGCAAATGCTAAGATTATCTAGATCATCTCCATCTAGGCAACAGGGGCATAATTTTTATTAAAGTCAATACCTTCAATCTAATTGTAGCCCTTGCATCACATTCTTGTCAATCGATCTAGGTACAAGTTACCAAGTCTGATTTTTCTCTATCTGATCAAGTTATTCTCTCATTTCTCTTACCTAGTTTTGGTCATTACATGCTTCTTCCATAGTTTTAGGCTCAATTTATGAAAGTAAATATAAAAAAAATTCTCTTGTGTTTCTCTACTTCTTGTAATGATATCTATATTCTTTTCTCCTATAATCTAATTCTATGAATGATTTCTCTATACATACCTTGGAGTCTTAGTTGTAGATGTTAGAGCCTTCCTTATCTCTTCTTCTTCTTTCTTGTCTTCTTTTCCCTTATCCTCTTTATTAGATTCATATTCAAGGTATTTCTCAAGAGTTTTTTCAACATCTTCATCAACCTTTACTTTGACTCTTTCAACTATCTTATTCATTCTCTTGTTGTTACACTGATACACTTTCAACTATCTTATTCATTTATCTCGCGACCAAATTTATGACTAAACTATTTTATTCATTGATTTGGTCATTAGTTTAGTCATTGATTTAGTCATATATTTAGTCATTAATTTAGTCATATATTTAGTCATTAATTTAGTTGTATTAGAGCATGATGGAATCGAACCACCATCCTCTTGCTTATAAAGAAAGTGCTCTTCCATTGACCTAGTACCCTTTAAATTGTGGCATGATGCAGAATGTAAATAATTTTGTCTTACAACATTTTAAAGGCATCTACAGTTTTCTCTATACTCACATGTTCCTACACTTAGGTATGTATTCTTTACAACTGTGATAACATTAGACTATCCTCTACAATTTTCTCTCTAACTCTCATAGTTTTACACTTTACTTTCTATCCTTTACTTACCTCTATAAAAAGAGAATATCAAAGATGTACCCAAGATAATTATATATATTTGTGTGTGTGGCACTGACATGCACACAAGTGCATCCATGCCGAATTTTATAAAGATGGTCTCCAAAAATGCACTATATATACCTACACTTTGTATATAATTTAACAATTTTTTACAAGGAAAACATGTTAAGTATTGAAGGAAAGTCAAAGACCGCTTAGTAAAGCATAAACCAATTTCATAAAGAATACATGAAAGCATAGATGATTTCACAATTCATTGCCCTTAATTATTCATCTAACTATTCTCTGTCTTACAATAACATGAAACACTAATTTAACCAAATTCAAAAATTACCTTTTTTAGCATATTTTCCAAAAATCCATTTTTGTCATTTTTGGTAATTTTTAAAATGACTCCTAAAAACTATTTTTTCCCCTAGAGCTTCCCTAAACTAAGATAAGATGAATTGTCAACTAATCTTCGAAATTAGAAACATGATTTTGAAGTTATTAAAAAACACTTTCTAAAAACTCAAAAAAAACACTAAAAGCCAATTTTGGAGGCCCAAACGAACTTTCTGGCTCTTGAAAATATGTCATAATGGCTACCTACCGAGCTAAGCTCTGTCAACAATCCAAATGGCTTCTCCTAAAGAATCTACCTGTAAAATTTCAACAAAAATGAACAGAATCAAAAGTTATGACTGTCAGAAATCCTTGCATCATACAAGAAAATGATTACATAAGCTTTCCGGATGGGGGCTATGGTGGTTCATCCTGCATCACCCCAAGAGAGAACAAAAGACAAAGAGCTTGATTTTGGGCCCAAAAAAAGTAAAACTGATCTCAAATTGCTACCACCACAAGAGTCATCTTTCCATAACAAAATTATGCAGAAGAACAACACAAATCCAGGGGTCCTAATTCATCAATTACCTACTAAGCATGACAAAGTATGACCAATTCTGTTGCTATATTGTATGTGGACTTGAAAGGAAGAGAAGGAAATCCTTATGCACTAAATGATGTTCATCTTTAGAGATGGAATCTCCAGTGTTTTGGCAAGCAGCCTCATGTTGTGGGTAGTTAATATGTTTATCCCAAACAAACACCTATCAAGGAGTCCTCAGAACCCAAGTTCTTCAACAACAGTCACAAAGTTCATCCTCAACTCCAAGATTACTACAACAACAACAAAAATGGAATGAACTTTCTCGACTTCTAAGAACACTGTTGCTACCCTTACAATTGGTGCTAAACGTGGGGTTTCAAATGCCATTGGAGGAGCTCATGTGGCCAGAAGTGAATTTAATAAAGGCGACAGAATGATCCTGAACTCTAAGGGTTTGAACCAACATCAGTCTTAGGTTCAGTCCCACCCCTCCATTGATCTTATTTATCCCTAGAGTAATGTTGTCCAGATGCCTAACGCTTGGCAAGTCAATATAGAGTAGCAATAACAACACAGAGGGAGCCACCCATTCGGTCAATTACAAAGAACCTCGCACCTCAGCCCAAGCTTGACATTGAAGGAAAAGCTAATGCTTCTTATAATTCTTTTTCATCTATTGGTTGTGGATAAGTCTTTGGGGATTTGAAGCCTAAATTTTAGCGAAAAAATATTCAAACTAGAAATTTCTCAATTCATTTACCTTCGATACAGGTGTCTACACATCGATTGTGGAACTCCTCTTTAAGTTGTATACCACTTTATTGTTGAGTTTCATAATTCATCTGATTATGGAGTTTCATGGAAATTACTTCCCCAATGATTCATCTATTGTAGAACATGATATTTTGACAACTTGACAATCTTGGAGAAACTTATAGTCTAGCCGGAATACAGAGATATCTAACATTCTTTATCAAGGATTTGTTAGATTATTGTTACAATTGATAAATGCAATCCATAGTTTAAGCTCTCTTTTCAATACCAAATTCTGGAATCAAAACGATAAATTTGGGATAGAAGAGAGAACTATTAGTCTTGATTTTTTATTAGTGCCTTACTGTTCTCATGTTGTTGAACCTTGATCCTATAAAAAGCGGACTCTGAAAATGATGTATCCCTTTAATTCATGGAGCATATGAGTTGAAATGTACCAAAAGGGTTTCTAATACTTGTCCCATAGAAACCTCTCTCCTATTACTGCTCTTTGTACTCACTCTTTCAAGAGCTCCACCAAATTCTTCAACTGGGTTTGCTAGAAACAGGGGTAGAGTTGGGGCTAAATCTACAAGACTGAATATATTCTTTTGACACCACCAAAGTTGGAAAAGACTCAGAGAAGTCACAATGCTAGTGAGGGTGGTAGGGTGCTTCCAATGTATGGTGGTGCCGCTAATTGAGATGTGAAAGTAGAAAAAGTGGTGAAGTTGATTAAAATCTTCAAATAGTGTCTAGCTGGTTTTCTTTTGCATGTTCTATGTTTACTATTTATGGTTGTCAACTTGAATGCAAGAGAAGCCTATTATTGTAGATTCAGTATTAAAAATATTTTTTCTAAGAGCATTTTCTGTTAATGGTGACCCATTTTTTAGACTTTTTTATGTTTAAAAGAGAGGGTCCTACCCCTTAATTTATGAATAAAAACATATATTTATATAATCCAAAAATTAAACTCTACAGGGACAAAGAAGCAATTTGATATGAAATGACATAGGGTTGATATAATAAGAGAAATCGATAATAACTATGTGAAAGAAACTACATAAAAACCAAACATAATTCAAAAGGCATAGAATAAAGTAGACGACTCATTATACTAACCTTGGGTTCAAGACATGTTGAATATCATCCAGTGAAGGATCATTAACTTCGTATCCATATGGAAGACAATATGCCTTTTATGTGCGGTGATTGATATAAACATAGTGACCTGCTTCAAGACTGTGAGTGTAAGCATGAGATTTCCATCCTCTACCTTGATAGTACTTCCCACAGATAAAGAAAGCATAGACAATCAAGTTTAAAAGAGATACTGAGTCGAACTTCTCAAAATCAAAATCTAGAACCTGCATACATAAAATCATGTGGCAAACAAAAAAGTCGAGGTCACTCGAGCCAAATGTCTCAATAGCTTTTCTAAAGTACTTCTAATGAAACTCAACTACTGTTTTAAGTGAAACTTCCTATGAAAGTTGATTTATTTTCAAAGGTTGTTCTTTATTGTCTTTGCCTTCTTTTTTTCGTAGTAAGCTGAATTCAAATATTGAGAGTTTAGTGATCAACCATGAAGGTGACAACAAAATCCAATCTAAAGAACAATAAGATTCAGTGTTAGAAACAATAAGTTGAATGTTACAAATTAGTGCCTGTGATTTCTCTTAAAACTGTTATCAGAACATTATAGTCAAGGAAATTGATAATGAACACTAAAGGGAAAAGACTGTGATTACTTAGGCAAAGTGAAATCCAATCTAAAGAACAATAAGATTTAGTGTTAGAAACAATAAGTTGAATGTTACAAATTGGTGCCTGTGATTGCTCTTAAAACTATTATTAGAACATTATAGTCAAGGACATTGACAATGAACAGTAAGGGGAAAAGACTGTGATTACATAGACAAAGCTAGAGCATGATGTGAGATAGTTGCAAAAATATATTCAAACCAAACACTGTCAAAATGATGGACTTCAATGCAAAACAGATTCTTAATGCTTAAAAGCACTGATCTTGAAGATAAAAAAAACAGGGAAAGCATGGTCTTTCAGTTTAATCATAATGGCAATGGTATTGATGAAAGGACAGTAAACAGTCAATCTGATGAATGAAATATGACAGTAACAGCTAAAGATTAGAAGTCTCCTGCACAATCATGAAATGATAAGAAAATCAGTGATAAATGAAATAAAAGAAGATCACAAAGATGTAATGACAATGAAGACAGTGGCTTATATAGTGGGAAAGGAATAAAAGAAACAATGACCTTATAATGCAAAAACAATGATAGAGGTGAAAAGAAGCCAGGGAGATATGAATTAGAAGCAATGACTGTTGTAACTTGTAAGGAAGAGCAGCGATAGTATTGGAAATGTATAAGATATAAACAATGGCTTGAAAGATCAAGGAAAAAGTGTTGCTCCTATAATGCCAAGATAATGGTGTTTAGTGCCATTAAAGACAGTGGTATAAATATGTTTTGAGACATGAACGATAGTGATCAAGATGTTATAAAAGTTGCAAATCAAAACATTGTTGCTAAGAGCGAGCCACTGTTATAAAAGTTGCAAATCAAAACATTGTTGCTATAGAACAAAGATGAAGATGTCAGTAGTATGCATGAGTATTAAAGGTCAAGGCAATGCACAATTAGAAAAGATTTGAAGACATTATTCATGGAGAGGACATTGACTAAGATGAGCAAAGAATCACTATTTTGAAGGATGAAAAAATAGGGATTTATTGCAAATCATTCAAAGATCAAAGGCACAAGTCTAAACGAAAGGACAATGAAATAGTGAGACTATGATTGTCTAGTACAATAACAATGATAACCAATTTCTTGTAACGTAACTGCACAACAATATAGATCAGGGTCAAGGCCAATGGTGAAAAGCAATATGATGTAACTAGTGGAAAAAACTCAATGGGCTTTAAGTGAATGACACCCCTTCAATCATGCAGATCAGTGGAATCATTATGCAAGACAAAAGGAATAGTCAGTTTGGGGTTCAAAAAGTGGAGCTATTGGGGCAAGTACAATAGTTGTAGGTCACAGTTTGAAGCTCCACAAAGGTCTGACACATAAAACCTGAGTGCCATTAATGGAGAGACTAGAAGGTTGTGCAGAGAACCTGAGTGCCATAAAACCTTCCCATCTTGACTATCATGCAATTATAACATGTATAAAATGTGATGTATGAAATGCTCATCACTTGTGTGGTATATAAAATGTGTATATTCCAAAAGGGGTTCTAATGTTGGCTGCCTCCTCATACTGTTGTCTCTTCTTTATGAGAGAGCTGTAATAAAATCTCAGGATTATATGTTCTTGGAGATTATATAGAGAGGGGGAGAGAGATTCTCTAAGATTTGTAGAAGTAGAATTAATTATGTGATTCTTGGTGTTTTAGATCATTTGGTCTAGTCAACATCATTTAAATTTCTTGTTATGATTAGATTCTTCTCATGATTAGATTGTTTTGGATTTATAACTAGGACTGGCACAAAGCATTGTATTGTCCTTGAAGCCGATAGTATTTGAACTGTCGATAGGTTGTGACAGATAGTCAAAAGCGTATTTGAACTTTTTTCTAAAACTTTACCCTGTAATGGACATAGAAACAAAGTGAGCATGCTACAGTTAAGTTGTCTTTCTACACTCAATGAAGGTTTTTCCCAATAATACTTTTCACCCAGGAAGTTTTAGTCAAGAAGTAACTTTTGTTCCTGGCCCAGCTACCAGGTTGAAAGGGTGTTGTAGCCCACAAGGAAATGAGACAATTAAACATTCTGGAGATCTTTCTCCTCTTCCATCATCTACTGATAAATGCTGATACAGGACTAAATAGGACCAAGCTTAGTAGGAGATTGGTTCTACTATTGATGCCTACTATTTGGGTTGGGATTGTTTCAGTGCCAAAGAATTAGATCTTCCACCTTGATCATCAGTGAAAACTAATACACGTGTCAAACTCAAGTCACTATAAATGCATACGTATTGTTAGAGATATTGATTTCAATCACATTGAGACCACTAAACAAACTAGAAAACTAATGTAGTCTTCTGTTAACTCAATAGATTTCTCTCAGCTATAGGACTATCTATACCCAAAAATCCAGAAGTTTTCTCCTTCAAAGATCTTTTAGCACATACAAGAAGTGATAGCTGCACCTTGATGCGCTAGCAAGTGATTTATTAAAGTATATGGAACTAGAATTTCTATATATATTTTTCCATTCCCATTTCTGATGTTGAGGCATTAAATCTGAACCAGATTTAGCAGAAATGGATCTGCAAAAGAAATTCCTATGTCTAATTAGAAAGTAGTGGATTCATGCCTCCCATTATTATGTGAAACAATTGTCCAAATTAAAACGATACAAAAAATTCTAGTGAGGGTGTGAAAGTTCTAAAATGTAGCCCCAAGATTGGTAACTAAAATTGACGGCAGGGACCATTTAAGGACTAATTATTGTGAGAAGCTAGGATAGGGCATAAGAACTAATAATGCGATCTCATCTAAACTCCATTTTTTATCACTTGTGAAAACTAATTGTACTTGATATTTATAGTTCTTTCATTTGTTCAACGTCAAGTCTTCATGAAGATAAAATATTCATATACAAGTGATGAATGATAAATTGTGGGTACCTTCCATTTTCAGCATTGTGGACATACAATCCATCCTCACAATACTACCTACTTGTTGAGAACATTGAAGAAACATGCATCAAATCAATGCAGAAACACTGCATTATTCTTAACAATGCCCTAATATAGAGAACCTAAAACAGTCTTAAAATAAAATTTGCTGAAAGGATTGATAAAGTGTCAAAATCAAATCAAGGACAAAGCTATATCAACAATTGTAACTTGTGCCAAAAGATCCAATTAAAGAAAAGCACTTAATCAACATTAGAAAACTAAAAGCCATGTCATGGTGCTCCTGCACCACTTGTGGTAAGGGTTTGGATTGGATTTGAGTAATTTTGTAGAATCCCTCTTGAACTCTTATAGCAAGTGGATAGAGGTTTCCTCTTTTGACTATACTCTAGCTATATAATGATCAAGATGTAGGCTAGTTTATAAACAAACTCAAATTGTCTTGCTGAGTTAAATCTGAAGATTCTGTGTCAGGCACTATGCAAACTTCATTGGTGCCCTAGTTGACATGCATCCAATATGTGGAAACATAGACAAAGCACCTGAATTATTTGACAGAATGCCTCAAAGAGATGTGGATCTATAGACTGCAATGATTGTAGGATATGCACAAAATGGATTTGTTGAAAAGGCCTTAGAAACTTACAAGTGAATGCAATTTGTAGATATAAAGACAAATTCCACAACTTTTGCCACTGTCCTCTCTGTCTGTGCTAAAATGGGAGCTTTGGAATAGGGTATAGAAATCCATCAAAGCATAATGGAAGGGGTATTTTTGCAAGATATTTTAGTTGGAAATGCTCTGGTAGACATGTATGCAAAATATGGAAGCATAAACAATGCACTTAAACTGTTTAACAAAATGCCTAAAAGAGATGTCATCTCATAGAATGTAATGATTGCACGATGTGCACAACATGGATTTTTTGAAAGGGCTCTAAAGCTTTCAAGTTTCAACCAAATTAAATTGGCAAGTATAAAGTCAAATTCCACAACTTTTTCTAGCTTCCTCCCTTCCTATGCCAAAATGGGAGCTTTGGAATAGGGTATAGAGATCCACCAAAGCATAAAAGAAGGGGGGTTTTGTCAGATTTTAGTTGCAACTTCCCTAGTATATAATATGTTTCACTTCTCTGAATCAAAGTGAGTAGCTCATGTCCTCCAGATGCAAAATGCCAACTAAGGAAAATCCTACAGCATGAATTTTTCAATCCAAAAACATGAAGGATCTAATCACTTACAAAAAGTATAACAGGTTTTCTATTATAATTTCTATAAGCTACAAAGCTTAACCTTGAGTTGAGACCACAGGATACATAGTCTCAAAAAAAGTAGCAGAATTTATTAATGTGGATATCATGCTCTGTTTTGCTGTAAAATATATTGATATCATTCCTAAACTGAAAAATATGATTACAATCTCTCTCCAATTATCTGAATCCCAAACAAGCACCATCTATACCAAAATCATAACAGGAAAAAAATAGAGAAAGAGAGCATACTTGTTCAATGATTGCAAAGTAATGAGAATTAGCCTGAGAAGAACAAAAGGAAGATTAGAAATTGAGAAAATATAAGATGAGGCCTCTATAAACCTTTCTAAAATTAAATTACAATCACAAACATGACTAAAAAGGTAAAAATCAGGCTTTAAGTTTAAAACATAGTTACATAAATACTTGTGTGGCTTTGACAGATCTATGTATATTTCCAAACTATGTCAATCATATAATATTTTATTGTAACTTAATCCCCTCTGTTTGGTCACTAGCAAGGATGGGGAAAACACACAAGTTGAACTATATAATCAGGAGAGGTATGGTGCACAGTAACAACATTAGAAATTCAAGAACCACAAAGATATGATGCAAAAATCACAGCTAAATATCAAATTCAAAGTCATGAACTCTAGAAACGGATGGAAAATACAAACCTTCAATACTATGAGACCTTCCATGCCATAAATGTAATATTGGCTAGAAAAAATAGACGTCATATGTAAGCTACAATCTATCAATATCAGTATCTTGAATGTAATGTGGCAAATTGAAAATAATATGACAAGTTGGAACATATAAGCTTTTAAATACTCCTTGTGAGCACATGATATCTTGCATTATTGTTCCAACCATTTGGTAGCTTTAACATACAATGTTATCACATACAGTGTCATCCATGCTGAAGTCACAATTATTATGTTTTGAATTTGTTCAAATTAAACTTCATATGCTAGATTTCATGGTTCCATGGTTTTCAAACTCTACAAGTACTCTTTGAGTTGTTGAGTACTCTATTTTTTGGCTCCACAAGTTTAACTCACAAGTTTTTATAGACACGAGCCAAATGTGGGTAAAAATGCCTACTTAGTAAAATCCTGATTAAAACATGTTTTTGACATATTTTTTGCTATAAAACCATGCATATTCTTTTTTGAGATGTCAACTTTTAATTTAATACATTTTGAAAAAAAAAAAAAATTCTAAAGAAATTTTAATTTCTAGTGCAATCTAAGCTGTCAAATTTTTGTCGAGCTCTTGTTCAACATTTACCAAGTTTTTGCCGAGTCAAAATTTTTAAGCTTACCAAGTACTCTCTGAGTCTGAGTTTGAAACTATGCATGGTTCACAACATGGAATTCTTCTGTCTCTAAGCCACACTCATTCATGAAAACCGCCTTTGCTAGGTTTTCTACTATATGTACACATATTGTCTTTTCTCATCAATGAAATATTTTTTCTCTACAAACAAATGTAATCATCCCCAAATAAAAGTGGTATATGGCCAAAAGGTATGAATAAATTAATAGCATTACTTAAAGCACGAAAATAGTGTTGAAATGCATATCTTGCACAATATTCAAGATCACATACTAAAGATTTAGTTAATGACAACAGAAGGCTAAGGCATTAATTGATAGGAGTGCTCAAGGAGTTTTCTCAACTTAGATACTAACATTTGTACATGTCAATTCATTTGAAGGATGACTTATCTTGCCAACAATCTTCTACAAATTACAGTTTGCAAACTCAGACTCAATACACCAAAAACTTTTGATTTGGGAAAAACTTGGCAATTTTAAAACATAATTTTTTTTGAAATGAAACAATAATTTTATGCAAATTATAGCTACAAAATGTATCAAATGAGTTTGGTGGGGGTTTGTTGTGGCTACAAGGGAAACACTCCTGATGGGGTCGACCGTTACTGCCCTTGGCAAGCTTGACGGGAAAAGCCCCCCACTACCAAGCCCAAATGAAGACCTTCAAAAACACATAGGCCTTCATGGCATGCACCATTTTCATACTCTTTCAACAGGAAAAAAACAATGTTTCTGAAGCTAAAAAAACAAGATTCCAAAAAGTGGCGCAAATCTAAAATTTCAGAAAATTGTTCTTTGATCCCCTAAAAGATCCTTCCAATTTGATCTAGAAAGCTCTAGTGCTTCTCATGTGTTCAATATGGCCAAATAGAACTTCTATAGGCAAAAATCCACACTTTTTAGGTGTTTTTTCCACTTTTTAATACATTCCAGGTATAGCACAAGTTAACCATTACACTTGTTGGGTAGTAGCCAAAAAACATGCCACTGACTGTCAAAACCTCAGCACGAAAAATTGGCTTGTTAATCTCACAAAAACTCGAGAGTGCAAAATTTTGTCAAGTACTTGACTTCTCACCAAGTCTAGGAACTATGATTTGAAAGATAGTCATGCACTGAAAGGACAATGAAATTCAACGGTTTTGTCATCAAAGGTGATCCCCAAATTTTTGCAGAGCCCAAATAATAGCTTCGGCAACAGACTAATCTTAGCCAAATTTTCACTTTAATTCTACCAGTCTGGCCGTAGTCAGAAAAATCATCTACATTCAAAACAGTTGCAATAGCACACAACATTAGTAATTTGGAATGAAACATATAGTTACTTTTATAATTTTCCATATTTTAACAACAATAGAAGAGTCACATTTTAACTAAAAAATAAATATTGAGGCAGCTATCTAGATGAGGCTGATAACAGTGTTTAATAATAAAGCCAAATCACTAAGCCTGTAAAATGTACCTGAAAAATCTTAGACAACTCTTTAAAAAATGGAAAAGTAATCACAGTACTAACCTTTACAAACATCTTGTTCTAAATTTTCTAAGAATAGGGATTTATAAACTTTCACAGCTTTGCATGATTTCAGCGAAAAAACAATTAAATTAACTAAATAACAAGACAGGAAAAAATGGAAACAAATAATTAAAGCACTACAATACGACGAATAGAATACTAAGCCAGGTACAGCTCCTCTGACTAAGCCAGGTACAGCTCCCAAATCCATTTTATGTTGCATACTTAAACTTGCAATTGTTGAATACTAAAATGAGTAAAACGCCGACATCCAATCCAGATGTAGCGAGCTCCAACTTGAAGGAATTTGATGGAATATATTATTCAAATATAGAGGAGACATGTACATGCTTAAATATACAAATGTTGAATATTGAATCAGTTAAACTAGCATCCATTTCTGGATGTGGCATACACCTTCTGCACAGGAAGATGCAACTCCTACAAAAATTTGAAGGAAGAAATGGTTCAAATCCAGAGGAGACAAGTTAGATTCTTATATATAGAATTGGGAAAAACTACAACATCCACTTTTGTATCTCGCATACCCCAACCAGAGAGTCCCAATGCAACTCTAAAGTGAACTTGATGTTAGAGGATTCAAATCTAGAGGATGTGTTACACATTAAATATTCAAATTTTGTGTCAGCTAAAACTTCAGTTTCCACTTCTAGATGTAACGTACCCCCCTGCAGGGACCAGAAGAAACTCCAAATCTGCTTAAAGGAGGGTTCAAATCCCAAGGAGACATATTACATGATTGAATGTACAAATATTGAATGTTGAACCAGATACGAACTATAGAATCCACGTCCAAGGGTTTTTAGGAGGGCTACTAATTACCTATTTTATCATATCCAATATTATTGTATTCTTTGCCTAACACTTTTGAGAAATATTATGGTTCTACGTGGAATCAGCCAGAGAGATTTCTCTTTAACCAAATTGTAAGGTTTTCTGATTAAAGATGCTTGATTTTATATTCAAACAAATTTAAATTGATCCATTTTTCCTACAATGTTTATTACACAGCAAACAAACACTGCAAACATGTTAGATGAGGCAGTTGAATATATCAAGGTCCTTCAGAGAGAAGATCAGGTTGGATGGAAAACAATGTTGCATTTGGTTCTATATTTCAATGGGTTTAAATTCCTTAGGTCACAAATTCAATATGCATAAGATTCACATAACATGATAACAACTGGTGACAAAATTGGCTTGATCTTGTGTAGGAACTTTCTAAAAATTAGTCCAATTGCACCTATTCTAGCATGCATGCTGCAAAAAACAATTAGATAAACTAGAAAGATGAGGGAGGATAGTGAAGCTCCGCTTAGGACAGATTTGAGTTAGCAACTGGAAAATGCCAATCTGAAGATGTATGCAGTCTCTTGTACCATCATAAAAATGGAGTCTATCTAGGTCTTATGTATGTTTCAACTTTAAAGTTGTGGTCAGACAACTAAAATGAAAATTGCGAGCCTATGTTAAATCCACCTTAATCTTTTTGTGATTATCCAAAAAGAAGATGGTCTGACATATTCCTTTTTCTTACCTGTTTTTTCGACCAACCAATGATTTTGGAATACCACTCAAGTCCAAAATGGCATTACCCAAACACACAAGGACTCAATGTTTTGGGTCATGCTTTCTCCCTTACTGTGTAAGATAACTATCGATGTAACAGTAATACAAAAAAACTGCAGATGGCCAAGTTAATCTAGTTTTTTTGGTGGAACTAGAATTATAGTTGGATATTAGTTCACATAAGCGTATTTGGGTTTAACCAACTATATTTTGTCTCCAGAGATACAAGGTGGTATTAGATCAAGGAAGAGGGGTAATTTTGAAAAATGGCACACATCTAACTGTTCAAAAAATCATGTCTTCTAGGAACAACCTGGATCTACTTACAAGCTGTACATTTCAAATTTAATGGCCAATATTGGATCACTCCTCTGGCATTTCAGTAGTGAGAGCCCTTGAACCATTTAAATTTCTCTTGAACAATACAGTGACTCCCAATAGGAAGTTTATCTCTCTTTGAAACCAACAGGTCAGATGACATTCTATGAGCAATATCTAGAAGATGGGAAGTGGAAAGAACATAAGATAACCTATGAAATAAAGTCAGATAAGTTGAACTGTGAAAGAAAGATTTTTAGGAATGAAATGAAAGATCTTAGGTTAATTGCAGGAATTAGCCACTGCCCCTTCAACAACTCGTTGGGTGTACTACAAAACACATTGTTTCGTAACATATAGGAATGTGTCTATTTCCAGAGCATGTATTTCTTTATGGATTTTTACTTTCTGTCAATAATGTGCCACTAGGCAACATAAACATGGTCTTATATCTATGGAGCCTCATGTTGATCGACATTGTGGAATATGAAGAACCTGAACTACTGTATTGTGTTCTATAAAAAAATTCATTAATAATAATACTCTTGAAGATATATCAAATTATGGAACAGAAGATTAATCTTTCAATAAATTGATGTTGAAGAACTTTTTCCCAATTCATTATTTTCAATAAAAAATAATTTCTTGTAAGATGGATCAACAGTTCATCATGATTGTGTGATTTGTGCTCATTGTAGTCCCTTGCGATATTTTTTTGTTCGATTGATAAGTATTTAGTCTTCCTTCATTGATTAATTATATACAACACATTTTGATAACGTAAGTTAAATATACTTTTAATTTTAAAGCAAAATTTGCGTGTTGGGTACCTATCATCAAGAAAAGTTAATAGAATGGTTCAAAATATGAATATTTCAAGTACTTTTTCAAGTGACAATAGTTTCTAGTTGTATGCATTGTAAAAATGTACTCCCCGCTCTTTGATAAAAATATGGACCTGATACATTGATATTTACCAAATTGAATAAGTATTTCAACTTGTTATTGGATACTTACAACTGAAAAGGAATACAAATAAATGTTTCTCAATACACATGGTTAGATTTTGTGTATAATTTCAAGTGTGCAATTTTTACAAGACAATTAGGAGCTAATTATTTATCCTATAAAAAATGAATGGTATGCCTATTTGAAGTTTGGTAAGCTGTAATAAACTTTTTTGTATCTGAATTTGGAATTCTCAAATCATATGATATCAGACCAGCTTCTCGGAAGGTGTGTTCTTTGAGACCAATTCTCTATTACCAGAAATGCGACGGTTAAGTCTCGTTTCGCGTTTCAACGTCTGAAATGGGTTTCTCCTTTCAGAACAGCCGTTTCTTAGTGTTTAATCATCCATGTCCAGTTAACTTTGAGTCTACTGAAATGCCACTAGATTTTAATTTTTAAATTGGTTTTCTTTGACATTTATTATTAAAAACTACTTTTGATATTAGATTTTAGATTAAAATCATTTTTACAAAGTATATTATTTTAAACTAAAAAATTATATTTGAATAAGTTTTTAAATTGTTTTTCAATTTTTTTAAATTTTTAACTTATTTATAAATCAATTAAAATTAAAATTAAAATATAAAATTATAAATTTGAAAATAAAACTGAAATTCTATATATATATATATATATATACATACGTTTCTTATATGCAACTTGTAAAAATCACGTTTCTCGTCATGTTGCCATTGTCGTTCGGTTTCTCGTTTCTCATTTCTGGTAACATAGGAGACCATATATTACCTTTTGTTAGAAATAGAATTGTTCTTGCATGTTTGGAATTGCACCATCAAAAAATTGGGATTATATTACTACATTTGCGGTACATCTCCACTTTGTTTAGAGTGAGAAGGCTAATTCTTTCTTTGTATCTAAATTGGCAGAGGTAAACTTTATTTCCCTTGCTATTGAATATAGTGTAGTTATGAGGATGAATAAGCTTGAGATTAAGATGATATTGTGTCTCAGTGTTACCAAAGGCAAGACTATAGCTATTTTTTAGATCTAATTGGAGCACTTTGTTTTCAATCCGCCTTGATTTGCTCAGTGGTGCCTGTGTGTTGAGTCTAAGATACTTGCTTTTAGTGCAATCCTAGGATTGCTTATCTAGTTATGTAGTTGGTGCTTCATGGTCGAGGGTTGAACTGAATTTCTATATCTAAATTCCTTTTTGTAAAATGGTTTGGGCCCTTTTAAAAGCCCACTTGAGCCTTTATAAAAAAAAATATGGTGTAATTGTGAGAGTGAATCATGCATGTGACCTCAATGATATTGACGTTTAGCATGTAGAAATAGTATGATAGGAGAAACTCTTTTGTGGAATGATATTATGTCAGTAAGCCAGTCTTCAATTCTTCGGGCTTGTACTATTACAGACAAACATGAGTTTCTAAGTGTTGTTTTGGATCTTTCTTACTTATCATTTGGATTGTAAATGCTCAAAATCTTTGAGTTTGATTCCCACACCTTCACAACATTTAGAGTAACCTTAGTTTTGTGTTAATTCAAAATTTCTTGCCAAGACTTATTATATAAAAAATTCTAAGATATGGCCAAAGCTAATAAGAGCATAAAATTATCCATGATCTAAAGTGGATTAGGTAAGAGAACAAGGAAAAAGAGTAGATGCAGATGTCAGTTCAATGCACATTTACCCTAAGCTAGATTAAATTTTATCTTCATTGTGCTTCCTGCAAGGGTCAGGTGGTGGTGTCCCCCTACAGGTGTGTTGAGGTAGAGTTTGTTCTACACTCAAAAGAAATTTGTGCCAACTCCAGAGAATATCAAAGAGAAAAGTGGTGAAGTATATGATTATGTTCCAGATGGATGTGACTTGTTAAAATTAAAGTAAAATTAAGTTGAGGGTGATAAACTGACATTTCGTTGTTTTAGAATAGGTTAATTATCTTTCTTAACCTATGAAACTCTGGAGTCTAAACTAACTTAAGGCATCATTTGGAGGACATTGTATTAGCACATCACAAATAATTCTGAAATTCTTTTTTATCAAATAAACTCAGAAGGGTGTCAATTGGAACACCTTTCTAGGGATACATCACCAGGGAAAGATAATAGTATTTAAAATCAAGTACTTGTTTTGAGTTACTATAGTACCCACAAAATAGCACCCAGCCACAAAGAATAATGATGCCACAAAATAGGTTATCTGATTGGAATACAAGAGATGAGATAGAACTAAATGCCAACAACATATTAGAATTTTGAAATTCCTTTTTATCATATAAATTTAGAAGGGTGTCAATTGGAACACCTTTCTAGGGCTACATCACCAGGGAAAGATAATAGTATTTAATAATCAAGTACTTGTTTTGAGTTACAATAGTACCCACAAAATAGGTTATCTGATTGGAATACAAGAGATGAGATAGAACTAAATGCCAACAACATATAAGAATATATGAAATGATTACACAACACAAAACATGAATAAAAGAACCTTGCAAGAAAAATGAACAATGCCAAAATCATCATGCATGATCAACCAGGGGTTCAAAAGCCCACCTCATAATTCAATTTTTGGTTGATAAGAAAAGATATCCAGCTCCAAGTTTCGGCACACCAACCTCCCTAGATTTGAATTTGCAGCTCTCCCCAAATTCACCAAAAACACCCAAACCAATTCTGTTAGTGGCAACAATTTCCAAAAGCAGAGCAAAGTAAACTAAAATGAAAGGTTGCAGATGGAGAATAGGGTTTTGTTTTGGAAAGCACTTTTGGAGAATAGGGTGGAGAATACAGGGGGGTTGGAAAGCCTCTTACCTCCTTCAAAATAGATGGAGGAAAGCTGAGTTGTGGGATTGGAAGACTAGGAAGACTCTCTTTGGTCTCTTGGTGGTTCCGGTTATTCTATATGGGTGTGAGGTTTGGGGGAGTAGCATGTCAAATAAAAATGGTGGTAGATAGAAAGAATCCAAAAGCATCTTACCACTAGTAACCTCAAGGTCAAGTCTACGGTTCCTTATGAGATTCTCTTGGCGGAGGCTAGTATGTTCCTGATTGAAGCCTCAGCAATTATTCACATGCTATGCTACTAAAAAAAAGTGGGTAATATGGATATGCACTACTGGCCTAGGATGGTAGTGGAGGAAGATCTAGAGTAGAGGAAAAAGACTTGGAAGAAACAAAATAGAAAGTGGTTAAAAAAATGGAACATAAACCCCCACGAGTGTCCAAACACTAACATTGAGATAAAAAGGTGGGTATTAGAGAAATTCAAAACTGTCATGTGGACAAAGTAGGAAGGGAGAAAAAAAGCTCACTATGTCAAAGAATTTAATCCCAAGTGGGACCATGATGATAAAGAGTATTTAAGTTCCATAATTAAAGGCAAGGCAAATATTTGGATTGCTTAGCTGAGGACCAGCTCTCACCATTTACGGTGCAAAACTCATAGATGGAAAGTTCCCAAAGAAATGTGGGAAGAAAGAACATGTAATTTTTGCAGTAGAGGGGTGGTTGAAACATAGTGGCATTTTATCAAGGAGTGTGCTGCTTATAAGGACATTCGCAGTCAGTATGAAGATAACTTATAGGGGAACAGTTTGACTGAGCTTTTTGATGAGGCAAACTTAAAAAAAATGTCTACCTTCCTAATGAGGATCCACATCAGAAGGGCCTACTTGGAGAAACTTCAGCAAACGGTTTAAATTTTGGTTCTTTCGTGGTCCCTTAGACCGCTAGTCTTGTGGACATCATTAAAACTCCTTCATTCATTCATTCATTTTTCCCTCTATGATCGACTTTGGTAGAGGTGTTTTGTGTTTAAGTTTTAATTTTATTTTACCATTTTAATTATTTTCAATTAGTGGTCCCTTATATGGATTGGTATTAATCTTCATGTGTAAAGTTACTAAGGTGATATGTCAAGGGTCATTTCGTAAAATATAGGATGCAAGTTTGTGGAGTATAAATATTTTTAATGATATTTTATAAATTATTTGTTAAATATCATTTATAAATACAAGAATAATAATATGTGCATTTGATTGTGACTCAATTATTGTAATTGAAGATTTTAAAAGAAATTTGACATATTTGAAAATCTTTAATTGTAACCCATTTTAAACAAGCCTTATGTCGGTTACAAAATTACGGTTATAATATGTCATCCAATAGAAAAATAACTCCTGACACCAGGACCCTAGGACACCACAAGGGGTGCTTCCCCTTGACCCCATCTTGGGAGAGCTGCCCCCAAACCCCCATAGAAACATTTGGGGGGGAATTGTACCAATGAAAGTGAGGAAAAATTAGCCTCTGAGTCTGATTATTAGGCTCCACATAGCAACACCTTTCCCAACCAAAGTCAGTTAGTTTAGGTGATTCAAGGGAAGTCAAGCCTTAATCTGGAGATTGATCCTCATTTAGGCATACCCACAGGTCGAGGATCATTCCATGTTACACGAGATTGCTAAATATTTCTATTTGAAACAAGGGCGAAATATCTAAGATAACAATTATAAAAAAGTAGTAATCATTCATTTAGTCATTTATTGGGTCATTTATTAAGTCATTTTTTTGTGACTAATTATTTAGTCATTTTTGTTTGTTTGACCTTGTGATTTTATCCAATGACCAAATTAGTCATTTATACTTGTGAATTGCACAAAATTAGTAGAATTTGATCAGTTTTACTCATGTGACTAAAGGTTTTAGTCACGAGACAAAAAATTTTAGTCATGAAGTCGTATATTTTCCAAAATGTACTAGTGATAGAAATGAGTAGTAAAAGGGAGTTATATGTGTGGGTTTTTGTATTGAAACATCATTAGTCATCTTTTATTGTAGATAATATGGACACTATCTTATTAGGTGGTTTTAGCCCATGGTTTTGTAATACCATTTAGCAGTTTCTTGTATTGTATCTCCTTATATGAGGTGTGTAAGATAGAGGTTGTGTGTATGAGTCTTATATCTTTCTAGATACCTCTGGATTTTTTTCAGTGATACTCCTGAAATAAGCTTTCTTTGCAAGTATATTATAATCTATTTTTTATTTCTCAATTGTATATTGGGCTGCTTTTGGAGTGTGGGGTTTTACTTCTGAAAGGGTTTTCCCCACATAAATCATTGTTTTATGGTATGCATGTTATTTATCATTATGTTTATTACTATTAAGTTTGTTTAACTATTGAAAAGATTTGAGAAAATTTTTACACTATCCTCTCCTCAAGATTAGTGTAGGAAATTGTTCTACTACTTAAATTTTTTACCAACATTTCCTTATTATGATTAATATTTTTTCTATTGATTAAATGGATATTTTGATTTATTTAATTATTTCATTGATATTTTCTTCCATTTATTTATTTAATCATTAAATTATTCATACAATTCATTCATTAATTTATCTATTAATCCATTTACTTGATGGATCCCTAAGCCTATCCTATCTCTAACCTCTACCTTATCTAAACACATATTATTTATAACTCTTTCACCCCTACCATTTACACCCACTTATGGAATGCGGGATAAATTATTTCTCAACCACCTCCAACTAACTCCTACAATCCCACATTTCTCCTACCATGTGCTCTCCAATTAAGGACAACTGTAAATGTACCCCTCCTGCTCATTCTCAAGTCTCTGAAATCTTTGTGGTTTTATACATAATTGATATCTTGCATATTTTGATGATTTCACATGATCAAATTGGCTTTTGCATAATTTAATATTTTTGCATCATTATCATAGATACATTTACATAAATGTAATGTAAAATATTTTTTACATTCATTTATTAAATTCTTCCATTCTTCACAATCTCTTGTGTAAAGTGCTCTGAGAGAAAAAATACTATAGACACAAGATTTTTTTGATGAGAGAGAAATGGAGTAGATGTACATTTAATGCATTTAAATTTTATTTAGATTTATTTTTATTTTTATTATATGATGAAATCTATGTAGTGATGTTGGAATAATTGGATCTTTGATCCAATTTTCAGATTTCTCTCATGCATATAGGAAGAGGTCACATAAGAGATACAAAGAATGGTATTTTGGGTTCATCCTTACAAAAAACCAAACAAGATGGTAGCTACCATTTTGCATCATCCCCTATCAAAAAAAAAGGTACACTTATAAACAATAGCACATGCACGACATAACATGGATATAACATATAAAATAAATGAGATACAAATAGAAGAATGTTACAACGGGTCTATTCATTTATCACCTTGTGCTAATGGAGCAGAAAAGTTTGTTTAGCGACATCTAAACAAAACATATAATAAGGAGCACATCATGGAGGAAGCACATTACAATAGGAAAATACAAATGAATCCACTGTAGAAGAGGAGCTAATCAAGTATATCACTTTCCCCCCCGCCCCCCCCCCCCATCTCGTTATGTATCATTTTGGAAGGTGGAAAACATGCAAAAGGAAAAACACCAAGCACAAAAGATGGAACAACGTCCAATTCCAAAAAAGGACCATTCCCTAAGCATGAGTCACTTTGTTCTTCACTAGAATCAAGAGATAATTTTTTGTAAATCTAGTTGGTAAATCATAAATAATATCAATAAGCTCATACATATCATCAAATCACTAGCATTAACATCATTTTCATTATAGATATTGAAATCATCATCAAGAGTATCTTCTTAATCTAAATTAATCAAGATAGGATCTCTAATCAGAATAGAATCATCATGTTTGTTCAATTTCATATTTTTAATATTAAATTCCTCCCTTGGGCTATGCATAGGTTGATCAAAGGGAATTAAGGAATCACTAGGTGTCTTAGGGAAGGAAAGGTTTTGGGAAGCATCCTCATGGGCCCCAGTACGATGTTTATAGTGATGGTCATGAGCACAATGGTTATATTTAAGTATTTAAGATTTTAGGTGGTTTAGGATCAATCAACATCGGGTCCTTTTCTTCTTTAGGAGGAAGAATGAAAGACACTGCACTAGGTTGAGAGATAGAAACTAAAGAATTTTTATAGGACATAGGAGGTGGGACTAAAAAATAAATGGTAGGTGTGGAAGGTGTAGGAAGAAGTCTATGTCTAGGGAAAGGAGGTGAAACTATAAGAGAGGAATTTATTAGTTCGCAAATCTTCTTAAATATTATTTTTTGATAGGATAGGAAATAGTTGTCTTTTCACATTTGGGTGGTTAGAGTCATGAAATGCCAAAAGAAGTCAAGATCAAAGTTCCCTCACGAAGCTAAAGGTTGATAGAGACTATGATTAGTTGTGATGATTTCTCTATCATGGGGAGGTTTTAAGAACTTATAGATAGGAGAATATATAGCTTTAATCGAATTAAGTCAAGGAAGGCCAATTCTAACTTGAAATTGATCGAAAGTTGGGATGAGAACAAAGGTGAGATCTAATGTTTTCTTACCAACTTCTACAAGAAAGGTAATAGAACCATGAGCAAGATAAGTGAAACCATTGAATGTTTTGATCATCACTCTAGATTTATCATAGAAATCTTGTTAGAGTTGTCTATTGTAAAGATGTTCTTTAGTTATAATAATCACCATGTGAGTAGGATCTATAAGAACTCCACAAGAGGGAAGACCATTAATATTTGAAACTATGTAAAGATGATCATCAGGTCCCCTAATAGTCTCACTAGGATCAAATTTAATGCCATGACTTGGTTCAAGTTTGGGTTCAGGTCTAGGTTGATCAATAAGGTTGACAATATTATTGGCTTCAGTACACTTAGTTTCATAGCTCACAATGGTAGGAGAGGAAACAACATGGGTAGAGAAAGAAGGAATTGAAGGAAGAGACTCAATGGTATTGGTTAAATGGGAAGGTAAAGGATTGGTATAAATTTTCAAGTTTTCGTTGGGAAGGACATCAAATTTTTTTTCTTGATCATTAACACCTTAAAAGAATATAGCATTAAAATCAATGAGATCATGACCAATACTTACCAAAAGGAAACATTTTTAGTATCATGGTCAAGTTGATGATAGTTTTGGAAAAAGGATTTGGGATCAAAGTTCTTGTTGGTTTGTATGGAAGGATAAATTGGCTTGATGGGAAGAAGTTTTAAGAAATTGGCATTAATCAAATTCAACATCACATTATGAAAAGAGTCAAAAAGAGATGTAAAATCATGAGAAGGTCTAAAATAAGATGACAAAGGAGACACACCTTTGGATACTTTTTCCACTTGCAGATCAATTTTGTTTGATCAATTATGATCTTGATGAAGCAACTTCATGAAGATTTTTTCTTTAGTTCTCCATGTGGAATAATGACATTGGTAGGCTATTGAAAAAAAAAATTTAATTCAAAATATGAAGGTATTTTCTTGATTTTATTTTGAGTTAGTCACCCCATCACCAATTTCATTCTTGTTGCTGACCCAAAATTTTGGTTTATTAGTAGATTGATTATTTTCTTTGTTAAACATTTTAACTAGACATCTTGAAATAAGAACCTTTTCAATAGTGACTACTTTTCTGTGATTTCATCAAATGTAGAAACATGATGAACTTGAATATGAAAATCCATTTCTTGGAACTTAATTTTTACCCAAAGATGTGGACAATTTCTTCTTTGATAATAGGCCAAGCAAATATACATGCTAGATTTCACCATCGTTACAAATAGACAAAAACTCTTTCACCATTTTATTTCTTAGTATTAAATAATTATAAACTTGTAATTTCATGCTCCACTCTATAAGAGAAATGTGCTACAATTTTCTCAAATAAGTCGGCAAACGAAGTGATGGATCATGGAGCTAGGTGAATAAACCACTATAGCTCTTGACCTCCTAAGATTTGATGGAAAAGCCTTAACAAGTGTATATCACTATAAAAACATGTTGATAAGCCATAAGGAATTACTACACATGGTCTTAGAGTCCCCATTTTCCTTTATATTTATAAATTTAGGCTATCACAAATCTAGGAGGAAAAGGTGTTCTTGTGAAACTATAATTTAAAGGATAGGGGCATAGATCTTTAAGCTAATATTTTTTGTTGATTCAAAGTACTTGTTTTTTATGCTTTAACTATATCTTTCATCTCATTCCACTCTTGATAGAAATAAGTCAAACCAATAGGTGGATTTGTTGTAATGAAGGGTTACTCCACACAACACTCACACATAGCACAACAATTGATAGTAATACATAAAATATAGAAAATAAAATAACAAACTTTTTAAATCTTCAATAGAATGGAATTAAAAATTTAGAAATTACAAAGTTACAACCAAGTGAGCTTAAATCATTATAAAAAAGATCAATTATCTAAGAAAAATCTACAATCTACACTAATGGAGCTATCTTATCCACCTCTATATTTGACACCAATAACCACCTTAAAATATTCTGAAAATTTTAATTCCCCCTTTTCCACTAAAAGTCTAACTCTTCATTTTCTAGTCCAAGAAGATTTTTAATTTGAAACTTGACTTATTGGTACAACTTCTAGGAGTCAAAACTTTTGAATTGAGTGACCAATTCACTATTATAATATATCATTAGAAATATCACAAAGAGATCTTAAAATGTTGAAATTATTTGAAGATCATTTCATCCATTTTTTTATCTTTCTACAAGGCTTGTAAGGGTTTCAAATTTGAGTTTGAAACTTTATAAAAGGAATTCCTAGAGATGAAAACTTTAATATTTCCCAAACGGTGCAAGATATTGAAATTATTCTTTATCCATTCACTTTATTTTTTAATTTCTCTCCTTGTAGTCAGTTTTCATATCCATACGTGTTTGTATAGGTTGACTTGATAAATATAGAAAATGATTATTTTGGCTTTTTCAAACTTCTAACTATCTAATTACATCTTATATGTGCCATCAGAACCTCAAAACAACTAAAACATCCTACAAAATAGAAGGAAAATAATTTTTAAGGGTGATGCAAGATTTCCCTTACACCACTAGATGTTCTTACATGAAGTTGGTATTTAGCTGATAGATTCAAAAGGAGGAGGTTTTTATAATATGAAGTAACGAGAAAGTGCAAAAAGATGAGGGACCAAAAAGTGGCCACAAAAATTTTTGGTCTCATAAAAGACATCATGTGAGTTTGTTAAAATACATTCATGTCCTAGTCTGCTTTTATATATATATATATAGTTGAACATGCCAAATAACTAAGGGGGGGTGAATAAGTTATTATCATATAATTTCTTTAAGTTGATCCAGTGAAAAATTAAAACAATTAAGGGGGGGTGAATAAGTTATTATCATATAATTTCTTTAAGTTGATCCAGTGAAAAATTAAAACAATTAAGAACTTATAATAGATATAAATATTAAAGCACAAAAAACATCAACATCGTGAACACGAGAATTTACATGGAAACCCAAGATGTGAAAAACCATGGAGAAGATAATTCTCATGAAAATAACATTGATTAAGGTGACACCGGTTAAGGTGATATTTACAAGGGCTCACTTCAATTTTTATCATTGTAGGTAAGGCTCACTATCAGTAGGGATAACTACCCAGAAATAGGAAGGCTCACTACTAGAATATAGAAATGAAAAATGAATCCACCACTAAAGTCATTATCACTAATAATCAACAACACAAAAATGATATGATATTTGGGTACTAGTTCCACCAACTTCAATATACATCAATACAAAGATCTTCCCTTTTCAGATTCATAATCTCTTCGCATATTACTCGCATAAAATTGTTATCTGTATTTGTGCATTAAAGGTTTTCATTAGTATCAACGTCATCAGTCGGTTACCCAGGCTATTCTAGTCGGTAATTGCAAGCACTACAAGCCAGTCGATTAAGTCTTCACACCGAGCACTAGGGTGGTTCTACCGAGCATCAATGTACACAGATACCGAGCATAGTAAACACCGAACAAACTGGGAACTGAGCACTAGTGTATTTATCGAGTAGTATATATAGTGTTTACTGAGGATCACAGGAAATGTCATAGGAATCAGAATTGGCACATCTATCTATGCAAACGGTTACAATAGAGTCACAAAATATTTTACCAAGATCAAGGATAATTTATTATTGAGATATTCATTAAATGTGATGGAGATCTTATGTTATTGTTTTGATCTAGGTTATTTTTGTACATCGTTGATCTTAGGGTTTTCTCTAAGATATTTTAATCTAGATTTTGTTAAGTAGCAAAGCAATATTCTATATAAATGTATTTTCATATTATTTTCATATGCGTGAGAGAGTTGCTTGACAAGGAAGTTAAGAACAAGAAGAGATGTTCTTGAAGCATTAGCCAACTTCATGAACAATAGTTATTAGATAGAGCATAATAGTATTCAGAGTTATTTAGATTGAACAGAATCAGACAAAAGGCTACCGAGCAGTTCAGAGGATAAATCTTCACAGAAAAGGTGATATATAATCAGTATTTCATAGATCTGTATCATACAAGTTGAGTTTTCATTAGCAGATATTTACCTATTATTTTCTAATCATTATAATAGAGTTTTGGTAAAATCTCTTAACAGAGTAGACCTAACAATCTTTTTGTAAATCTTTTAACTGAGTGCACACTCAAGTAGTGTTGCTAAAATCCTACCACTAGGTAGATCTAATCAATCTAACATGTTACTCCTAACAAGGTAATATCATCAGAAGTGATCACCATTTGTAGCCCTAATAGGCAAACCTTTTCTATCTGCAATAGTAAAGAATTTGTGGGTGTCATCCCCACCGTAGTTTTTACCTTCTAACAAGGGTTTCTGCGTTGCCAAAATACTTGTGTTATGTGTTGATTATCTTATTGATTTCATGCCATTTACCTTTGATAGTTAAGTGAATGAATGATGCATGCGATGGATACAAGTTACAGTTGAAGGTTACTACTATTTGCTCTTTAAGGTTAGAAAGGTTTATGAATAAAAGTTTTTGTGGGCACTGATTCACTCCTCCCCTCTCAGTATCCTATCTCACCAATCCAACAATTGGTATTAGAGCTCAGTTCTCTTATTGGATAGTTTAATCACTGAAGGGTAAAGATCTAGTCATGGAGAGGTATTGTGGACAAGGCTTTTGAGGATACCTATTCTGAAAGACTTCAAGCCAAAAAAAGATTAGATTTTAGTCTAGCATGAAATTAATCAAAAATAAGTAAAACTCTAAACTAAGCCACCTCAGATTGAGCTAAAACAGGTGCACCTAAGCACTGTTTGATTTCCTCTTGCTTAAGGGGATGTGGGTGTGCTTTCTAAGCACTTGGAGCATGTTCCTTATGCATGTTAGGACGGATTGAGATCTATGAAAACCCCAAAAAATAGCACAAAACAAGTATAGAACACCTGATTTGCCCCTAAGGCCTCAAGGATCAAATGATGCTAAAATGAAGATTAAGCTACAATAATGCTTATGCTAAGATTGATTTTAACCAAATAGAAATGTGATACGATGCTATGTTTATGCAAAACAATGAAATAAACTATGTTAATCCATTATTACTAAATTAGGATGAGCTAAAATGCTTGAAAGTAAGTTAAATTAAGATGATTATGCTAAGTCTAGAGCTAAATGGGCCTGATAACAATGCTTGAAATGAAAGGTGAATGGATGTTGTGCTCTTGGAAATGAGGAGCATTTATAGGATTTGGGAAGGGAGAATGAGTGGCCAAGATCAAAATCTTTAAGAGAGGCCAAGATTCATTCAAAGGGGAGCACATGGATTGTGCTAGTTCAGGGCCACCTCCTTGTGACAAGTGTCACAAGGGCATTGGGTTGAAAGATGGGAGGGATGTGCACAATTTGGGAAATGTGCCTCAGGTCAAAGGGTGTAAGAAAGGGGTGAGGAAATTCTTAAATGCATGATAAATGCATGTAAGAGGGATAAGGAGGCCTTAAATGCATTTAATGCATGTAAGAGAAGTCTCTAGAAGTTTGTTGACTTTGGGTTAAGCTTAGGAGTTGGCTAACCTTGGTTAGGGAATGTGACAGGATTAGGGGAGGGATTAGGATTTAGGATTAGGGTTAGGACTTTCTAGAAGAGTCTAGAATTTCCTTAGGATAAACATGGGTTTTAGGAAATAAATAAAGATTTATTTATTTCCATGGTTTAGGTTTGAGAATATTTATTAAAATGAATTTAATAAACATGAGGATTAAATATTTAATCTTAATTAAATATTTTGAGTTGGGATTAGGGTTAGGAAATGAGGGGATTAGCCTTTAATCGAAATTAAAGAAGGATTAGAAGATTCTGGAAGAGGTTAGTGGTCTTAAGGAAATTGGCCAAGTTTTGGGCAAAAAATAAATAAATAATTTATTTTGGGATTTTTGGTCAATTTATTAATTAAATAATTAATAAATAGGGGAATAATGTTTAAATAAGATTTAAACATTTTTGGGAGGGATTCCTTAATTAAATATTTTTAATTAAGGTAAAGGGATTTAATGACATAAAAATAAATTAATTAATTAAATAATTAATTAATTAATGAATGATGATGTCATCAGGAATTTTTCAGAAAATAAAAATACTTTATTTTCTAAAGAATTTTTAGGTGTCTACATTTTGCCCCTCTTTGATGCGATGCCGCAAGTGGCAAGGCGTCAAAGACAAGAAAATAAGATGCCCAAGGCTAGAATTTAGAGGAATACGGGATTGTGCCCCCTCAAGAAAATAACGCAAGGAGTAAACGTTGTGGAATTTTCTCGAAAGGAAATAGAGAAGGAAGGAGCGAGGAAGAAGGGGAGATAAATAACCAAGCTTCCAAGAGCAAAGATGGGTGAATGCAAGATGAGATGGAATGCAAAATGCAAAATGCAGCTTCATGAGAGATGCAAGATTAATCTATATGATGCAAGATGCAGGGGATTTGGGGAAGCTCCAAGCTTTAGATCTTTTAGAGAGCACAACCTATTTTGATATAGCAATGCTAGAGACTTGCCAAGGATACTAGGATCACAAGGCCTTGTCACCAGCGTTGCAGAGGACTGATGCTAAAAAGACACGCAGGGTTGTCCCAACATCACACATGAACCCAAGAGGAAGCATGGTGGAAACGATGCTGAAGAAACCAAAAACACATGACGGACTCACAGGCAGAAGCAAAAGATCAAAAGATCGGGCCCCAAATTGTCCTCATTCACTGCACACCATGATATAAAGGATCGTGGTGACTTTGAGTAGAGAACAACGAGAAGCCGTAAAAGAGTAACAAGATCCAAAGGACAAAATCCAAGACCAAAATGAGAACTCCAAAAAGACATCCTTTGCCAAGGAGAGAGATTTGATGTGACTGATTGAATTGATGGTGGGAAGATTGGTCTGAACGTGTGGAAGGATACATCGACATGGACCTGGTGTGCTTGGTGGAAGATTAGGTCAGATAGGAAGGATACAACTAAGGGGACCTGTGATTAGGCTTAGGTCAAACAAAATAGAAGCATACATCTGTGCGGACCCGATGCAGATGGGGAGAATGAGTGTTTTTGTTTGCTGGCAAATGATGAAGTCAAAGAATAAGCACAGTGATCAAGAATAGTCGACAATTGATATTGCTGAAGTACAAGGCTAGGTAGGATAAAGAGTTATGATCAAATGTTGCGGCAAGACTGACAAGGATATGTACAACAAGATGTGAGGATATGTATACGGACATGAAAAAAGATACAACAGATATGTACAGAAGCTCAAGATTAGGGATAGGAAGATCTCGCTATATAGGATATGGTACAAGATATGTGCAAGTAGGATTGTAGATTTGCGGGAGGATTATGAAAAAGAGGAATGCTGGGGGATGGTGGATGGGGATGGGGATGGGAGAAAAAGGACTGAGATGCTAGGATGGGGGGGATGGGAGTTTGATAGATAATGACTCAGTCCACTATGTATGGCGCCTGTTTGCCAGGTTTTCACCAACATACTTGTCCAAGGTGCTTGAATTGCCAAGTTTTCACCATTGGATGATTGTTTTTCTTTTTCTTTTTTCTTTTTTTCTTTTTTTTGTATTTTTCTGCTTTTTCCAATTTTTATGGATTTTCTGAATATGTAGATCTGGGTCAGGCATAGAACCTCTTCAAATGTATGATGTTGATTGGATCATTCAAAGGCTCACCTTCTGGTGTAGATAGCTGATAGGCGCCAGAGCTGAAGCATGCTATGACAACATAGGGGCCCAACCAAGTAGGCTCAAACTTCCCTTTCTTTTCTCTATTTTCTTGGACTTTCTGATTTTCTTTGAGGACCATGTCACCGACCTAAAATTCTCTAGGATGGACCTTCTTGTTATAACTCCTTTTGAGTCAATTCTGGTATGCAACCAGGTGATCATAGGCTTGTTGTCTCTTTTCATCTAACAGGTCTAGCTGTGTGAGACGGGCCACATGATAGTCTTCATTAGTGGTGTAGTTCTTCATGGAGACTCGCAATGATGGGAGCTCAACCTCGATCAGCAGAATGGCTTTGACACCATATATAAGGGAATATGGGGTGGTGCTTATGGGAGTGCGATAAGAAGTACAGTAGGCCCAAAGGGCGAGATTGATTTGGAGGTGCCAGTCACGATGAGAATCATTGACAACCTTCTTGAGGATTTTCAAGATAGTTTTGTTGGTTGCCTCATCCTGGCCATTTCCTTGAGGGAAATATGGACTAGAGAAATGGTGATGGATGTGGAGTCTGGCACACAGATCATCCACATGCTAGTTTTCAAAAGGTGTGCCATGGTCAGTGAAGATGGTAGATGGTATGCCAAAGTGGCAAATGATGTGGTAAAGGATGAACTTGGATATTTGGATGCCAGTAGTGAGGGTGAGTGGGATCGCTTCAACCCATTTGGTGAAGTACTCTGTGGCAGTTATTATGTACTTGTGTCCATCTGAGGAAAGGGGAGTGATTAATCTGACAAGGTCAAAGCCCCAACATGAAAATGGCCAAGGTGGTGCAATGGGCTGCAAATCTTGTGCTGGTGCATGAATCAAATTTGCATGCTGCTGACATGGTAAACATTTTCTAACAAACTCACAAGCATCATGTTCCATGGTTGGCCAATAATACCCAACTCGAAGCAACTTCTTAGCTAGAACCATGCCCCTCGTATGGGCACCACAAATTCTAGCATGGACCTCTTGTAAAGCCAGGATGGCCTCGTTTTAATCTAAACACCTAGAGAGGATATTGTGATACCCTCGATGATAAAGGGTGTTGGCTACAAGAGTGTAGCGGGAAGCTCTATGAATAAGGTTTTGGCATTGGTTATTGGTGAGATGGGGAGATATGATACCATTCTTTAGATATGCATGGATGTCGTGGTACCACGGGGACTGGGGACCAACCAAGACACACCATTTTCGCATTGGCATTCTCATAAGCTAGTGTATGTAGCTGCTTATCTAGGAATTCATACTATGATGCATCGCATGGGATTTCTAACAAGGACCCAATAGTTGCCATTGCGTCTGCTGCCTTGTTCTAAAGTCCGGGTATCTGTGTGAATTTTAGATTCAGGAAATGCTCTTTCAATCTATCCATGAATTCTTTGTAAGGTAACAACTTGTCATCCTTTGTCTCATATTCATCTAGGACTTGCTTGATAATCAACTGTGAATCTCCAAACACTTGCAGTTCTGTGATATTCCACTGAATGGCTATTTTGAGACCCAAGATGAGTGCCTCATATTCTGCAATGTTGTTGGTACATGAAAATCCCAACTTGAATGATTTTGGGATGTAGTCACCTTGAGGTGTGATGAATAGGATTCATGCCCCTGATCCATGTGATGTGTAGGAGCCATCAAAGTATATCTTCCACATGGGTTGTTCTTCGATCATACATAAGTGTTCATTAGGGAATTCCATGATTAGTGGATAAGCATCCACCAGTGGTGCTTCTGCTAGCTGATCGGTAATGACTTGCCCCTTGATTGCTTTCTGATCTATGTACTGGAGGTCAAACTTGCTGAGTAACATGACCCATTTTTCCATACGGCCTGTGAGAGTTGTCCTTGATAGTAGATATTTGAGGGGGTCCACCTTTGAAATGAGCTTGGTTGTGTGACTAAGCATGTAATGTCTAAGCTTTTGAGTGGAAAAAACCACTGCAAGGCATGCTTTTTCCATGGGTGAGTAATTAAGCTCATAGCCGACAAGATTTTGACTAATGTAGTAGATGGCTCTCTCTTTTTTTTCATCATCATGCTGAGCTAGGAGTGCTCCCAGTGCTGTAGTGGTTGTTGAGATGTAGAGTATGAGAGGGCATCCTAGAACTGGTGGTACTAGGATTGGAGAATTGGCTAGATACTCTTTGAGCTTATCAAAGCTTCTCTAACATATGGGATCCCATTTGAAGCTTGTGTCTTTGCATAAAAGATGTGTGAAAGGTTGGCACTTGTCTGCCAGTTGAGAAATGAACCGACGTACTGATTAAAGCTTTCCTTGTAGGCTTCTGAGCTATCTGAGTGTTCTTGGGGGAGGCATTTCTGTTATTGCTTTGACCTTTTTAGGGTCAATCTCTATGCCTCTTCATGATACTATGAAACCTAGGAGCTTTCCAGATGTAACACGAAAGACACATTTCTTTGGATTGAGCTGTAACCCATAGTGTTGCAGGTGATCAAACACACTTTCAAGAATGTCAAGGTGTTCATGCCGTGTCTTTGATTTTGCAAGAATATCATCCACATAGTCCTCTAGGATCTTGTGGATCATGTCATGGAAGATTGTTGTCATCGCTCTTTGATATGTGGCTCCTGCATTCTTTAGACCGAAGGGCATCATGTTATAGCAAAAGGTACCCCATGGAGTGGTGAATGTTGTCTTGTGTTGGTCTTCTGCTGCTATATGAATCTGATTGTATCCAGAGAAACCATCCATTAATGACAACATTTCATGGCCTGCTGCAAGATCTACGATCATGTCTATGTTAGGTAGCGGGAAATCATCTTTGGGACATGCCTTGTTTAGGTCCTTGAAACTTGTACAAATTTAGATGTCACCAGAAGGCTTTGTGATAGGTACCATGTTGGAGATCCAATCTAAGTAATCTATAACTCTGATAATCTTTGCATCTAGGAGCTTTTCTAGTTCTGATTTTACCAATAGAGCTACTTTGGGATGCATTTTGCATAGCTTCTACTTTACTGGCTTAACATTGGGGTCTACGGCTAGATGATGAACAACAAGTTTAGGATCAATTCCAGGCATGTGTGCATATGACCATGCAAAGTTCATAGTAGCTTCTTGAAGTAGTGCAGTGAAAGCCATTTCTTCACCTTCTGTCATGTTGGTTGCAATGTAGGTGGTCCTCGGACATTCCTCTGTACCTAAGTTGACTGGCTTGGTTTCTTCTATGATGATAGGTGATTGCTCAGGTCTGTAATCTTGGATGGGAGGAAGAGGCAAGTATTCATCTTCTAACGCTTGAATTGCCAAGTTTTCACTAGAAGATATGCTCTTTATTTTTACTTTTTTGGAATCAGAATGTGCCCTAGAAGGGTTTTCACATAAGGACTCATATTTTACTCTTTCTATTTCTCTTTTGCAGCTAAAGCTTGCCTCCTCTCTGAAGTATCCTTCTGGGTCAAGCTTATAGATGTGAGTTGACTTTGAATTGTGAACTAATGATGGGCTTGATGCCCCCATGAATTCTAGGAGTGCTTCTATGCTTTGAAACTCATCGATGTGTGCAATGCTTGGTTGGTCCCAGTCTATAAGTTGAGGGTGAATGAGGGGAAGTTCTATGAGATTGATGGCAACTTGTTGGAGGATAGAAGTCCTCGGGAGGGTGTCATCATCAAAGATATCATCATAGGATTTGATTTCTTTCTCTTCAGGGATGTCTTCGATCTCTACAAGGTCATCCTAGCTATTTAAGAGGGGAATGCTAGTCACGTTGGTGCCCCCAGTTGCGGTATTGGGCCCTTGTATATGTAGGCGAGGGGTATTAAAGCCAAGACCTTGATGTTGTGGGTTCTTGGATGCTGCAATTGGGTCTTTGCTTCCACCTTCTTGTGGTCCTAGACCACCACCTTGGTAGTTCCATTGCTCAGTAGTGTACTTGTGTGATTGTGGGTATTTATCTTTGAAGTAGCCAAGAAGTTGTTTGTCAGGTGGTGGGGGATCTTTGTACAACCACGGATTGATGTCAGGATCCATTTCTTGACTGTTTAATGTGCCATGGGATTCAAAAGTCATAGGTCCCATTCTCTTGATTTCATGATGCTCTTCAATAGGCTTGCTTTGGTGATTCGGGTGCCCTTGAGTATGTGGATCAAGAGGTAGGGCCCCTACGGTGAATGCATCATGTAGGCTATATTCACCACAACCCTGGTTATTGATCTTGACGGAAGAGAGGGTGGAGGTGAGAATGGTTTTTGGATTGCAATGGGATCGGGATGAGCTGGCAATAGAAGTACCAATGTTAGTTCCAGGACAATGAGTGGAGTGAGGGAATGATGCTTCCATTGCACTATAGTATGCGAAGGGTTCGGGGTCAGCATGGATGGTAACCTCAGTGCCTTGATGCAGAAATTTGATGCACTGATGGTAAGTAAATGGTACAACCTTAATGGAATGAATCCATGGTCGACCTAGGAGGATATTAAATGGTAGGTCAAGATCAACAACATGGCAAATAGTATTCTGTGTTGTTGGGCCCAGCTGAATGGGCAAACTAATGGTACCTTCAGAGGTATGCTCCAAATTGTCATAGGCTTTGATAGTAATTACTTCATGTGCTATATCAGCTTGGGTGAACTCAATCTGCTGAATGAATTTCAAAGTACACAAGTTCAGGGTTGAGCCATTATCTATTAAGACCCGTTCGATGGCAAAGTCTCTGACCAGGATGGTGATGCGGAGAGGGAGAGTATGGTTAGGTGCAATGTCTAGCATGTCAGATGGTTTGAAGGATAAAGCACAAGTTGCAGATAGATGTCCCACAAGGGTCACAAACTGGGTGGTGTTAATGTCTGTGGGGACATGTCCTTCTTTGAGAGCTTGGTCAAGGATCTCCTGATGGAGAGGTGAAGTGCGGAGAAGGTCCAAGATGGATATTTGGGCTTGTGTGTTCCCCAGATGTTCTATGAGGTTGTACTGTGCATTGTGTGCATTATGTGTTGGCCTTGGATGGGCACCAACAACAGTGATCCGGCCTCTACGGGTAGTAATAGCACATTGACGATCTGCTCCTCTAACATGGATGGCATTGACTGTGGGCTCAACTTGGGTTATACATCCAACAATATTGTCATAATTGATATAGGTAGTAGTGTGATCTTCTTGCTTTCCTTTGCCATGGTTCTGGGGATGATTGGCTTTAGTTTGGTTGTTCCCAGCATTGTGTTCTGGGAACACATTCTGATAAATTTGCAAATTGGCATTTGGCGAGCCTTGAGCGGGTGTATCTACTTGAATCTCTTTTTGATCAATGAGATCTTGGATATAGTTTTTGAGTCTCATACACTTCAAAGTAGTGTGTCCTTTGACATGATGATAATCATAGTATTCGTGATCTTTGTACCAATCGGGCTTGGGAGTGGTATCGACAATTGGCTGGATTGGTGTAAACGTGATTAAGTTGGCCTTGGCCATTCGATGAAATATAACATCCAAAGGTTCACCCAGCGGTGTGAAGGTCTTCTTTGGGTTGTTTTGAGCTCTGGGTTTGTTCTGCTTGGGAGCAATATTGATGGCATTGACTTGATTGTTTGGATTACCTTGATAAGCTTGATGGCCTAGTTGCTAATAATTCTGCTGATTATTCTGAGAATGATATTGTTGCGTGGGTTATTGATGGACATGAGGAGGTTGCTGATAGACAGGCACTTGTTGTTGTTGGTATGCAGGAGTTGATGGAGGACTAGCCACGACAAATTGGACATGCTTGGTATCAGTGGCTCCATCAATAACAACATTCTTGTTATGATTCCAGTAATGGGATTTATCATTGCTAGGTTTTTCGGCATCATTTCTAAAGTATCAGATCGTGCCTTCATCTAGGAGGGCCTTTTCAATACTTATCCCCTTGCTCTTGATATCTTGATAGGTTTGGAGACAATTCATCCTCATGAAGTGGGATAGCTTAGGATGCAGATTATCAATAAAGATTTTGGCCAAATGCTTTTCAGGTGGCTGGTATGATAACCTGGTGGTTAGGTTCTACCATCGTTGCAAGTATTCTTCTAGGCTTTCTCCTTCTTTCTATTTTGAATTGTAGAGGTCTAACAAGGTCAACTCATTCTCAACATTATGGGAATAGTGGGCAATGAACTTCTCAGAAAGTTTGGCAAAGGTTGTGATAGTCATGGTACCACGAGGACTGGGGACCAACCAAGACACACACCATTTCCACATCAGCATTCTCATAAGCTGGTGTATGTAGCTACTCGACTAGGAATTCATACTGTGATGTGTCACGTGGGATTTCTAACAAGGACCCAATAGTTTCCATCGCGTCTGCTGCTTTGTTTTGAGTCTGGGTATCTGTGTGAATTGTAGATTCAGGAAATGGTCTTTCAATCTATCCATGAGTTCTTTGTAAGGTAACAGCTTGTCATCCTTTGTCTGATATTCATCTAGGACTTGCTTGATAATCAATTGTGAATCTCCAAACACTTGCAGTTCTGTGATATTCCATTGAATGGCTATTTTGAGACCCAAGATGAGTGCCTCATATTCTACAATGTTGTTGGTACATGAAAATCCTAACTTGAATGATTTTGGGATGTAGTCACCTTGAGGTGTGATGAATAGGATTCATGCCCCTGATCCATGTGATCTGTAGGAGCCATCAAAGTATAGCTTCCACATGGGTTGTTCTTCGATCATACATAAGTGTTCATCAGGGAATTCCATGATTAGTGGATAAGCATCCACTAGTGGTGCTTCTGCTAGCTGATCGGCAATGACTTGCCCCTTGATTGCTTTCTGATCTATGTACTGGAGGTCAAACTTGCTGAGTAACATGACCCATTTTTCCATATGGCCTATGAGAGTTGTCCTTGATAGTAGATATTTGAGGGGGTCCACCTTTGAAATGAGCTTGGTTATGTGACTGAGCATGTAATTGTTGGAAATATTCAAGAATTAACCAAGTTACTAAGAGGGGAGGGGTGAATCAGTAACTTCAAAATTTTCTTTCAATATCAGATGTATTAACATATAGTTCACTTTATTCTTTTGCATATAGAAAGCATGAAACATAAAAGCATTCACAACAATGACACATAGATTTGGTTACCCAGAAACCTTCCAAAAGAAAGTAAAACTGGGGTGGGGATGAAACCCACAAAGCTTTAATACTGTAGTATAAAGTTGACCGGTTAAGGCTTACATTGATCACTTCTGATGATCTGCCCTGCTAGGAGCAATAAGGATTGCTAAATCCACCCTGTTAAAGGATTTTTACAAACTTACAAAAGAAGTATGTACTCAGTTAAGAGATTTTACAAAGACTGTTAAGTCTACCCGGTTAAAGGATTTCAAGCTGATTCACCTATTAGGTTGAAATAGTAGATCTCTTTCTTTGCAACTGGATTGCTAAATGAGATTCGTTGATGTACTGATCACCTTCTATGATGAATTTGTCTTTGCTGCTCCTTATGTATAGTAGCCCTTTGTAATTTACCAGTTTCTGCCTTTTTATCTCTTCTTTTTTTTTCACATTCATACTACTTGGTATTTGTAAAACATTGTTTATATACAAGTCTAAACAATTAATTACAATTACAAAGTCGGCTTGACAAATAAACATAAGTGCTACTAAGTCGGCCCAAGTATGGTTACACGGTTCCTGCAAACTAACTCGGTGACTTTTTGATACTCGACGTCCACTGCATTACTCAGCATCATCATGCACTTGGTAGAAGTGAAGGCTCGGTTCATACTATCCACTCGGTAAGTTTCAAACTCGGTAAATACTTGTGACTCGGTAGATATAATGTCACTCGGTTTACACTGTCTTGCTCGATTTGCACTGTCCTGCTCGGTTTGCATTGTTCTGATCGGTTTTCACTGTTCTGCTCGGTTTGCACTCAGGATGCAAATAAGTGTTGTCACTAGTGGCAATCCTACTTAATGCCAACAATCTCCCCCTTTGGCATTAGTGACAAAAACACTTATTGCCCAAAACTTATATACATGAACCATGCTGAGATTTATTTTGATTTTTCAAAATTTGTCTTTGTCATAGGGCTTTATAAATTATCTCCCCCTTTCAATGCACTAACTTTTTCTTTTATACATATCTCCCCCTTTTTGACGATAATGCCAAAGGTGTATATACAAGTGTTTTACAGGGAGAATCCAAAATTTGATAGAAAAATAGAATGTACCTTCATTATCAGTGCCAGGGTTCTGTCCCAATTTTCTTGCAGAATCTTGCATGTTTGGATTGCAATTTGGACTTCTGTAGAGAGTGCAATCATGTGATCTGCTATTGAGAACTGATTGTCATGAATTAATGTTTTGGAATGTTCAATGTGCTTATAAATTGTAGTCATGATGGAAAGGATCATGTTCTGAATGTCTAGCAGTGTGGACCAGATCCTTGTGTCTTCTTTCAGTAGTTCTGACTGCATATTTGATAGGAATGAGATTTTCATGTGATGAGAAGAGTTTGAACTTGGTTCAAGTTGCAGCTTCTGTATGCTAATCTTCAAATCCTCATCAATTTTATTCATTTTATTCTTGACATCCTTGGTGAACTCGACAACATTGCATAGTTTGGCCAAAAGAGAGGTAACATTCGAATAGGAAGATTCAATGTTTGTCAAAACTGAAGATAATTCTGCTTGATTAATAGCTATGTGCTGAGCAATGTGCTCAAGCACTTTATTGTTGAATTTCTTCTTAGCTTTTTCAACTAACTTGTCTATCCCAGATGAATCCTCATTGTACTTATTTACCGCTTCTGCTAATTGTAACAAAACATGTTGAGAGGAGTCTACTTCAATACCTAATGCTTCTGACAAAATGTCCTTAGCATCCTTAATGATTTTATATTCCTTGTCTCTCTCTTCTTTAAGCTTCTTTTGCTTCGCTTTCCTTTGGAGGAGTTCACCTATATTTTGCATTTGATCCGCTCATAGATTTGCAAAATTCAATGTTGGAATCTCTATTTCCTCATCTAGGTCTATATCCTCTACTATATTCTTGCCCAAAAATCTTATACTCGGTTGAGCCTTAGGCTTATCTATACTTAATGCCTTAGTAGTAGTGACAGTAGACATAGTAGGACTGGCTATAAAGAATGGTATACTATCTACTGGAGAACTTAAAGCTGAAGTATTTACACTTATAGAATCAAAAACTGGAATACTTACTACTGGAAAACTTGATGAAATAGGAGACTGCAACTCGGTAGAAGAAATGGTAGTTACTTCTATTGTTGCTATAGGTGATTGGACAAATGTTGAAGTTGTCACAACCATGCTTGAAGATGTCTCCGGGCTAGATGTAGTAACTTTTGCTGGAGAGGTAGGAAGTGATGCAATGACTTCTACCGCTATCCTCATGTATCATCTACCTCAGTGGCTTCTTCCTGTTCATCACTGTCATCTTCAATGTCTTTTATTATAACTGATTCAGTACTCAGTTGGTGAAGATGGTATATGTTCTTCCATGTGGCATTTGCAATCTTCACAACCGATTCAATATTGTTAATCAGAATTAAACAAGTATTGAACTTTAGTGTCATCTTATTTTCATTCTCCTTCAATGCCTTCTTTATTTCATCATTTTTCAAGCTCGGCATCAACTGTTTCAGGGTTTGATCAAATATGTCTTTTACAGTTTTCCTTGCATTGGCCCATCTCATTTTTATTTGATCTAATAAAGCTCCTGGAATCTATTGGGTTATTTCATCAGGAGAGTATTTCCACTGTCCCATCTTTTCAATGATAGCATCTTCAATCTCCTTTTATTCTATTTCCAATCTTGTTTCATATTTTAAAGATTTTATATTACTTACTCTAGATCCTGATCCTTCTCTCAAAAGTTTGATCTTCTCTTGAAGGGTTAGAGGAGGCTTTTTGAATACTATATCTTTGTCCTTTTTGTCTGCCTTACCCTTTGCACTTCTCCTTGTAAATACGACAGTAGGAGGCTTAGGTACCTTGGTAATGAATACCTTTCCTTTCTTCTTTGCAGGTTTTGGTTCCTCTATTTTCTCATCCTTTTTCTCTTCTTCTTCAATGTCTTCTCCTCTGTCCTCGGTTAGCATTTGCATTTTGGCTATCTTCTTTTTTCCTTTATTTACTGCCTGTGGAAGCTTTATACTTAATTCAATTCTCACTTTTGCTTCTTCATATGTCCCAAAATATGGAGCTTTGGGATCAACGGGCTGATTAAGGAGGGCTTCAATGATATTCTTTGTTTCATCAATGTTTACCTCATAAGGAAGAGGTTTTACATGTACAATCCTCGGTTTAGCTGCTTGAATGTATACTTTGTCACAGTCCACCATGAAACAAATATCATCCTTATAATCCTCCACCAACTTCTATGGAATTCAGAATCTGTCATTCATTTTCTCCTTGAAAGACTCAAAATAACTATCCATGATGTTCTCAAAACTTTCACCCATTTCTGAAATATATTCATTTATCTCATAAAGAATTGGCACATCCTTTCTCCATACTACTTTTCCTTTGGAAGGGAAGAATTTCTGAACATAGAAAAATAAACAGACCAGTAGAGATCCAAGCTTACATGGATTGTTTTTGGAAGTTTGAATGCTTTCCATGTTCTTGTTAAACTGTTTTAACAACAAGTCTGCAAGGTCAAATGATAAATTATTCTTTACCACTTTGTATGCTAGGTCTATGGCTTCGTAGGGAACACTATTCTGTCAACTTGAACTATATATTTTATGAGCAATGATGTGTGTTCCAAACTTCAGTTCAACATCAGTAATGTTGCTTACTTTCATGCCTCTACCGTCCCACTCGGCTAGGGTTTTCTTCTCTAGCTCCGGACGACCTAGGGTTTTGGTAGATTTAACTTTGTTTAACATGGGAAGACTGGCGATTCGATGAATCATCTTCTTAGTGATCTCTATGGGTTGCTCAAGCCAAATCTTGCCTTCATGTACACAGCTGAGAATGTATCTAACCCATTTCTCTTGAAAGTTTTGAGGTAAATGTGTAATGTGAACTAATCCCTTGTCTTCCAGATGTTTGTGCTCTGGTTTTAGAACACCATTCACACACAGTTCCTCACGCACAATATCTAGCTCTAGGTTTCCCATCTCTTGAATTGCACAATTGAAATGATCGCGAATATTGTTAACAAGTAGTACCTTAGGAAGAATCTGAGATTGAGCTCCGTTCGGGTCTAGGGCTGCTACAATTGTGGGCACGAGTTTGAAATCTAGTGCTCTCCATTCCCCTTGGATTATCATTTCTATTCCTTTCTTTGCTGAAGTGCTGGATGATGCCATGGTAGCTCACAGAGAATTATTTTCGCAAAAGTATTTGAATCGCTTGATTGCTCTGGAAATTTTCTGCTCTCAAAATGCTAAAGTTCGCAGTGAAGAATGAGTTTGATTTCTTGCCTTTTGTTTACAACTCTGTCATTAATGCTTTGTAGAAATTAGGGTATGAATTCCGACAGACTGTCACCCACTATGAATTAATTTCTCGGTAAAGACTTTGCAACTCGGTGAGCTTGAGGATTCATATTGCTCCAACCTCACTCGGTAATCATATTAGATAGCTCCCGACCTTGCTCAGTGAAAACTGATACCGACCTTCTTGTGATCTTATTGCATCTTGTATGTCGATTTAGATTTTTCTTTTAATTCAGTTCTAGAACTGCTTGAAATTTGTCTATGAGAATACAGTTCCAGTGCTTTCTTGGGAATTTAGTTTGAGTCGGTAGAGCCACCCATTCCATTACTTGGACTAGTTTTCTCGGTAGATTTAGGAATCCACTGTTGTCTCATCTGTTTCCTGATCTTAGTTGCTTCATTCTTCTTTCCATCTTCAACTTCACTAGCATTCATGCAATTTTTGGCTATATGACTGAGTTTAGTGCATTTGAAACATCTTATGGTAGTATCTCTTTTCCTTAGATGATGTTTTATGTAGTTCATGCCAATGTGTCCATATTCTCCACAGTAATGACATCTACACCAAGTGTTGTAATCCCATCCGAACATTGTTTTCATAATTTGTTCTGCTGGATTGAATGTTTTGGATCTGCACTCGGATGCCTTGTGACCTTGTTTGTTGCATTTGTGACAATTACCTTTGAATCTTGGTTTTTCCCTGCATTCATTTGCTTTGTGACCATGCTGATTGTAGTTGTAGCATTTTCCATTGAATTCTGCTTTTTCATTGCTCCAACATTTATTTGAAGTATGTCCTATTTTGCCACAATGATTACAAGTAGGTTTTTGATTCCTTTGAGTACCTTGCTTAGAAGATTCACCTTCTCCTTTGTATCCAAGTCCCGCTTTTGCTTTTTGCCTATGAAGATTTTGATCATACAGCTGATTTAAGTCTTCTTGGCTCTTCAGCATTCTTTCATTGATTTGTTTTTCGGTGTTTAGGTCATCCACCAATCTTAGATTGATTTTCTTTTCAGATCTTAGTTCTTCTCTTGTGCTTTCTATTTCTGATCTTAGAGTTAGAATTTCCTCATTTGTATGGGAGATCTGATCAATTAGGTTTTCTAGCTGAAGGGTTTTATTTTGGACTTGATTGTTCCTTCCATCCAATTCATCTTTCAACTTGTTTCTTTGTTCTAAGATCTCACAAAATCTTGTTGAGTGTAGTTCTTGTTCTCTTTTTAATTTTCTCACTTATTCCTGCAGAGACCCATTCTTTTCTAGGAGTTCTTTGATAGCATTGTTTGCTTCATCTGAGCTATCTGAGGGAAAAAGATCTTCAATCTTTTCTTCAATGTAATTATGATCATTCATCTGATTTGCAAGTTCCTTCCTTCTTCTTAAGGATTGGGAAAGATGTTCTTTTTCTTCTTTAAGTTTAGCTATGGCTATTTCCAGATCTAGCTTTTCATTTTCAATCACCTTGTTCAGTTTGAATACCTCCATTGTCCTGGATCTTTGCTCAGGCTAGTTAAGCTTTATCTTGAGAACCAATACAGCTCTGATACCAATTGTTGGAAATATTCAAGAATTAACCAAGTTACTGAGAGGGGAGGGGTGAATCAGTAACTTCAAAATTTTCTTTCAATATCAGATGTATTAACATATAGTTCACTTTATTCTTTTGCATATAAAAAGCATGAAACATAAAAGCATTCACAACAATGACACATAGATTTGGTTACCCAGAAACCTTCCAAAAGAAAGTAAAAATGGGGTGGGGATGAAACCCACAAAGCTTTAATACTGTAGTATAAAGTTGATCGGTTAAGGCTTACATTGATCACTTCTGATGATCTGCCCTGCTAGGAGCAATAAGGATTGCTAAATCCACCCTGTTAAAAGATTTTTACAAACTTACAAAAGAAGTATGTACTCGGTTAAGAGATTTTACAAAGACTGTTAAGTCTACCCGGTTAAAGGATTTCAAGCTAATTCACCTATTAGGATGAAATAGTAGATCTCTTACTTTGCAACTGGATTGCTGAATGAGATTCGCTGATGTACTGATCACCTTCTGTGATGAATTTGTCTTTGCTGCTCCTTATGTATAGTAGCCCTTTGTAATTTACTAGTTTCTACCTTTTTATCTCTTCTTTTTTTTTCACATTCATACTACTTGGTATTTGTACAACATTGTTTATATACAAGTCTAAACAAATAATTACAATTACAAAGTCGGCTTGACAAATAAACATAAGTGCTACTAAGTCGGCCCAAGTATGGTTACATGGTTCTTGCAAACTAACTCGGTGACTTTCTGATACTTGGTGTCCACTGCATTACTCGACATCATCATGCACTCGGTAGAAGTGAAGGCTCAGTTCATACTAACCACTCGGTAAGTTTCAAACTTGGTAAATACTTGTGACTCGGTAGACATAATGTCACTCGGTTTACACTGTCCTGCTCGGTTTGCACTGTCCTACTCGGTTTTCACTATTCTGATCAGTTTGCACTGTTCTACTCGGTTTGCACTCAGGATGCAAATAAGTGTTGTCACTAGTGGCAATCCTGCTTAATGCCAATAGTAATGTCTAAGCTTTTGAGTGGAAAAAACCACTGCAAGGCATGCTTTTTCCATGGGTGAGTAATTAAGCTCATAGCCAACAAGAGTTTGACTAATGTAGTAGATGGTTCTCTCTTTGTTTTCATTATCATGCTGAGCTAGGAGTGCCCCCAGTGCTGTAGTGGTTGTTGAGATGTAGAGTATGAGAGGGCATCCTGGAACTGGTGGTACTAGGATTGGAGAATTGGCTAGATACTCTTTGAGCTTATCAAAGCTTCTCTAACATATGGGATCCCATTTGAAGCTTGTGTCTTTGCATAAAAGATGCATGAAAGGTTGGCACTTGTCTGCCAGTTGAGAAATGAACCAACGTACTGATTGAAGCTTTCCTTATAGGCTTTTGAGCTATCTAAGTGTTCTTGGGGGAGGCAAATATGTTATTGCTTTGACCTTTTTAGGGTCAATCTCTATGCCTCTTCATGATACTATGAAACCTAGGAGCTTTCCAGATGTAACAACCAAAGACACATTTCTTTGGATTGAGATGTAACCCATAGTGTTGCAAGCGATCAAACACACTTTCAAGAATGTCAAGGTGTTCATGCTGTGTCTTTGATTTTGCAAGTATATCATCCACATAGTCCTCTAGGATCTTGTGGATCATGTCATGGAAGATTGTTGTCATCGCTCTTTGATATGTGGCTCCTGCATTCTTTAGACCAAAGGGCATCATGTTATAGAAAAAGGTAAACATGGAGTGGTGAATGTTGTCTTGTGTTGGTCTTCTGCTGCTATATGAATCTGATTGTATCCAGAGAAACCATCCATTAATGACAACATTTCATGGCCTGTTGTAAGATCTATGATCATGTCTATGTTAGGTAGTGGGAAATCATCTTTGGGACATGCCTTGTTTAGGTCCTTGAAATTTGTACAAATTCAGATGTTGCCAGAAGACTTTGTGATAGGTACCATGTTGGAGATCCAATCTAAGTAATCTATAGCTCTGATAATCTTTGCATCTGGGAGCATTTCTAGTTCTGATTTTACCAATAGAGCTACTTTGGGATGCATTTTGCGTAGCTTCTACTTTACTGGCTTAACATTGGGGTCTACGGCTAGATGATGAACAACAAGTTTAGGATCAAGTCCAGGCATGTGTGCGGATGACCATGCAAAGTTCATAGTAGCTTCTTGAAGTAGCACAGTGAAAGCCATTTCTTCACCTTCTGTCATGTTGGCTGCAATGTAGGTGATCCTCAGACATTCCTCTATACCTAAGTTGACTGGCTTGGTTTCTTCTATGATTATAGGTGACTACTTAGGTCTATAATCCTGGATGGGAGGAAGAGGCAAGTCTTCATCTTCTAGCGCTTGAATTGCCAAGTTTTCACTAGAAGATACACTCTTTATTTTTACTTTTTTGGAATCAGAATGTGCCCCAGAAGGGTTTTCACATAAGGACTCATGTTTTACTCTTTCTATTTCTCTTTTGCAGCTAAAGCTTGCCTCCTCTCTGAAGTATCCTTCTAGGTCAAGCTTATAGATGTGAGTTGACTTTGAATTGTGAACTGATTGTGGGCTTGATGCCCCCATGAATTCTAGGAGTGCTTCCGTGCTTTGGAACTCATCAATGTGTGCAATGCTTGGTTGGTCCCAGTCTATAAGTTGAGGGTGACTGAGGGGAAGTTCTATGAGATTGATGGCAAGTTGTTGGAGGACAGAAGTCCTCAGGAGGGTGTCATCATCAAAGATATCATCATAGGATTTGATTTCTTTCTCTTCAGGGATGTCTTCAATATCTACAAGGTCATCTTGGCTATTTAAGAGGGGAACGCTAGTCATGTTGGTGCCCCCAGTTGCGGTATTGGGCCCTTGTATATGCAGGCGAGGGGTATTAAAGCCAAGACCCTGATGTTGTGGGTTCTTGGATGCTGCAATTGGGTCTTTGCTTCCACCTTCTTGTGGTCCTAGACCACCACCTTGGTAGTTCCATTGCTCAGTAGTGTACTTGTGTGATTGTGGGTATTTATCTTTGAAGTAGCCAAGAATTTGTTTATCAGGTGGTGGGGGATCTTTGTACAACCACGGATTGATGTCAGGATCCATTTCTTGACTGTTTAATGTGCCATGGGATTCAAAAGTCATAGGTCCCATTCTCTTGATTTCATGATGCTCTTCAATAGGCTTGCTTTGGTGATTCGGGCACCCTTGAGTATGTGGATCAAGTGGGAGGGCCCCTACGATGAATGCATCATGTAGGCTATATTCAGCACAACCCTGGTTATTGATCTTGATGGAAGAGAGGGTGGAGGTGAGAATGGTTTTTGGATCGCAATGGGATCGGGATGAGCTGGCAATAGAAGTACCAATGTCAGTTCCAGGACAATGAGTGGAGTGAGGGAATGATGCTTCCATCACACGATAGTATGTGAAGGGTTGGGGGTCAGCATGGATGGTAACCTCAGTGCCTTGATGCAGAAATTTGATGCATTGATGGTAAGTAGATGGTACAACCTTAATGGAATGAATCCATGGTCGACCTAGGAGGATATTAAATGGTAGATCAAGATCAACAACATGGAAAATAGTATCCTGTGTTGTTGGGCCCAGCTGAATGGGAAAAGTAATGGTACCTTTAGAAGTATGCTCCAAATTGTCATAGGCTTTGATAGTAATTACTTCATGTACTATATCAGCCTGGGTGAACCCAATCTGTTGAATGAATTTCAAAGTACACAAGTTCAGGGTTGAGCCATTATCTATTAAGACCCGTTTGATGGCAAAGTCTATGACCATGACAGTGATGTGGAGAGGGAGATTATGGTTAGGTGCAACATCTGGCATGTTAGATGGTTTGAAGGATAAAGTACAAGTTGCAGATAGATGTCCCACAAGGGTCACAAATTGGGTGGTGTTAATGTCTGTGGGGACATGTCCTTCTTTGAGATCTTGGTCAAGGATCTCCTGATGGAGAGGTGAAGTGTGGAGAAGGTCCAAGATGGATATTTGGGCTTGTGTGTTCCCCAGATGTTTTATGAGGTTGTACTATGCATTGTGTGCATTATGTGCTGGCCTTGGACAGGCACCAGCAACAGTGATCCGGCCTTTGTGGGTAGTAACAACACATTGACGATCTGCTCCTCTGACATGGATGGCATTGACTGTGGGCTCAACTTAGGTTATACATCCAACAATATTGTCATAATTGATATAGGCAGTAGTGTGATCTTCTTGCTTGCCTTTGCCATGGTTTTGGGGATGATTGGCTTTAGTTTTGTTGTTCCCAGCATTGTGTTGTGGGAACACATTCTGATAAATTTTCAAATTGGCATTTGGCGAGCCTTGAGTGGGTGTATCTACTTGAATCTCTTTTTGATCAGTGAGATCTTGGATATAGTTTTTGAGTCTCATACACTTCAAAGTAGTGTGTCCTTTGACACAATGATAATCATAGTATTCATGATCTTTGTACCAATCGGGCTTGGGAGTGGTATCGACAACTAGCTGGATTGGTGGAAATGTGATTAAGTTGGCCTTGGCCATTCAATGAAATATAACATCCAAAGGTTCACCCAGCAGTGTGAAGGTCTTCTTTGGGTTGTTTTGACCTCTAAGTTTGTTCTTCTTGGGAGCAATATTGACGGCATTGACTTGATTGTTTGGATTACCTTGATAAGCTTGATGGGCTGGTTGCTAAAAATTTTGTTGATTATTCTGAGAATGATATTGTTGCGTGGGTTGCTGACGGACTTGAGGAGGTTGCTGATAGATAGGCACTTGTTGTTTTTGGTTGCAGGAGTTGATGGAGGACTAGCCATGACAAATTGGATATGCTTGGTATTAGTGGCTCCATTAGTAACAACATTCTTGTTACGATTCCAGTAACGGGATTTATCATTGCTAGGTTTTTGGGCATCATTTCTGAAGTGTCAGATCGTGCCTTCATCTAGGAGGGCCTTTTCAATACCTATCCCCTTGCTCTTGATATCTTGATAGGTTTGGAGAAAATTCATCCTCATGAAGTGGGATAGCTTAGGATGTAGATTATGAATAAAGATTTTGGTCAAATCTTTTCAGGTGGCTGGTATGATAACCTGGTGGTAAGGTTCTGCCATCGTTGCAAGTATTCTACTAGGCTTTCTCCTTCTTTCTATTTTGAATTGCAGAGGTCTAATAAGGTCAACTCATTCTCAACATTATGGGCATAGTGGGCAATGAACTTCTCAGAAAGTTCAGCAAAGGTTTTGGTAGTCCCATAGGGTATTTTGTAGAACCATTCAACAACAGTTCCTCCCAAGCTTTTGGGGAATAAGCGTAAGAGATAGTTATCACTGTAAGCCACTTCTTGGTACGCCATATAGAATTATTTAATATGATTGACTGGATCTCCTTTCCCCCGATATTTATCAAACTTAGGTGTCTCAAAGTGCTTGGGGAAAGGTATAGCAGCAATGGATCGGTGAAACGGATAAGGACACACCTCCTCAAACTTGTAAGTTTTGTTCTCAGCACCAGTTTGAAGCTCTTTAAGAGCATTCCTCATGGCTTCCCACTCAATATTGATTGGTGTTTGAGTGGGTACTCCCATTTGAGGTGGGTATTGTGGAGTGGGATACAGAGATGGCCCACCAAGATAGGTAGATTGGAGTGGATTTTGGAGTGATGTTTGCTGGGGAGGATACTGTTGATGTGTCATAGGGGGATATTGTGGTGGTGGATATGAGACTGCTTGCTGGTGTTGTGGGATGACTGGGACTTGCTGCTATAACTGATAGGAGGAAACTTGTTGCTATTGGGGGATGATGGGGGTTTTTTGCTATGATTGGAAATATGGTTGCTGTGGGGGTGGCTGGTGGAATGATGCAGCTTGTTGGTAAGATGGTCCTTGCTAAACTTGGCTCTGTGGTTGACCGATATAAGTCAGGTGCATTCCCATATTGCTTAAGGGTGGAACTAATGTAGGGAAGCCCGAAGCAAAGGGTGACGGGGAAAGATAACTTGGAAAATGGGATGAACTTTGCTGCTGAGGTGGAGGAACTTGCTGAAAAGCACTGGGTGTTGGGAATGGATAGCTCATGAAGGATGAGGTTGGTGGAGGTTGAGATGGTTTATGTTGTGCTACTTGTGAGAAGGTGGCCTGTTGGTTTGCAAATACAGATGTAGGAGAATGAGTAGCTATTCCAAAGGCTTTCATGTCTTCTTGAGTCAGACCCCAACAAGGACCAGTGTGAGGTGGGAATTGTGTTGTAGTGGATGCCGAGAAGGTAGATGTAATGGGAGTTTGGGACGTGAATGGTGGTTTTGAAAAACCCATGGAAGGCATTCTTGTGGTGAAGGCATTTTGTTGGGCTTGTGCCTAGGTAGATGCTTGATGGGGGGAGAATGAAGAGGATGCTTGTGTTCCCCATGAAAAAGGTGATGTGGAAGTTTGCTAATTTTGAAAGGGGAACGATTATGCTACCCCTGGAGTAGATGATGTAGAGGTTTTCTGGGTGAAAGAGGGAAACAATTGCGTTGACCCCTGAAATGATAGTGTGGATGCTGAAGCTTGGGGATTGAAAGGAAAAGATGATTGCATCCCTCCTGGCCCAAAAGGTGTGGATGTGGAAGCTTGTGAAGTGAAGGGGAAGGGTGATTGCATCCCTCCTAGAGTGAAAGGTGTTGCTTGGCCTATGGAAGATGGCGGGACTTCTTGTGCAAAGGTTTGTGTAAGAGGTGGGAGTTGATTCTGGGACAAGCGTTGGATTTGTGCAAGAGCTTGAGCAGCCCTGGTAGATGATGAAGTACCTGTGATAGGGAATGGAGCAGATGGTGTTATAGCTTATGTTACAGGATTGGGGAAGCTTCCTTGCAAAAGAAGAGGAATGGTGGAGGTTGCTTGAGATGTTTGTAAGGTTGGATCAAGGAATGGTTGGATGAATGGAGAGTATACTTGTGTTGGGATTTGGATAGTGCTTATGGGAATGCGAGGATGGAGATATGGTGGAATGGAAGTCTATGCCTATGCAAAGTTAGTGAACATGCTTTGCTGGTTTTGGGCCATGAGTGTATTGACTACTGGTGGATTCTCTAGATGATTCACAAATGTTTCTATTGCCAGAGGAGCTGAGGGGATATTGGGATCATCCCATGTATTTTCAGTTTTTATTTTGGGATCATAGGCTATCATTGCGTTGGTAAAAATGTTGGGATTGGATGAACTGGTGATTGGATAAGGATTCATGTTCCTTCTTTTCCTAGATCTGGATCTTGTCTCGACAGGCATGGAGATGTAGATGTTTAGATGGATGCAAGATGTTTCCTAAAAGACTCTAAAGGATGATGGATGCAAGCTTAAGGAACTTGTAAGGATGATGAATTTCTAGAATGCAATGCAAGGATTGGTGAAATGCTTGGATTTGGATCAAGGATGGTGGAAGATTGATGGGAGGTGGTGACAGATTGGTAAAAAAGCTTGGCGATGATGGAGGCTTGATGGGATGCTCTGATTTGGGTCAAGATTGGGTGGAGGATTGGTGGGATGCTGGTGGAAGATTACTAAGTGTCAATAATGAGCTGCTATTTTTCCCAATGGAGGATCAGTGATAGGATTTGGCCAACCTAGGATAGACTAATGATCTTCGGTCAACTAGATTCTTATCAATACAAGCCAATCTCTTGCTCGAGATGATAAGGCTATGCAAGGACAAGTTGGATTTCCTTTAGACAATGCTCTATCAAAAAGGGGATGATTTTTGACTTGGTATAAGGGATGGAAACAACTCAAAAGGTTTTGAACACTAAGTGCTTGTGGATTTGGATCTCTGCATTTGGTGCAAAGGATGGTGGTTTTTGATTTGGATATTGGCTACTGGATTCTAGATACTGGATACTGGATTTGGATGAAGGATATGGGACTCTGATTATGGATTTTCCGATGGAAAGATGGCGAAGGATGATGGGAAAAAGCTTTCCCTAAAAGGATGATGCAAATGCAATTGAGATGGATGATCTATGATGCTGCGAGGAAGATGATGGTGAATGCATCTAAGGACTCTAGAATGCAACTAAGGATTTGGTGATGATGCAAGGATGAAACTAGGATGAAACTAGGATGAAGGACCGCTAAGATAGGATTTTGAGATCTGAAGGTAGATTGGGTCATGCAATGGATCCAGCTAATCTTCTCTTTCAAGACTGACGTAGCGATGGTTCACTCGGAATCGGTAGGCAAACTGTTTGACTCTTGCGTTATAGCCAATATTATCAAGCCTTTCTTGATATTTTTCTTCTGCTTGGGTTGCTTGGATAGAGGATTGATGGCTCTTAAGGTTTCTTTCTACAACTTTCTTTTCTTGATAAGCTTTGGATTTGGGCAACTTAGCTTTTGGATGTTTGATCAAATTTGGCATAACTTGGGGAAAATCTGATAAGTTGGTTTGAGACAAAAGGCTCTTTAGATATCTGATTCCAAGGGTTTCTCTGCAAAATGTTTAGAGTATCTCGAACCAGGTTTGTTGATCAGTTTGATGTTTCCCAACGGCAAAGGATAGATTTCAACAAAGATTTTTGGAAAAGCAATCTCCACAAGGGACAAAGCAACCTTGTGGGATACAAACAAGATAATTGACGCTGATAAAGCTTTGAAAGTGTATGTTCCAACAATGTTTTCATGGAGTATTGACTGTCAAGCACTTCAAATAGATCTACCTAAGGAAGGTGAGTATCAAAATTGCTTGCCCACAGCTTGGTACTCCCTAGAAGGGAATACAAATGGTGAGTAATCTTGAGGTGACCCGATAAACCCCTTGGAATCGGTCCTTGCATAAGGATTTTGATACTTTCGGATGTAGATAGGGTAGCCTCTATTTTATCAAATTTTTAATAGTTTTGTGGAGTCTCCATACCCGATTATGCTGACCGCCTGTGACTCACTTAAGAGCCTAGCCAACAACATTGGGGGAGAAATATTTACCTGTCCCCAGACATTTGCATTTGGCACAAAACACCCATGGATTAGGAGATATAAGTGAGTACTTTTTTCCTTCACTTTATTTATATACCGGCCAGGGGGGATACCGGTTTGAGGTTGTTCTCCGAGGAGGAAGCACTTTTCTCCCTGGACAGGCCTCACTAAAAGTAGAACAAGTGAACTTGTCCGAGTCCAAATGTTCTACATTGCTTACTTTAACAAGTTTTACAGAAAATAAAAGCTCTTAGATGCACATCAAGCAAGTTGTTCTTTTTCCTAAATTGATTAAGTCTAATTGAATTTTGAAATTGAAGACACAAGTGCTTAAGGTTTGATTTGTTCTTTCTCCAAAAGGTAAATGATTTGAGTGCTTGCAAGTTCTTTTCTTTGAGCATTCAAGATTGAGATGTGCATGTTGATTTAGAACTTTGAAAAGAGCTTTTTTTTATCCTTTAGATCATTCAAGATTGAGTTTGTGCTTTGCTTGAATTGAAAAGGAGCGAATAGAGATGTTTGTTCTTTCCAATTTAGATCATTCAAGATTGTGTTTGATTTTCAAAATGATAATGACTCTTAGGACCTAAGTTCTTTTCCTTAATTTTATTCAAGATTTGTTTGACTTTTTCTTTTTATGAATCTGAGAAAAATTGAAGGCAAAAACACAGTCAACAGTGACATTGTCCAGCTAACATGCACTGCTAGAAAATGCAAACGCGACACTGAAAAACTCTCAGGCGACAGCAGAATGTTTACAAGTGACAGAGAAATCCATGGAGGTGATAGAGAAATAATCCTAGGAAATAACAAAACATTACTAGGAGACAACAAAAAGTTTGCCTAGGCGACAACAAGATAAGCATAGGTGACACTCAAACATGCATAGGCGACACTTAATCAAGCACAGGTGACATTTAAAAATTCACAGGCGATAATGAAATGAGCATACGCGACAACAAGTTGTGCACAAGTGATAGCAAAAAGTTAGGCTAAGCGACAATGAAATGATCTTAGGCGACATTTAAACAAGCCCAAGCAACACTTAAATATGCCTAGGCGACATTTAATTGTGCATAAGCGACAGTCAAATGTGCATAAGCGACAATGAAATTTTTACAGGCATAGGCAACAACAAAATTTTTACAGGCGTAGGTGAGAATGAAATTTTTACAAGTGATAACGAAATGTTGATAGGCGATAACGAAATGGTTACACGTGAGAGTTCTGTACGCGGAGGCATGAGTGTTTATTTTACAGGTGTGATTATTTCCGTTGAAGGCGACAAAAAAGAAGATTAGACAGAATGGAAGTTATCAAGCACGGAAATCTTCAGAACATAGGCGTCGATACAGAGCTCGTAGGCATGATCAAACTATTTGTAGGCGTGACTTTATTGCGTGTAGGTGTGACTGAAGTTGGTGTAGGTGACATTTCATCTGTTTCCTACAAATACGAGAATACAAAGCATGATATAATCAAGGGATTGTGGGTTTGGGTCCAACCGGGTGTGCCAGAATGTGGACAAGGCTTTTGAGGATACCTGTTCTTAAAGACTTCAAGCCAAACAAAGATTAGATTTTAGTCTAGCATGAAATTAATCAAAAACAAGTAAAACTCTAAACTAAGCCACCTTAGATTGAGCTAAAACAGGTGCACCCAAGCACTGTTTGATTTGCTCTTGCTTAAGGGGATGTGGGTGTGCTTTCTAAGCACTTGGAGTATGTTCCTTATGCATGTTAGGATGGATTGAGATCCATAAAAACCCCCAAAAATAGCACAAAATAGGTATAGAACACCTGATTTGCCCCTAAGGCCTCAATGATCAAATGATGCTGAAATGAAGATTAAGCTACAATAATGCTTATGCTAAGATTGATTTTAACCAAATAGAGATGTGATATGATGCTATGTTTATGCAAAACAATGAAATAAACTATGTTAATCCATTATTACTAAATTAGGATGAGCTAAAATGCTTGAAAGTAAGCTAAATTAAGATGATTATGCTAAGTCTAGAGCTAAATGGGCATGATAACAATGCTTGAAATGAAAGGTGAATGGATGTTTTGCTCTTGGAAATGAGGAGCATTTATAAGATTTGGGAAGGGAGAATGAGTGGCCAAGATCAAAATCCTTAAGAGAGGCCAAGATTCATTCAAAGGGGAGCACATGGATTGTGCTAGTTCAGAGCCACCTCCTTGTGACAAGTGTCACAAGGGCATTGGGTTGAAAGATGGGAGGGATGTGCACAATTTGAGAAATGTGCCTAAGGTCAAAGGGTGTAAGAAAGGGGTGAGGGGCTTCTTAAATGCATGATAAATGCATGTAAGAGGGATAAGGAGGCCTTAAATGCATTTAATGAATGTAAGAGAAGTCTCTAGAAGTTTGTTGACTTTGGGTTAAGCTTAGGAGTTGGCTAACCTTGGTTAGGGAATGTGATAGGATTAGGGGAGGGATTAGGATTTAGGATTAGGGTTAGGACTTTCTAGAAGAGTCTAGAATTTCCTTAGGATAAACATAGATTTTAGGAAATAAATAAAGATTTATTTATTTCCATGGTTTAGGTTTGAGAATATTTATTAAAATAAATTTAATAAACATGAGGATTAAATATTTAATCTTAATTAAATATTTTGAGTTGGGATTAGGGTTAGGAAATGAGGGGATTAGCCTTTAATCGAAATTAAAGAAGGATTAGAAGATTCTGGAAGAGGATAGTGGTCTTAAGGAAATTGGCCAAGTTTTGGGGAAAAAATAAATAAATAATTTATTCTGGGATTTTTGGTCAATTTATTAATTAAATAATTAATAAATAGGGGAATAATGTTTAAATAAGATTTAAACATTTTTGGGAGGGATTCCTTAATTAAATATTTTTAATTAAGGTAAAGGGATTTAATGACATAAAAATAAATAAATAAATTAAATAATTAATTAATTAATGAATGATGATGTCATCAGAAATTTTTCAGAAAATAAAAATACTTTATTTTCTAAAGGATTTTTAGGTGTCTATAGGTATAAGTTAGATAAGACAATATAAAATCAAAAGATACAGATGCAGATGTTTGTTGAGCAATATAAGCAAGCTAGGGTTGGACTAAAGAAACTACTAGTTGAAAGGAAGAACCTAGCTATTCTGCAAAATGAGATTGGCTACCATGAAGAAGAGATTGATGATTTATTTGATCACATTGGATCTAGTTTAGGAAGTACTTCTGATGGATCTAAAAGTATAATCTCTGATTTGTCTGAAAAGAACCTTCACTTAACCAAACAAGTGAAAGCGCTACAAATCAGTCAGGAATCATAGATGGTGAGAATGGTAGAAGTAATGAACAATGCTAGACAAGCTAAGAAAGAAAGAAATCTAGCTATTGAAGATCGAAGATAGATAATTGAACAACTTCAAGAAAAGGAAACTGAGATACATAGACTCACTGAGCACCATTTCAAAATTTCCAATCATATGTTGATTGTGAATAAGGGAAGTCAACTGAGTAAATGGAGAATTGTCAAGAAGACTTGAAGATGTAGCAATACTTAGAGAAGAGAATGAGAAGTTGATAAATGAAGTGAAAACTCAATAGCAACACAATGAACCGATGAAATTGGTTGAGGATAGTTCTAAAAAGATTGATGATTTTCTGATTAATCAAAGAAGAATTGGAAGCAAAGCTGGATTAGGCTATATCGGCGAAGGAGAATCATCACAACAAGTTTAACAAGTCAACAACAATCAAAATCAAAGACCTAAAGTGTTGACATGTTATCACTGTGGCAAACCAAGACATACTTCAAATGTGTGTAGAAGCAAAGCACAAGGTAAACCTCCAGTCACTCCTAAGTTTAATGGTTATTTCTATTATTGTGAAAAGTATGGTCACCAAGCTTATGAGTGTAGAGCTAAACTGAATAAGAATGTTAACAATCCTACCATGGAGAAATTATGTTATACTTGTAAGGAACATGGACACATTGCACATGATTGTAAGGCAAAAATGAAGCAAGTATGGACTCCAAAGCAGAAGACATAATGCAAGCCTTATTAATCGAAGAGACAAGGTAATTCTTATGTTTGGGATTACAACACATGGGATAACTATATTGCATGTGGAAGATATGGGCACATTGTAGCAAACTATAATAGGAAAAGATGGGCTAGACATCACGAAGCTAGAAAAGCATTGGAATGGCGTGTTTGCATTGTCATAAGGTCATCCATCTAAGCAAGGACTGTAAAGACTGAGCACCAGAAGAAGGTCATGTATTTGAGAGTGGAAACACTATTGCAGATATCATGAGAATTAGGAACAATATGTGGAGAAAGACATCTAATGAGAATGCTGAGTCAAGTAATGTTGTTGATGAAACCTCATCTACTGGATTAGGTGACATCGGTACCTCCACCTAAGGTGATATAGGTATGTATGGGACTGACATTTTAAATGATCACATTTTACATACAATTTCTTATATATGTCATGCACATACCAAATCTGCATGAATAAAGATGCATTGTGTTTTATATGTTATGAGCTAACAAAGTCACACTATCAGTAAAAGTTAGACCGAGCAAGGGTTACCCATCGATAATCACTATTCAAGGTTAACTGAGTATCAGTATTAACCGAGCAAAGAGATCATGTGTTAACCAAGTTGATGAAAGTTTGTAGTTGTTGCCAAGCTGACAGTTGTCACAAACCAGAAAGTAGGTCAAGCATTCATGACATAAAGTTTTGAGCAGGAATACGGAAAATGCTATAAATACACAGAAGTCTGAGTTCATTTTTTACATTGCAATTTTAGAGAACTATAATTTCACAAAGTGTGTTCGAGAAAAGAATCTTTCAAGCTAATTCTAAGAAGTTGCAGATTGAACTAAGCACTTTCTTTGACATATTTTGAGTAAGTTGAAACCCTACCGAGCATATTCTTCGTACTTACGGGAAACCTAGTTTGTTGAAATGGCATCTACTGTGATTTCTTCTAAAGTTGTGGAAGAGGAAGTTAATCTTATAGTGTCAGCAAACTATAGTGAACCCAATTACAAGTTACACCCTGTAGTAGCATCAAAAATAGATTTAGCAGGCACTTTTTTGAGCATCCCACCTAGGGTTTTACTGGTCGAGGATATATGATCATACATTCACTGTAAAATAGGAGAAATAGGAGATTTCAACATGTATGTTGCATATCAGGCACTTTGTGATGGAGTAAAGCTAAAACCAGAGCATAAATAGGTTGAAACACTTGGACTCACTAATGCCCTAAATTTTCCAAATAATTTCAAGAATGAATGGATTAGGGTTGTGTTAATCCATTATCATGAGGGCACATTCTGGTTAGATAAACTGATCCAAGTGACAAAGAGAATGATTAGTAGGGTTACTGGTTACCCTACTACCAATAAAGCCAAGGCATTTTGAAGTTCTTCACAAGCCGATGTTGAGAAAAATACTGGCACAACATGGGATAGTAGACCACTAAAAATTGCATCCATTGTGGATCCAAAAGTTAAGTTTGTAGCGCACGTAATTGGCTATAAGTTTTTCTAGTTGAGAAAAGTAAACAATGTATCGTGTAGTGCAGTAAACATGTCTTACAAAATAATAAAGAAGGGTCATCAGATAGACCTTGCTGAGCTACTCCTGAGACAGGTTGAAGAAAATATGAAAACAATTAGGTCACAAAACTCCAATACTTGTAAGTTTGGATCATTGGTAGTATGTTTATTTTTCTATCTCCATAAATTCTATCCTTCTGTCGATCACACAGTTTGGCCTATCGACACACCAATCACTTCACAAATTTTTGATATAATGAAAGGTCTGGGAGATAATGAAGAAAATGTTATGGATAGTTATTTTGAGGACTTTAAGGTAAAGATGAATCTTAGAAGCAGGATACCAAGTTCACTGGTTGAGAAGTATGAGATAGATATCTATTTCCTAGTGGACACCGACCATACAATGATTAAAGCTGTTGAACCAAGAACTAAATGGCTAGCACCTATGGGATATGAAATGGATCATGATTTCGGTTTGAAATATTCAATCAAGGCATTTCTAGCTTTACCAAAAGACAAGAAGGCCAAAAGGTTTGGAACCTTTGAAGAAGAAAAATCAAGAATAAAAATAGGCCTTGTCATCGGTAAAATGATGAGAAAAGAAAAGAAAATGAAGAAATTTTTAACTGAGTAGTTTGGAGATGTATTTGACTCATCTGAGGAGTCACCAATTGAACCTGAAACCGAAGGTCAGTTAATGTTGGTTGACAAATTGTATGACAGTGAGGAAACTAAGTCAGAAATAGAGAAAGACTCTCTACCAGTTTCTCCCACTCCAGTTCCTAAGAAGAGACAATTGCTAGTGCAAACAGGTTCATGCACAAGGTCATCAACTGTAGCTTCACTACCACATAAGAAGGGAGCTGTGAAGGTAGCAAAACCTAAGGTAGCTACACCAACCAAAACCTATGAAAAAAGAAATACCGAGGTTGTGGCTGAGGCACAGAAGAAAAGGAGAAGATTGATAAGAGGTAAGGAAGATTTAGAAGATAAGGAACTTGATAATGAACAATTCAAGGTTGTTAGTAATAAGGTAAGATCATTTGATGATATTGCTATAGACATAATTGAGAATGGAGATCTTGTAGATCGAGAACTCATTAGGTTTGACAAAATGTCTACTGAAGACCAAAACAAAATTAAGGAAGCAGTCATACAAATGATGATACACTTCAAACGAGTTCCATTAGAGTTTGGACTATCACTACCCAAGGCATTAGAAGAAAGAATTAATCATAAGTGGCCCTATGCCTTGGACACCAAGAAGAAGATAAGGGAAAAAACCCTAGTATCGGCAGCACCAGACTTATCTCTTGATGAAATTAAGGAGCTACTAGATACATATGTTCAGAGATTCAAAATCAAAGGCTGAGCTATGCAAGTTTTAGATGAGAATCTAGTAGATCTTGACGAGTCTGGTCAACTCATCTAGAGTTTAATTTTAGAAATCAAAGAGAAAAATGAGAAAAATGCATTTCAAAATTTGTCTAAAAAGAGACATAAGTCCAAAAGTAAAGGTATATTCATTGATGATGATACAAGAAAGAAGACAACAGAGTCCCTTTTATCATTTTTTGAGGTAATTGATACAACACTTGTACAAGAAATTAAGGACAGTTCACAAGATGCACCAGATCCAAGAGAGATCCAAGTCAAGGAGAAAAATGATAATGATGTACTCATTGAGGACATCACAAACGGTGATCCTGATGACAAAGATGATGATGAAGATGTGAAAATTGCACCAGCCAATGTAAAGGATAAAGCACAAGTTACCAAGAGTGCATTCACATCATTTTCAGGTGAGCTTCTTGTTCTTGTTGAAGTAGTTGACATATTATCATAGGAACAACCCGTTGGTTTAGACCCAGAGCAACCACAAGATACTATAGGGGAACAAAGCACCAAAACACCTGCAGAGACAAACAAGCCTAAAGGAAAAGAGGCTACTGAAATAGAAACAAAGGAACAAGAAGATCCCAAAGAAACTGAGGCCACCCCACCTGACACAACATTAGAGGCTCCATCTCAGTCAACCGACACATAGGTTAACGAGGAGTAGAAAAAGGAAGATAATGTGTCAACCGGGCAGAACACATTGAGGGTAGAAGAAAAAGCTATTGTTCTAATTGCAAAGAACTCACCTCAAGAGCCCGAGAAGAAGAAGAAGAAGAAGAAGAAGAAGAAAAAGAAAGGAAAAGGGCCGATTACACTAGATGAAGTTATTGTGATACCTGATTATGACCCAAGGACCCTAAGCCCCGAGGAACTAAGAAAATATGGGGAGTTATGTACAAGAAAAGCAGCATAGGAGAAATTGAAACAAGAGAGCAAAAGAAAGGAAATACTAGAAAATTTAAGAGATATCTTACAACAGGTAGTACCTGAGGTCAAAATAAATGAAGATACTCCCATCATGGACCAACTTGCTACACTTTCTAAAGAGATCAATGCCCCAGATGTCGATGCAGACAAGAGAATAGAAGAACAAGTAGAATCAAAGATTCAGGATAAACTTGCAGAAAGAATTAGCCAAGAAGTGGCAATTAACAAGGTTAAGCTATCCGAGGTAATAACAAAAATTTAGGGTATTACTAAATTTATTTGTCAAATCTTGTTCAAGTTGTGCACTATGGAAACCTTCACTACCGAGATCAGTGAAAAGATCAAACAATTTGAAAATGAAACCGCAGCCAGTGCACATGTAGCTACAACCAAGCCACAAGTTTTTGCAAAGCATATATTAAGAGTTCAAGAACTCAGGTGGTTGAAATCAGGATCAAACAACCTATATGCCTTAACATCCTCGCAGTAGCCAACAAAAATGAGGTGTCGGCTCTTCCGCTCCATCGCTTTCCTCTGAGCGTCAGGCACAAATGCCCATGCTTCACTGCCAAAAACTCGAAATGAAGATACATCAGGCTTGACATGAGACCAAGCCTCCTCAGGAGTCATATGTCAAACTGCCTTGTGAGGCATCCGATTCTGAATATAGTTGGCACAATTGACTGCCTCTGCCCAAAAGGACGAATCCATGGACCTGGACTGTATCATATAATTAGCTATCTCCCGAAGTGTTCTGTTCTTTCTCTCTGCCACACCATTTTGCTGAGGGGTGTAGGGCACTGAAAACTGATGCTGAAGACCATGTTCAGAGCAAAAATCTCAGAAAGCCTGGTTCACATACTCCCCCCCATTATCTGTGCGTATCCGGCGAATAGAAAGACCAGATTGCTTCTCCACAAATGTCTTAAAGACTCGAAATGAATCAAAGACATCAGACTTGTACTTCAAAAAGTACACCCATGTGCGCTTGGAGAAGTCATCAATAAATGTGAGCACATATCTGGCACCAGAAAAAGAAGGAGTAGGAAAGGACATGAGGTCACTGTGAATCAACTCCAATGGTGCCAAAGCACGAGTAGCTCGTCCCTGAGGAAAAGGATCCCTATGTTGTTTGCCAAGAACACAACCCTGACAAACCCCATCAGTGCAAGTAATCTGTGGAAGCCCAAGAACAAGTGCCTGTGTGCTCATCTGCTGAAGATATCTGTAATTGACATGGCCCAAACGCTCATGCCAAAGTCTACTCACTGAATCTGCATGTGCTATAAGACAGGAACCTGTGCCAACAGAAGACTCAAATCCATCAAATCTGTATAGGCGGGATGCAGTGTCAACACTCCCAGTAGCCACAATCATCTCAGTATCATGTAAGTCCCGAATAACCACATCATGTGGTGAGAACTCAACTGTCTTACCAGAGCTAGAGTGGCAAATCTGATAGATAGATAGAAGGTTCGTCGAAATGTCGGGGACAAAAAGAACATCCTGAAGAGAACCCCCAGCTAATGCAACTGAACCAGAACCCAAAACTGAAAGATGAGATGAGTTCCCAACAGCAATCTGCGAAGTAGCGCAAGGAGCAATTGAGGTGACCAACTGCTGAGTGTGAGTCATGTGGTGAGAAGCACTGGAATCAAGAATCCAGGTGGGCCCAGAAGTCATAGCTCGTGCAGTGAGAGCATGACCTTTCCCTGCAGGGAAGGAGGTGGACTGGGGAGCCGAAATGTGATGCTCCTGCATGGCTTCCTCTAAAGCCTCCAAACATTTCCAACACCTGGAAATGGGATGTCCATCCTTGCCACAAAAGCTACAGGTCTCAACTGATTTCTTCTTAGTCTTGGAGGTAGACTCAGTAGACTTCGAAGAAGATTTACCCTTAGAAGGGTTTGCTGGAGGTTTGGAATCATTTTTCTGTGCAGGTTTGGAGGAAGACTCATTGCCTGCGGAATCTTTCTTCGGTTTGCCTTTCTGTTTTGGTTTCCCCTGTGAAGACTGAGCAACCAACGCTTGGCTAGAAGAGCCAGAAGCATCCATCTGTTGGATCTTTGCCTGTTCCCGTGTCAACCGATCACAGAATGTCTCAAAAGAAGGCATGGTGTGCCTAGCACCCAAAGCATCCATGGTGGAGTAGAAAGTGGAAGAAAAGATCTGATACTGTCCTCGCAACTTTGAGAGTATCAAGAAGATACACTCATCATCTGTCTTTGTTTTTCCACATCCCTGCAAAACTAAACGCAGAGACTTGAACTTCATCAAGAAGTCCTCAATGGTGGGAAAGCTGGTAGGAGTCAAAGTAGTCAAGTCTGCATCAAGCTGAAGTGCCCAGAACTCATTAACTGTGCCAAACAAATCTGAAAACTTGCCCCAAATGGCCCTAGGAGTGGTCAAACCTTCCAAGTGAAAGAGGAGACTGTCGGAGATGTTCAGTGCAATCAAGCCCATGGCTTCATCCATCTTATTCCTGTGCTGAAGAATCTCAAACGGACGTTGCAGGACAGGTTGGTTCTCATCCAGACATGACCATAAGCCACGTGACATAAGAAGTCTGGTCATGTGTGCTTTCCAGGTATGATAATTATGCGGTGTCAGCCGGGCCACAGAGGGATCCGACATTGAGAGAAGAAGAAGACAGAAGTAGAAGGGTCTTTTCTGAAGTAAATTACAGAAAGGAAAAACACCCCCCCACAATGTATAAATCAAACCCCCGTACAGCAAATAACTGAAAGCACAAAAAAAATGAGGAGAAAACCTAGACTCCAGAAGCAGAGGAGGAAAGGAGAAGCCTTGAATTTGACGCTAAAAAAGAGAGTTCAAATGGCTGAATCAGTAAACCAAACCAGCATCATTGCGTCCGTCTCGGAAAGACCTTTCCGGTGATATATCATATGTCAATTTTCGAGTCCGTATGAACCCTGTAGGAGCAAAAATGCCCAAGTACCCCCAAATGCAAGCTCTCTGGAAAAAACCAGGGACGGCAAAAAATTTGACGGCCGTATGACCGTCACTGGGACGTCGCTGACGTCAGCATGACGTCAGAACCGTACCGTCGGAAAATTTTTAAAAAACCGCCGAAATTTTTTTTTTCGGCGCCGGAAAAAAAGGTGACGTCATCTTGTGACGTCACCTGCTGCAGTGGCCGGCGGAGCAGCGGCGGCGGCAGGGGGTGGCGGCACCGGAGGTGGCGGAGCGCGGGCGGCGGGTGAGCCGGGCGCGGGCGGCACCGTGGCTGAGTGGAGGCGGCGGCCGAGCGCGGAGGCTCAGCGGCGGAGCCCGGGGGCGTAGCGGGGGCGCGCTGGCGGCGCGTTGCCCGGCAGCCGCTGCGGGTGGCGCGGTGGCGGCGCGTCCGTTTTTGTTAAAAAAAACTTTTTTTTTATTTTCGAGAAGTTTTTTTCTCGATTTTCGAGCCGTACGGCTCTGGTAGGGCAAATTTTTCTCCTGTGGTCACGGGGGCCAAACTGGGTCGAGTTTTATATGATTTCGACTCTCCCGGACCTTCTGAACGCAATGGCGGAGTCTGTTTCTACTCAATCTGCTCCAGAAGATCGTGCCTCCCTCAAAGTGACAGAAAACCCCAGAAACAAGCTGTGGCTATCGTCTTCGAATCCAGGCTCCAAGAACTTCAACCTCGGCAGCGGCAGGGAGGCTCTGATACCATGTAAGATTTCACAAATGTGCAAATCCACAAAAAACCAAGATCACCTGCAAGCAAAATACCAGAAGCTGGAGCGAAAACCTGAGAGAGAGAGAGAGCAAGGGTTTTGAGAATCTCAGCGGAGTGAGAGCAAAAATTGTATTTCCCAAAAGTATAAACAATAATTACAAAAAGCGGCTTATAAGGTGAGAAACCCTAAAGCTGGAGAAAGCTAGGTTTGTGCATTTAATAATTAATAAACATATTAATTATTATGCACCTAAATGACAAGCTTAAGTGAAAAAAAAATAATAGTGACCTTTAATAATTAAATCAGATAGACTTAATTATAAAGGTAAATATACTATTACTCTAACAAACCCATCAGCATGTTAGGGATTTTTCTTGTAAGATCAAAACTTGGCAAATGTATGGGCTTGATTCTCAGTTAAAAAGGACTCCAAGTTTGCAAGAAAATCCTAATTGATGAGGATTGGAAAAGATCCTCCTTCTTCTTTGATCTCCAAAAGACTCAGGAAAGTGTTGCCTATGATGATCTATTATATTCCAAGTAGTGGACTTTTTAGATTGTGGATTACGTTCTTCACTATTATGCTATTATCTCTTCAAGTTAACTCAATAAAACATTATTACTCTGTAGACAACCCAAATTATCCTAATACAGAGTACTATAATAGAAATTATAATTAAAGTAGCATAATACAGTGGCATAAGGACATTCATCCTTCTTCTTTTCTAAGTTCAACTCAAGGAAGGATAACCTCTTGATTCTTTCTTAAAGGAATCACTAAATATGTACTATACCACTCAGATACAGTCCTATCAAAGTATAAACACAATTCTTGAAAATAAAATTACTGGTAATGAAATGAATTTTGTTTCTTCTAAGGATTGTAAAAGATAACTTTTAAGAAAAACACACTTCAAACCAGTGCCTAAATCCAAAGGGCAAAAGAGTCCTAAATGCAAATCAACAAATCCATTTAAAGAAATATAACAGTATGCCTTACATACAATCTGCAATCCGAATAGGATGCCTTACAAACTATTATGTCAATCTAATATTATCACTATCAATATCCCTATAGATATATTTACTCCCTAAAATTGATGATGAGGATTTTAATTCTCTCCTTGAGAGAAACTCATAATCAATTAAAAAAGTTTTTTAACAACCAGTATATTCTAAATGTCTTACACATAAAACATACAAGAGTAAATACAAAAATAGAGAGACAATAACAACAAAAGATATAAATTGTAGTATATTTATATTAAAGAAGACTTGCAATTTACATAAGAAAACTAATGCTTAGAAATTCAGACACAAAGTTCAAAAGTCTGTTCTGTAGCAACTGTACTTGGTTTTTCTATTATCTTTGATCCCCTTCAAAACTAAGATTACAACTCTATTTATACATCCCCTTCAACCATCTTGGGATTCCCTTATTAATGGGAATGCAACAAGCTTCAAATGGTTGAAACCCTAACCCTAAAGAGCATAAAAGACAAGATAAAATAAGCCCTCAGGTGGTGGAAAGACAAAATTATCTTGGTTTGTTCTACATCCTAGATCACTGATTACTGACACCTTTGTCTGCAAGTATTCATGACAGCTTCTTAAGTTTTAATGAGATATGGTGACCACCATTTCAGGCTAACCTACACCATTCTTGAATGATAGCTTATCATCCCTATGCTCTGAGATCAGGTGTCAGGTCCTCCAAGTGTCCTTTCTATTCATCATCCAAGATATCAAAGTCAACTACAGTAGATTTTATCTTCTTGGGCTTTGTAAGCTCATCCCATACAGTGACCTCTTCCTCTGTTAGCCATTTATAGTTTTGAGTATGTTGTAGTTGTGCTTTATGTTGCTCCCATCTAGCATCTATCATGGCTTTAACATCTACAACAAATCTGATCAGCTCCATCTCTTCTTTTATGGCTTCATCCAGGGTCTTGTTTAATCTTTTCACATCTACTTCATTACTTTCATCTAAAAATGCCTCTTTCTTAGGCAAAACAAGATCAAAATCTGATCTCCATTAATCAAAGCTCTTTATGGCTCCATCTACATCCTTAATGGGAGGAATAGCTTTATTGGAGTCTGAACTAAGCAAGGCCATCTTAGCCTCTATCTGATTTGCCTTACCTTTAAAAAGTGGAAATATGGCTTTAATTCTATTGATTTCCTCTCCCACTTGCAAAACTACCTCTAAAATATCATTTCTTAAATATTGAACCACCACCAATCTTTCAAAAATATTTTCCCTTACTAACCAAGTTGCATAATATCCATTTAAAATTTGAACATAATTATTAACTTCCACCTGCAATTCAGGCAACATTTTGTAAGCATTAAAAACTAAATAAGATTTATCTTGATTACATCAATTCTGTGCTACAAAATTTTCAACAAAGTTTGCAAAATAGCCTCATTTTTCTCCACATTTATTTTCTCTAACTCTACAACAACTTCCTCTTCTGTCATTCCTTTATCCTCAATCAATGCAGGTTGTTCAAGAGGTGTAGGAGCAGCTATGGGAGTATTCATCAATTGTTGCTCCAAGTCTTCCACAGACTTCTCCAATACCCTCTCCTTCATTATTCAGAGATCTCTATCCTTTAATAATGCACTGTAGTCCTCAAGAAGGGAACCATACCTTTCTGATAGCTGCTTTGTTTTGTCCTCATTTAATTAGGAAAAATGTGTTAACACTTGAGAAATCTCAAGGTCCCCTGTGTTGTGGATGGACCACATAATCTTATCTCCCTCCATCTACTCCTTCAAATTCAAAATTGAAGGCTTTTTATCCTTAGGATAAAGACTCCATAGAACTAATGCTTGATTTTTTGGGCTGTACCCAAATCTTCTAATGATATCCCCCACCTGGGTTTTTGAAGACAAAGTTATGTCTTCCTACCTTTTGATTTGATCAATAATGAAGTTTGAATACAAGTTCCACCCAGGCACAAGTAGTATATTGCTCTTTTTCACTAGTTGTCTAGCCTCATCTGGGGTGAGTTTTTTAGCTTTAGGGTCATATTCTCTTAATTGTTGCACTGCCTCCTCTAACACTTGACCCTCTTTAGTGATTTGCACACTAGATGCAACCTATTGTTTTTTATGCCAAATCAAGAAGCTCTTGAATTCCTCCGACTCTATGAAATTGTCATTCTTCAAGAAGGCATCTTGTTCAATCATTCTCTCATCTTGGCATAAAGCCAAGGGCAACTCAACATCTTCAGTTTCAAGCTTTTGTTTTCTTTTTTCTTCTCTTATTTTCTTTCTTAACTAGTGATCATGGACACCAGTTCTAGGGAAGAGGGCTCTTACTTTATCCTTTTTCTTCACCTGAGAAGACTCACCAACCAATAATTTATGCTTCTTTGCAAGTGGCTCACTTGTATCCTGAGAACTATGAAGTTCTATTAAATCAACAACATCTTCTCCAACCTGATGCCTTTCAGACATTATGTGTTCCAGGGGAGGGATACTATGAATAGAATAGCCACCATCACTATCTTCATCACATTCAAATTCAGAGTGGACATCCTTCTTCCTATCAGTCTCATCAATTTGATCTTCAAAACCTCTCATCAAGGTGTTAAATTGAGACATCATTTATTCAAGTCTTTGAAGATAAGGCAAGGTAGGGAAGAAACCACTAAGTGTCAATCCCTTTTGTCTCACTCTCTTCTCCATAGCATATAATTCATGTATTTGATCTACTCTTCTTGTGACCTCTTCATCTTCTATTATATTTCTCAACACATCCTCTTCAGGGTACTCCTCATGTCTCTTATTGAATGGAATGCTGGGCATGTAATATTGCCTGGCAGCAACCATGAATCCTTCTGTATCCACATACCTATGTGAGGCAGCATGCATCCTAAATTGTCCTAGCCATTCATCAACCTTACTGAAGGCATTCTTGCCTATTGTGATACTATGCACTTTGAAGTGCCTTGGAGTGAAGGTTCCCTTCCTGTGGGAGGCTAAGTGTTCTTTCTCAGTCAGCATCAATTGCCAAATGAATTCCAAAAATGCCACCCTCGGTGGAACAAAGAATGGTAGCATGTGAGGGGCCTGGGGAGATCCGTATACTCTGATCATAGTATACCCCTTTTCATAATATATATCTCCCTAATTATGTCCCTTATTCCATTTATCAACAAACTGTTGAGGCCTCACCAGCTGCAAAACTTTGGTAGATAGCCTTGAGAGATTAAGCCCTAAGCTAAGGAGGATAGGCCTAACAATCCAATTCTCAAAAACACAAAAGTCACTCCTTGTAGAAGAAGGAATCCAAGCCCTTAACCAAAATTGCATCGGGTTCTATTTCCCTTGATACATCATCTGTGGCTCTAGTTTCTCCATGTTTATGATGTTATAATTAAAATACAAAATAAGATGCATTAGTAAAGAATAATGCATGAATCTCAGTGTAGAACCAAAACCAGACATGTGGTTCTTCACAGCTAGTAAACCCTCATGCATTATTTTTATTATGAAACCTATATAATCATATCCTTTTGCCACATGGAGACTCTGGGAATCCAAAACCATCATCAACAGGTCTGTGGTGATCCTCTCTCCACCATCTATCCCTAGAACTTTGCACACTCCGTATGCAATGTATTTCATGTAGAATTTGAGATCCTTATAGAAAAATGGGGTTGTTGACCTAGCAATTGGGGCAATATAAGTCCTGTTCCCTCGTGGCACATGAGTTTGAACTTGTTTTGCTACCACAGTAGCTTCCCTTGTATACCTATTGGCCAAGGCCTGTAAATTGATTTTAGTAGCCATGGGGACTTGGATACCAAAAGCCCTTATGAATGAACTATGATTAAGAGTGACCAAAGGAGAACCATTAGCTTTCCTAATTGTCCTAGATAGAGGGTCATAGTTGTGGGATAAGACAATTAAGACATCTACGTCCAAGAAGACCTCGGGAACTATCAATTTCCTAATCCAGATGTCTAAAGGTTCGAAATAGGGAGTAGACTCTCAGCATTCTTATAAAAGTATTTAAATAGGCACATTCTGATGACATCCGATATCCTAGCATCTCTACAATAAGCAAGCTCATCTACAAAACATTCATCACTAACCTTTTTATTCTATGATGAGCCCGACAACAAGGTGAGGAATTCATTTGAGAAGCTCTCCTTAGCCTTCTCTTTAGTACCCTTGCTAGTAGAGGCCCCACTGACTGATGGTTTTCTCATTTTGCCTATAATTTGAAATTCTTCTGCAAATTTTGGACATTCTAAACTTTGCAATTGCTCAGAGAAATTCTATCGCTCTAGTCTTTTGAATGCTTGGTAATTTGAAATGAGTGATGCACAACTGTATTTATTCAACAAAATTGAATGTAAAAATCTGTTAGAGATCAAAAAGCTGAACAGTATGTCACTTCTGCCATTACTTGGCACACTTAGAACTTAATTCTCTAGCCATGAGCTAAGAAAATGACAGGTAATCAAATTTTTACTTCTAGCGATCTAGTGACTACAACATGTTCTCATAATCGCTAAAAAGATTTGGTGCCCCCTTTATACTTTCAGAGATCTGGCGACTGAAGAAGACCACAGTCACTGAATGACTTTACATTATCTTGAGATCTAGCGACTATAGTCAGAAATCATAGTCACTAAATAATTTGAACCCTTTTTAAATTTATCTGGAGACTAGGTGACAATAAGCCTTCTTACATTTTCCATCCCACAACTCAACAACTATAGTCACCACCTTAGTCACTGTAAAATATTTCCTCTTTGAATTTATCTCGAGATCTAGTGATTGAGGGCTATCATGAGATCTAGTGACAATAATGTATCTATTAGTCGCTGAAGCCGGATGACTTTTCAAACTTCTCCTTGAGACCTTCAAACAGTTTAACTATCTAGAGATTCAATGACTGAAGACATGAAAACTTCAATTTATCTCTTCTAGAGATCTGGCAACTATAGTCAAGCCCGCCCTTCTATTTATTTTTTCCATATTTTGTCAACCAATCATAAAGAGACACGTCACAAAATTTGACAAATGGAAACTCATATTTTCTTTAATATTTTGACTTTGGTCAACACTTTAACTCTGGACTCCTTGGAGATTACACGACTGAAGACAATCTCTTGATCGCCGAATAGCTTCTTTAACTTGAGTTCCACTTGGATAGTAAGTGACAAAGCAAATCTCAAAGTCGCAGAACCATTTCTTAACCCTTGGCTTAATTATGAGATTATGTGACCACCACTCAATCAAGTTTAAATCAACGGTCAAAAACTACTTTTGAAAACTCCCTTCTTAACTCATCCTCATCTGGCATCCTCGGGACTGAAGACTTCTCTTTATCACTCAATATTTCTCTTGACCATGGTTAAGACTGGAGATTGCACAAACACCCTTACTCTCTAAGTCAACAAAAAAACCACTTAACCTCGGTCAAGTAATGAGAATAAACATCAACCGCCGATTAGAACTTGATCCAACGGTCTTCGCTAAATTGTTGCAGCTTTTGTAACTTAATCACTTCATTGGGAGATTGAGCGACTAACCGGGTCACTAAATCATTGACCACCAGAGACATAACCACTAAGATGATGAGAATGTGTGACTAATGAAATCACCAAGTCATGGGATAAAAGGACTTAACCGCTGAATAATCGGAGACCTTGCGACCCACAAAATAGACTACCACTTTATAGTTGGAGATTCAGTGACCAACTAAAAATCTCTTTACCGTTGAATAATATATCAATTTATTATTTCTTTTAGAGATCACTCAACTGAAGGCATCTCGATTGGGATATAAAGAGACTATAGTAACCCTGCAAATATTTATCATAGTAGTCACTAGATCTCACCATAGTGATCTAGAGACCTGGTGACTAAAAGGGAACTACTAAGTCATTTAAGAACAGGGAATATTCCTTCAACCTAAGGAGATCATGTGACAAGAGGTTTTAGGTAATCGCTAATAACGAAGGAATATACCAAATTATTTGGGAGATTGAACGGCTAACTGGGGAGACAAAAATGCACATTCTTTAAAAGATCTTTTAAGTCACTAAAAAGGTAACGGCCGAATAGACTTGGGTGAGGATTTTTAGGGTTTCTTAGATTTTCTAAGGCAAATGAGACCTGAAACCTAGGGTTTTTCACTTTAAATGAATTTTGGAGCTTCTGGAGCTAGAAAAACTGGAACTTGGACTACAAAAAGTAGGGACATAGATCAAAAATCCAAAATTTTCAAAGACAAAACACCAAAACCAGAAAGACTACCAACACGGCACATTTTTTATAAGCTGTAAGTATAAATTTTTGAGTTTGGCATTATTATCAAAAAGGGGGATAACAAATTTATATGCCAAATATGTAAATAGAAGTTAAGTATACTGCACATTATCAGAGGATGCACCAAGGGGGAGTATATAGAAATTTTTTTATAAGTATATATGTATATGGCAAAGATATAATTTTTGAGACATAAGGTCTTTATACATTAAGGTTTTGATACTAATACCAAAGGGGGAGATTGTTATCTCTATTTTTGCATTAAAGGTTGTCATTAGTATCAAAGTCATTGGTCGGTTACCTATGCTACTCTAGTCAGTAACTGCAAGCACTACAAGCTAGTCAGTTAAGTCTTCACATCGAGCACCAGGGCAATTCTACTGAGCATCACTGTACACCGATACTGAGCACAGTAAACATTGAGAAAATTGGACACCAAGCACCAGTGTATTTACCGAGCAATATATATAGTGTTTACCGAGGATCACAGGAAATGGCATAAGAATCAGAGTTGGTACATCTATCTATGCAAATGGTTACAACAGAATCACAAAATGTTTTACCAAGATAGAGGATAATTTATTGTTGTGATATTCATTAAATGCGATGAAGATCTTATGTTATTATTTTGATCTAGGTTACTTTTGTACACCGTTGATCTTAGGGTTTTCTCTAAGATATTGTAACCTAAATTTTGTTAAGCGGCAAAGCAGTATTCTATATAAATGTATTTTCATATTCATGAGAGAGTTGCTTGACAAGGAAGTTAAGAACAAGCAAAGATGTTCTTGAAGCATTAGTAGACTTCATGAACAACAGTTATCAAATAGAGCAGAATAGTATTCAGAGTTATTTAGATTGAATCAAATCAGACAAAAGTGTACTGAGCAGTTCAGAGGATAAATCTTCATAGAAAAGGTCATATCTAATCAGTATTTCATAGATCTGTATCAGACAAGTTGATTTGTTATTAGAAGATATTTACCTATTATTTTCTAATCATTGTAACAGAGTTTTGGTAAAATCTCTTAACAAAGTAGACCTAACAGTCTTTTTGTAAATCTCTTAACTGAGTGCACACTCAAGTAGTGTTGCTAAAATCCTATCACTGGGTAGAGCTAATTGATCTAAGATGTTACTCATATTAGGGTAAGATCATCAAAAGTGATCACCATTTGTAGCCCTAATAGGAAAACCTTTTCTATCTGCAGTAGTAAAGAATTTGTGGGTGTCATCCCCACCGTAGTTTTTACCTTCTAACAAGGGTTTCTGCATTACCAAAATACTTCTGTTATGTGTTGATTTCATGCTATTTACCTTTGATAGTTAAATGAATGAATGATGCATGCAATGGATACAAGTTACAATTGAAGGTTACTATTTTTTTCTCTTTAAGGTTAGAAAGGTTTATGAATGAAAGTTTTTGTGGGCACTAATTCACCCCTCCCCTCTCATTACCCTATCTCTCCAATCCAACAACAAGCATGCCACAACAAATAGAATCATTGTTTTCTTTTACCATGTCATACCAACAAGTAGTTCATCCTAATGAAATTTGAATTAGGTCACACTAAAGAATTACCATAGTGGTAAGGAATGAAATGTGGACCACCTCACTCAATTAAACATGCCTTTCTCACAATAACATGCTACACCATCATTGAGATCTTCTAAACCAATGAATAGAATATATTTGTTATAATGAAAATACTTGGACCAAAGCGTAATGTCCACTTTCTAGATAGGAATGGACCCAAAAAAAAGTGAACCACGTATGTTCCAAGATAAATGGGACCAGAACCAACATGACTAAATATAAATCTTTATGACAAGTCATTCAGAGCACACTCTATCCGATCACCAAAATATTCAATCCACATCTAATAATAGGATATGTTGATATCAATGACAACCATTATTTACAATAATAATGATAGCATCAACATCACATTCTAAAATTACCCCGCTTTGTTATTTATGGCAGCATTCATCAATAAAAAAGAAAGCAACTCTCTACCAGAAGATATCAACATCAAATTTCTATTCTCCTTTATTCTTATCCCCATTTGACATCAATGAAAAAGGGCCAAAACTCCTTATTAAATCACTTTTCTCCCCCTAAGAGGAAGGCACCAAGAATTGATCCAAAAAAGAATAAGCATGAAATGTACTAGACCAATGTACACACTGGTGCATTTATTGAACACTAGGAAGGAGTAGAATGCCCAACTTGCCCTTGAGATACTCAAAATTATCCTTGCACAATGGTTTTGTAAAGATACTTACAATCTTATCTTTTGTAGATACATGTTCAAATTTAACTTCCTTTTCCAACACTTTCTCTCCTAAGAAATGATATTTGATAGATTTTTTTTTTCTGGAATGTTGCACTGAATTTTTTGAAATTTTTATGGCACTGGTATTATCACACATAATTGAGATCAGTTCATCAAATCTTACACCTATATCCTTCAAAGTATATTTCATCCATAATACCTAAGTACAACGTGAGGATGTTGCAATGTATTCTATTTCAACATTAGACAAATATGTCACAGGATTCTACTTCTTTCTTGACCAAGCAACCAACCTAGAGGCAAGGAAATAAGATTCACCACTAGTACTCCACTGGTTATCAAGATATCTAGCCCCATCAGGATTAGTATAAGTTTTCAGAATTAAATATGAACCTTTTAGATAACATAACCCAAAATATTTTGTACCCTTCAAGTATCTAAAAATCCTCTTTTATATTACCATAACATGTGACTCTTTTGGTTCTTCCTGAAATCTGGAAACTGAGCATACAACATACATAATATCTATTCTAGTAGCAGTAAAATACAATTGTCCTCCAATAATGATCTATACTTGCATTTCTTTTGGTGAATCTTCTTCTTTAGTCAACTTACATCCAGTAACAGTAGGAGTAGATACTGGTTTAGAATTCTCCAAACTAGACTTCTTCAATAATTCACTGACATGTTTGGACTTAGAAATGAAAATTTCTTTACTATTCTAATTTACCTCCAATCTAGAGAAGAAATTAAACCCACCAATCATATACATCTAGATTTCCTTTTGCATCTCCTTTACAAATTTTCTACACAAATCATCAAATTGTGTCATCAACATAAACCACAATAATTAAGATCTGATTTAAATAAATTTTGTAATACAAATTACTGCCAGTATATCCTTTTTGAAATCCTTGTCCCTTTAGATAATTATTTGATTTTCCATACTAGGATCTACGTTCCTGCTTCAATCTATAGAATGATACTTCCTTCAATTTATAAACACCACTCAGATCCTTTCTGAACTTGAACCCTTCAGTTGTTCAATGTAGACTTCTTCCTTTAGTTCTCCATTCAAAAATGATGACTTAACATCCATTTGATAAACCTTGAAATATTTAAATTTTGCAAATGCTAAGAATATCTAGGTCATCTCCATCTAGGAAACAGGGGCATAATATTTATTAAAGTAAATACCGTCAATCTAATTGCAGCCCTTGCAAACCAATCTTTCCTTGTTCCTCATTACCTTTCCATTTTCATCCAGCTTATTTTGGAATGTCCATTTTTTACCAATCACATTATTGTTAGTCGGTCTAGGTACAAGTTCCCAAGTCTGATTCTTCTCTATCTGATCAAGTTCTTCTCTCATTTCTCTTACACAATTTTGGTCATTACGTGTTTCTTCCATAGTTTTAGGCTCAATTTCTGAAAGTAAAGATAAAAAAATTTATCTTATATTTCTCTACTTCTTGTAATGATATCTATATTCTTCTCTCCTATAATCTAATTCTCTAAATTATTTCTCTATACATACCTTGGAGTCTTAGTTGTAGATGTTAGAGCCTTCCTTATCTCTTCTTCTTCTTTCTTGTCTTCTTTTCCCTTATCCTCTTTATTAGATTCATATTCAAGCTATTTCTCAAGATTTTTTTTAAAATCTTCATCAACCTTCACATTGACACTTTCAACTATATTATTCCCTCTCTTGTTGTTACACTGATACTCTTTTCTCTTTGTAAAATATCCCAAAAATATACCTTAATCGGCTTTATTGTTAAACTTGCCAAGGTTTTCTTCATTTCTCTTAATGTAGCATTTTCTTCCAAAAATATTGAAATGTATCACTAAGGGTGCCCTTTCATGCTATAGCTCATATGATGTCTTCTCATAATTCTTCTAGTAAATAACTTTGTTAAGTGTGTATACATATGTATGAATTTCTTCTCTCTAGTAAAATTTTGGTAAACCTACCTCTTTGATCATTGTCTTGGCTACTTCCTACACTTTTTGATTCATCCTTTCCACTACATCATTCTACTATGGTGTTCTAGGGGCTGAAAACTATATTTTAATGTCATGTTTTTCACAAAAAATGTCAAATTCATTAGAAGTAAACTCTTCTCCTCTATCAGATCTCAAACATTTAATCTTCCTACCAACTTCATTCTCAACTATTGCTTTAAATGTCTTGAATTTCTCAAACACTTCTGATTTATCTCTAAGAAATGTAACCCAAGATAATCTTAAATAATCATCAATGAAAAGTATAAAATATCTCTCACCTTGCAAGATACTTGTTATGGGAGGACCACATAGATTAGTTTGCATGAGATCTAGAAAATCGGTAGATGAATTATCTTTTTCCTTAAATGGCTCTCTTTTTTTCCTTCTTTACATCCTTTATAGATAATTTTATCTGGTTTACACAGTCTTGATAAATCTCTTACTATACTTGATGAACTTGTTACATGTTCCTTCTTGTTCTTTTTCCAACTACAATAACTATTTTAGACTTCTTCTAGATCTCACAACCTTTGTTCTTAAACACAACATCATAGCCATTTTCACACATATGTCCAACACTCAAAAGATTATGACACAAAACCTTCACATAGTAGACCTTTTTAGTGTTATTATTTTCATAAAAAGTAATAGAACCAGTTCCAAAAATATATGTTTCCTTATCATCACCAAATCTAACAGGACCAACATCATAATTCTCAAGTGTTACAAATTTTATTTTATTACCATCTGTGTGTGAGTGATTTACACCTTCATGAAATTACAAGATTAACTAAGAACAACAAGAATTAGAGCAAAATAATCTAATAAATGCACAATTAATCTATCAACATCTCATGGATCTCTAAAATAAAGTGGTAAATGAGGCTCTCAGCTATGATCCTCACTAGTGACACTCTAAAGATGAGAATTAAGCTATATGATATGCAAATTTTAGATCTATTCTATCAAATTCTAGCTCTATTTGATGAACAATCTACTATGATCAAAGCAATTTAAGCTAATTAGCAATGACAAATGATAAGTGAGTGATATGGATGCAAATTGACAGAGCTTTGCTGCAATTCAAAGATATGGAGTGGATGAATAATGCCTCAAAATGCCTTCTATTTATAAGATTTTTCCAAGGGTAGGGGGTAGAGTGAGATAACCATGGTTATGCTTGGGTAAGGTCAATTGGCTTTGTTTTGTCCCTAAATTGGGGGACAAACATTTAAATGGTTTCAAAAGGCTGGACCATTTCAACAAAAGTAAGTGATTTGTGTCCATTTTGTCTCCTTTTTTGCTTTGTTGAGAGAATTTATGATTTATTAATTAATTAAAGCAATTAAATTTAGCCATGAAGGGTAAGAGGTTCATTTTGATTTTTCATTTCAACAACTATGTCATTAATTGAATTTAATCAATTTCTTAGTGTTTTTCCCCTTTTCAAGCTTTATTTAATCATTTAATCATTTAATTAAATTTTTCTTTGATTTGAATTGTCTTTGTTCCATTTATCAATTTTTAGTGCTATTTTGATGATTTGATTGCACCTTTTTGATTGATTTAAGCCTTTGCCAATTTTCCATGTCTACAAATGCCCCTTTTTGAGTCGATGTGCGAAGAACACCGATTCAAAGATTCCCTTAGTATGATGATCTGATTCAGGTCCTGGTTCTGATATGCCTCTGATCGTTCTGATTGATGTACTTCCTGATGACGATGATGTGCCTCTGATGATGGTGCTGATATGATTCTAATGCCTCTGATATGATATGGGTCCTGATATGGGTCCTGGTTTGATGATAGGTCTTGGGTTCACTGATAAAGGTCCTGGGTTGATTGATTGCTGATATGTTGATAGGTTTGATATGATGACAGATTTGATATGAAACTGATATGCAATTGATTTGCCTCCTGATATGATACTTGATATGATATGATATGATACTGCTATCTTGATATGATACTGCTATGATATGATACTTGATATGCCCCACTGATAAATGGTTTTGATGTGATGCCCATTTGATACTCTGATGCCCCCTCAGAAATAAAACATATTGAGTCCTTGATTTAAAAGATTTTTAAGTAGTTGGAATATGTTTTGATTTCTGATACCGTTTAAAAGAAATAATCAAGTTTGATTCATGCCCCGATTAATGAAAATGTCCTATAATAGGTTCAAAGTGCATTTTTTAAGTGTTTATGAGGACCAATTTCATCTTAAATAGGGTAAAACCCCTCATTTTACTATTCATTTGCACCGTTCCTTCTTGAGATTTGAGCTCTGATTTTAGCCTTTTGGAGACGATGGTGGTCCCACATCGCGAGCATCGGTTTGAGAGAGCGCGGCGGTTCAGTCGGAGAGCGACCGATGGTCCTCCGGTATGTCATTCAAATTTTCTCATGTCTTTAAAGTTGCATTTATGACCTTATTTAATGCTTTTAAAAATTTTAATTCAGCGTTCGTGAAAAGAAATGTCGCCTCCGTGCATTTTAATATCGCCTGAAAATTTAAAATGTCACCTTCAGTAAATTTGATGTCGCCTGCCCAAGGTATTCTCACGCATTTAGAAAATCTTGTGTCGCCTAAGGATAATTTAATGTCGCTTAGGGTTTAATCATTTTTATCAGGTGTCGTGTGATAATAAGATGTCGCCTGCGGAAAATCGTATACCGCCTCCGTGAAATTAATTCACGCGGATGAATAAAATTACGCATTTGAACAAAGAAATGTTGCCTCTGGTAAAAGAAATGACGCCAAAAAGAAAAGTCGCGTAAGTAAAAAATTTATTTATTTCAAACTTTTCTAGGACGTCTGATTGCTCGATTGCGTCAACTTGATTGATATCGATCACGTCAATGAATTCAATCGAATGTTTAGTTAGGGTATTCCCTTTGTTTGATTTCAACAACGAATTAGGACATAGGTAACTATAATATCGAAGAATAAGGTTAATCAATCTTCATCATGAATGATAGATCATGGATCTAAACGTGCATTCATTTTATGCTCAAATGCTTAGAGACATAAAACTAGGATCGTCCTTCCTCAATGCTTAGAGTTAGGATTGGTAAGTCTGATAGGTATATTTAAATCGATGACTATGATTGATTGTTTGATTTCCTGATAATAAGTTACTCATGTGATTCCCTTGTTTTGATTAAACAGGAGGATGTCCCTGTGCTGTACCTTCAGACTGTACCACACTGGGTGATGGAGCTTAGGACCCAGTTGACTGACGCCGAGAGGTGAGTGATTAGGCACTGCGGTTTACTATGCGTACTAGAGCTTCCTCGGTTCCAGATGAACCGAGGTTTGATTACTGCTGTCGCAGAGCGTTGGCACTCTGAGACAAACACATTTTGGCTACCACAGGGTGAGATGACTATTACACCTGAGGATGTTTACAGATTGCTACGGATCCCGACTCATGGAGAGATAGTATATTATGATGCAGTCTATGACGGGACATATTGTCGACGAGTATTCAGAGATCTGTCTATTGGTGATGATTGTATCTTATGGCCTCAGTTTGCCTCATTTCCTGTTTTACCAGCATTATTAGGTGCTATCATTGGTGGTGTTTTATTACCTGATCGGCGAGGTCGCGGATTTTCAGTGGGATGGGGCAGGATTATCGAGGATTTGCTACATCATCCTCGATGCTTTGACTGGGGATCTTGTGTGCTGGCATAGCTTTATCACGATCTGCATGAGGTGGTTTACAGGAGATCAGCCTCATTATCTGCTGGGATTCATATTTTACAGTTGTGGATATGGGAGCACTTACCAGTCAGTCGTCCTATATCAGATCAAGATCATCCTCCAGGATATCCTTTTGCATGGCAGTATACTGGTATGGTGACACAGCATCACTTGGGTCACTTAGAGTATTGGCGACGGCAGATTGATGACATGGATGAGGTCTATTGGAGACCATATGTTGAGGTCGAGGATTGGAGAGAGGATAGCTTGGAGTTACCATATATGTTTGCTCCTCGATGGATGATCGACAGGATCGACTCTGTTCTTGAGAGATTCTTGGCAGGGAGAGTACTACGACAGTTTGGGCGGATTCAGCCTATGCCTCAGGGATCTGCAGTATATGCTCGTTCTAGTGCAGAGCGTGCTACTTGGGGTCACATGCCTTCATACGATGACGCTATAGAGCAGATATCATTACTGGGTTATATGGATTGGGACATGAGGTTACACATCAGAGATGCCGGAGTCACACAAGAGTATCTAGCTTGGTTGATGGAGCATCCGATGCCTCGATTTACAGACCCTGCAGAGCTAGTGCCTGGGCGAGATGATGATGGTGATGATGTTGGTGGTGGGAGGAGACGCAGAGGTAGACCCCGAGGTAGGGCAGTGATTAGGCTCAGAGGACGAGCGAGAGATGCACAGGTACAGGCACCTCCTCCTCCTCCTCGTCCTGCAGTAGCACAGAGACAGAGGATAGATCATCAGGATCATGTGAGGGCTGCTAGACAGGATCCAGGTACAGGACAGGATACGAGGGCAGGATTACAGCAGGCTACTGTGGATGGTCAGGATACAGGTGCACAGCAGATGCCAGCAGCTTTTTCCCGTGATCGGGGAAAAGCTCCTATAGATACAGGTGATCCTCAGAGTACCTATGAGGTTGGAGAGAGTTCTAGTACTACCCAGCTACGAGCAGATGTGGGAGCATTACGGATAGAGGTGTCACAGATGTCATCTATGATTCAGCAGTTGGTATCAGGTTTGGCTCCCTCGGTTCCTCTCCTTGTTGCTATGGTTGGTCAGACGCCTCCTCAGCAGCCTCCATCACAGCCTCCTCCAGGACCTCCTCCCAGTGGTGACAAGAGTTGAGCTATGAGTGCTCTTATTGATCATTTATGTACTGATGCTGAGATACTTGATATTGTACCATAGTCTTGTGACCTTGGTGTCACCTTTCCAGTTGTATTTTGACACTTATTTGACATTGATGCCCCTGTTGATGGGCGATTATAGATTTGAGTTTTATGACATCATTGTTATACTTGATATATTGAGTTATGAGTAGACGTGTGATATGAGAACATTTATGATCTTTCCTGCTTTTATTTGATGATATATGAGATTTCCTTTAGATGCTGCTATATGTGTTTATCTAATGCATTTGTTTTTGGATGGATATTGGCTATGGATGCAACGTATCTTATGTATGATATAGATAAATGGATGCATTTCTTCTTCATGTATGGATGCAGTTTTGATATGTTATTTCTCATGTATGCAATCTATATGTATGCACATGTAAATGATTATTTCCTTCTTTTCTTTGATAATATCTATGTAATGATTAATGATATGGAATGAATGCAAAAAGTATAATCTCATATATTTTTATTTTTGTAGAAAAGATGATGTTGAAATGATGTTATCCTTGTTGATTTAACCATGTTAATGATGTCATGTACCCCCTTTTTGATGCGAAAATAAAACCCTTGGGAAAAAAATGCACATGCAATTAATCTAACATGAGAATGCATTTAACCTTTTTATGAATGCAACTAAGTGTCACTAGCTTTTAGCAAATAAATGCCTTGAGGATATATTTTCATCATTGAGCACTTGGGACCGGAAAGTCGATACAATCACCACTGCCCACTGACATGATGATATGAATATCGCTTTTTATTTACTGCTCATATGGTAACCTCCGTTTTGCTTTCCCATCGGTCTCATCGATACGACTATCACTGATTTCAAAAAAATCATGAGAGTACGAATACCGATTTTGTCGGATTCTATGTTGCAAGTGGATTTTGTCATTTAGATATGAAGAATCTAAATATCCAAGGTATCCGGTTGCGTAAACAAACAAAGGTTAACTCATTGTTTTATAAGATAATCCTCGATGGTTCTTTGATGACCATGTCTTTAGATGAATTCTCATAAGGCAATGAATTTTCCTCCAAACAGTCACTTCATAGTCAAGAAAAAAAAATATCATGTCTCCATCATTGCCAATCTAGTCGAAACATCATTGATGAGCTAAAAAGACTTGATACAAATTGAATGAATGTAAGTAAACAGATTTTTAACCAACTTTTCAAAAGAATCTATCTAAGTGTTTTGCATTGTTTTCTGATTTTCAACAAAATATATTTCCAAGTGTTTGATCATGACATGATTTTTGATTTTTAATTCTGAATAATAAGTCAATTTAGGCTTCAAGGATTTTGTTGTGGTAGTCAACTTTTTTGTTATCAATCAAAGGTTTACAAAAATCTGATCTCTCTTCTGAAAATGTTGATCCCTTTCTGCTTGTGACTGAATGTTGTTCATATGAATCCTTTTGAGGTACCCACTTTCCAATCCATTTATGCTGCCCCCAAGTATTTGATGTATCAATTTTGACAACTTTAGGCAATGCAAAGGATGGTGCTACAAACTGTTATTATGACTATGTACAAATGATGGATGCAATGAAGGTTTAGACAAATGGGATGATGAGATGCATTATATACACATGTGGCTAGGAAGGAAATGACTTAAGGGAACCAAAAGCGCTTGTTACCAAGTTTTCACTTTTGGGTATTCTCTTTTTTTTTTTGCTACCGAGGCGCCTATTTGCTAGGTTTTCACCAAGGCACTTTTTCTCTTTTTTCATTTTTTTTTTTTTATATTTTTCATTTTTTTTTTGTATTTTTCATTATCACCTTGGCACTTATTTGCTAGGTTTTCACCAAGAGATAGTTTTTCAAATGTTTTTGCTTTCTTCAGGCTCAATTTTCCACTGTTTTTGATCTTTCTTCTTTTCCAATGTTTTTAGATTTTCCATTTTCAAATGTTTTTGGTATTTTCCATTTTCAAATGTTTTTGGTATTTTCCATTTTCAATTATGTACAATAATTATAATGCTCTCTCATCTGATACTCTTTATACTCTTTCATCTGTTTTAGGTGTAGAATCTCTTCAAATGAATGCTATTTATGGGTTCTTGTAATTCTTCACCATTACAATCTGATAACTTATATGTTCCAGTTCCAAAGGATGACGCTATCACAAATGGGCCTATCCAATTAGCTTCCCACTTTCCTTTCTTTTCCCTTTCAACTTGATTTTTGGGATTTTCTCTTAGTACCAAGTCTCCTACTTGAAAAGTTCTTGGTTTGATGTGTTTGTTGTAATTGTGTGCAATCCTATTTTGATAACCTTTTAAATGCTCATAAGCTTGAGTCTGATGTTCCTCTAACAATTCCAATTGTTGTAGTCTGGCAATCCTATAATCCTCATCAGTGATCAATCCTCTTAATGAAACCCGTAGAGATGGAATTTCAACTTCTAATGGTAGAACTGCTTCGGTTCCATAGACTAAAGAAAATGGGGTGGCTCCTGTAGGTGTTCTGATACTAGTTCTGTAAGCCCATAGTGCGGGATTTATTTGCACGTGCCAATCTCTACCTGATTTGTTAACTGATCTTTTTAATATTTTGAGGATATTTTTGTTTGTTGCCTCAGCTTGTCCATTGCCTTGTGGATAATAAATGGATGATGAATGATGTGTAATGTGAAATGTCATGCAAAGTTCATCAATATCCTGATTTTTGAATTGTTTCCCATTATCCATGATAATGGCATGTGGAATACCATAGCGGCAAATTATGTGGTTCAAAATGAACATTGAAATTTGTTTGCCGGTTGCTGTTGTTAATGGAACTGCTTCCACCCATTTGGTGAAGTATTCTGTTGCTATGATGATATACTTGTGTCCGTTTGAAGATGGAGGATATATGATTCCAATCAAGTCAAAACCCCATTGATAAAAAGGCCATGGTGTAATGAATGGGTGTAATTCTTGAGCCGGTGCATGTATCATATTACCATGATATTGACATTTGCTGCATGTCTTCACAAATTGACAAGCATCCTTTTCTAATGTTGTCCAAAAGTACCCTAGACAAAAGATTTTCTTAGCTAGATTAAAACCGCTTGAGTGTGACCCGCAAATGCCTTCGTGGACCTCGCGTAAAGCTAACTTAGACTCTTCTTCCTCTAGACATCTAAGTAACGTCCCATCAAGACCCTTACGATACAATGTGTCTGAAAGGATTAGGTAACGGGCGGCTTGGCGTATGAAGTTACATTTTTGGGCACGAGTTTGGTCTATGGGGAGTACTTGGTCTTTAAGGTAAGTATAGATGGGTCCATACCAAAGAGAGTCATGTCCATGTAAAAGAGCAACAATTTGGGTGTCAGGAAGGTTAAATGCCAGTTTTACCAACTCTTCCACCAAGAACTCATACTTCTCATTTTGATCTGGTTTTTGTAACAATGAAGCCAAGGTAGCCATGGCATCTGCTGCTCTATTCTTTTCTCTTGGAATCTGTTCAAATGTGATCAAAGCAAAGTACTTCTTCCATCCATCAATCAAGGTTTTATATTTCATCAATGTTATGTCCTTGGTATTGTATTCATTATTAACCTGATTGATTATGAGTTGGGAATCTCCATACACTTGTAATTCTGCAATACTCCATTCTAAAGCCATTTTGATGCCAATGACTAATGCCTCATATTCCGCTATGTTATTGGTGCATGGAAATAAGAGTTTATAAGACTTTGGAATGGTGTATCCTTGAGGAGTAACCAATAATATACCTGCTCCAGAACCTCCTTGTGTGTAAGATCCATCAAAATATAACTTCCATGTCTTTGCTTCTATGTTGACAATTTCTGCATCTGGAAATTCAATTTGCATGGTTTGTGTAGACTCCATTGGGTTATCTGCTAAGTGATCTGCTATCACTTGTCCTTTAATTGCTCTTCTATCAACATATTCAATGTCAAATTCACTTAGGATCATGACCCATTTTGCTATTCTACCTGTTAAGGCAGTTTTACTTAGTAAGTATTTGAGAGGATCAATCTTGGCAATTAATTTGATCTTATGCATCAACATATAATGTCTTAGTTTTTGAGATGCAAAAACCACTGCTAGACATGCTCTTTCCATGAATGAATAATTGAGTTCATATTTTATTAAGGTTCTACTAAGATAGTAGATTGCCCTTTCTTTTCCTTGCTCATCTTCTTGTGCCAACAATATGCCTAGAGACCTTTCTGTGGCTGATATGTATAACAACAGTTCTTTACCTTTGATAGGTGACATAAGAATAGGTGGGTTTATCAAATAAGTTTTCAAAGTAGCAAAGGCCTTATCACATTCTTCATCCCACATAAATGTAGTGTCCTTGTGTAACAATCTGGTGAAGGAGTGACACTTTTCTGCTAATTGAGAGATAAATCTCCTTATTGATTGAATCTTTCCTTGTAGTGACCTCATTTGGCTAATATTTCTTGGAATCTCCATTTCTAGAATTGCTTGTACTTTTTCAGGATCAACTTCAATGCCTTTTGCTGACACTATATAACCCAATAACTTGCCGGATTGGACACCAAAGGCACACTTCTTTGGGTTTAGTCTAACTTTGAATTGTTTTAACCGAATGAATATTTTTCTTAGGATTTGTAAATGCTCTTCTCTATTGTGGGATTTTGCTAGAATGTCATCCACATAATCTTCTAAAAAAGTATGCATCATGTCATGGAAAATAGTTGTCATGGCCCTTTGATATGTAGCTCCAGCATTTTTTAAACCGAAGGGCATAACATTCCAACAAAAAGTACCCCAAGGGCAAGTAAATGCTGTCTTTTCTTGGTCTTCGGGAGAAATCTTGATTTGGTTGTAGCCACTAAATCCATCCATTAATGAGTACATTGCGTGACCTGCTGTCAAATCCACTATGGTATCAATGCTTGGCAATGGGAAGTCATCTTTGGGACATGCAAGGTTTAAATCTCTGAAATCCGTACACACACGGATAGATTTATCATGCTTAGTAACTGGCACAATGTTAGAGATCCAATCAGCATATGCTATTGTTCTTATGAATCCCACCTTTAATAATTTTTCCAATTCTGCCTTGACTAGAAGAGCCACATGTGGGTGCATTTTCCTTAGTTTTTGCTTCACAGGTTTAACTCCGGGTCTAACATTCAAATGATGCATTATGAAATCAGGATCCAATCCAGGCATATCGGCATATGACCATGCAAAATTTACTTGTTGTTCTTGGAAGAATTTGATAAAGTCCTCTCTTTCAATAGATGTAAGTGATGCAGCCAAGTGTACAACCTTTGGCTCTAGTTCCGTGCCAATGTTAACTTTTTCTGTTGGTTCTATAAGAATAGATGACCGTTCTTCTTCATGTTCAGGCAAAGTATCCAATCTCTCTTCTAATGGTGCCACAGTTGGGTTTTCACCAAAAGAAATGTCTTTTATTTTCATTGTTTTTGGTTCTAATGGTGCCACAGTTGGGTTTTCACCAATAGAACTTTTCATTTTTTTATTTTTTTTTATTTTTTCTTTTTTTTGACTAAGAGATTGGACCCTTGCTGTTGTCATCATGTCCGTATTGAGTTCGTTGGTGAAAGAGGGTTCAACCGCATTGAGGTATTGGTTTGTGGCTTGGTCATTTGGGAAGTAAAGTAAGTCATGTGGTTCAGTTTGATCCCAATCAATGAGGTCTGGATGTATCAAAATTAAGGAATTATTGGGTAAGGTATCATCAATAGGATTTATGGACATGACTTCGTTTGAGGGTTCATACATTGTATTGTTTAGGTCTATGATGTGCGCTTCCTCAAGATGATCCATGGAAGCAGGGTCAAAGTGCCCTTTGCTTGAATCCTCGTCGACCTCTACGGGCAACAATGTGGGAAAAGCCACAAGCGGGTTAAAACTAACGTTTGAATTTCCCTCCTCTGAAGGTGTCCAAAATGTTTCTATCCATGCTCCACTACTAGATGCTTGTTCTATATTAGGCCTTTGAATAGAAGATTCTTCATTAATTGGAGCATCTTGTTTTGGGATTTTTGCATAAGTATGTATAGCAATGACTTCTTTATCTTGACATGACTCATCTGATAAAGTATCCCATTCATAATCCCTAGAATCATCACTATCTCCTTCGGATTCTAATGCATTTATTTGAGGATGAAAATCATGCATTGGACTTGAACTTTCTCCCTTATATTGAAAACCTACTCCGGATTTTTCATGACTTGCCCTCCAAATAGGTTCAATAGGTTCTAATAATCCTCTATTTCTTTGGCCTAGGGGTCCTCTTCCTTTGTATCCCATCTTTTGCATAATATCAAATCCTTTCCCATATTGTTCTGTTTGTATATTAACATGCTGAATTCTTTCCATGGGAGTGTCTAGGGTACCATCCTCATCATGATAAAGCCATTGGAGGACATCATCCTCTTCCTTATCCCATGTTGCTTTGCTATCTTCCCTCACAAAATAAGAATTATACTTATGTGGAAGATGTTCTTTTGAGGGTTTTCCATGTGATTTAGGAGACATGGGCATGTCAAATAGAGAAACTGAATATTCTCCTACCCCTTTTGAACTAATCTTGCATTGTTTGTCAAATTTGTTCATCATCTCACTCATGTATTGGTAATGATCTGCTTTAGCTTGTTCTTTTTCCTCTTTAGTAGGTTTGTAGATCACTGTTTCCAATTTAGGTGCCACATATGGACTTTCCATCACATTTGGACCCTCGTAGCTCACTTTTTCCTTGCCCTTAGTTGATGTAGTTGAGCTAGCTTGAAGAGGATTTTGTGCATCTTCATTGGTGATTCTTGGAACAACTCCTTCACGATTATGTGGAATGTATAATTCATGCAAGGGTTTGAGTGCATTACAATATTGAAATGGATTTGAGTCTCCTCCAACTGTGATTTCTTCACCCATGTATGGGAACTTGATGCATTGGTGGTATGTGGAGGGGACAGCTTGCATCTCATGAATCCAGGGTCTTCCCAATAAGATGTTATAGGTTAATTTCATGTCCAACACTTGACATTTGGTTTCCTTCTTAACTGGTCCCACTTGGATGGGCAACACAATCATGCCTTTAGAAGCTCTTTCAGCCTCATCATAAGCTTTTATGGTGATTTTCTTTGTAGGGTCAATGCAAGACTCGGATAGACCTAAGGATTTTACAAGACTCAATGTGCATATGTTAAGGCCAGCCCCTCCATCAATAAGGGCTCTTTTGACTCTATTCCTTTCGATCAAAACCTTTATATGTAATGGCAAATTTTGAGGATGAGTTATAGACATGTCATCTTGATCTGAAAATGAAAGACAATGAGGAGCCACTAGATGTCCTACCATATTTTGAAACTTTTCTTCCCCTAAGGTAGTAGAAACATGTGTCTCTTCCAAAGCTTTTTCCAAAATCTCTTTATGATTTGGTGACAACTTCAATAACTCTAAGATTGAGATTTGTGCTGGAGTACGTTGCAATTGGTCTACCAAACTATAAGGTCTTGCTGCTGTAGGAGATTGTTTGACCACAATGTTGGATGGTGGGATATTGGTGTTTTGAGGGACTATCCCTTGTAAAGTCATTCTAGAATTCTGCCCTCTTGTAATGACATTTGTTGCTTCCTTTTGAGGCTGTTCATTAATGATGATAGCATTAACAATATGATCATATGATGGTGCAAAGTTGAGATTATTGGCACTTTGTTTCTTGCCATTTGATGACTCACCTTTATCATGTTTGTAAAAAGGTTGTTTGAAGGCCGTATGATCTTCATTATTTTGGGGTCCATCAACAGTGATTATGTTATTATCTATCAAGTCTTGCACCACATTCTTTAATTGTAAACATTCATTTGTAGGGTGCCCCTGAATCCTATGATATTCACAATGATGCTTAGCATCCCACCAACCCGGCTTGTGGTCTGGTTCATAAGGTTTAATAGCGGTTAATGCAATAACATTGTTAGCTATGAGAGCCTTTAATGCAGTTTCAAGTGATTCTCCCAAGGGTGTAAAGTGTCTTGCAGGAGTGGGTTTCAAATACTTATCATACTTGCTGTTTTGATCCTTGTTTCCTTGATTATTCTTATTGGCATTGTTGTTGTTGTTGGAAGGTGCATTATATGCTTGATTAGCATTATTCACTTGATTTGGTGTCTTTGTAAGGGAAAATGGAATCACCTTCAAGTTGCTGGATTCCACTACACCATCATTAACAATACCTTTGTTGTTATTCTTTGCAGCATAACGGCTATTGTTGTTGTACCAACTTTTATTTGGATTGTTGTTATTGTTGGTATTGTTGTTGTTGGAGTTAGAATTATTCTTATTTTCCTTGTGCAATTTCAACTCTCCACTCTTAATCAACACTTCTTCCGTTGTAATTCCGTTATCAATTAGATCCTGAAAGGTTTTGGGACATTGCATCCTTAGTCTATAATTCAGCTCGCTTCTTAAACCGTTAATAAAGATATCCATTTTTTCTTTCTCCGGTACACTTCTTGGATATCTAGCAAATGCAGTCCTCCATCTTTGCAAGAATGTGAGAAAGGCTTCTCCATCTTGTTGCTTCGTGTTACATAACGTTATCATGGTGACCTCATGTTTGATGTTATAAGAGTAATGAGTCACGAATTTAGATGCTAACTCTTCAAAGGATTTTATGCCGGATGGTAGTTTTGAAAACCAATCCATGGCTGTTCCTCCCAAGCTTCTTGGGAATAGTCTCATTAAATAGGTTGATTCATGCATGAATTCAAGACTCAATGCACAAAACCCCCGAAGATGATCATGTGGGTCAGATGTTCCTTCATATCTCTCATATTTAGGAAATGTTACATTAATGGGAAAAGGCACCATGACCAAACTCTTATCGAATGGAAAAGGACATAATGTTTCAATAGAGAAAGGCTTAGGAGCCCCATTTTGTTTCAAATTGTCAATTTCCATTTGTAATGCCTTGAATTGTTTCCTCATTGCTTCCATAGGGTCTTCTATTTCCTTGGGCTTTAATTGTTCTATGTCAAAATCTTTAGGTAGCTTTACCCCCGTTTGTATTAAGTCCATGAAGTGTTTTTCTTTATCCATAAGCATGGTCTTTTTCATTAGTTCTATGAAATAAGGACATTGTCTTGCCTCTAATGCTCTTTCAATCGTGGCTTCTTCTGCAGTTGGGGGTAAGTTTGTATTATGAGGAGGAAATAAGTTGTTGCCTTGTGAATTTGCCTCTTGAGAATTAGGATCTCTTCCTCCATTATTAGAATTTCCTTGATTGTTGTTAAGATCCATACCTCCATTCATGTTGTTCCCTTGGTTGTTATTAGGATCTATGCCCCCATTCATGTTGTTCCCTTGGTTAGTGGGATCGATATTTCCTAGGGTACCACTAAACATGTTGTTAATGTCCTTTGCCTTAGTGGGATTTTCAGTCACTCGTGAAGTAATGAAAGTGTTCTTTGGAAATGGGAGCTCTTCTCCGTTGTAGGTCCTGTATGTTTGTAATGCTTTCCTTATAGAGAGTGACCTTGTAATAACAGGCATGAACAAACTTTAAGGGTATGTTGACTTTCTTCTCTTGATAAGCTGTTTTTGGAATAAGGTAAAAGTTTTTGATCAATTTTAAATGGTTTAAAATTTTAATGGTGTTTTGATCAATAACTTTGGAATATCTTGTTTGAAAATAAAAACAATCTCAACACACACATCAATTGGGTACCATATCCCTAGAATGCTCTAATGTGTATATTTTTGAACATTTTCACAGGTTTAACACAAGAATAGCTTCCACACAATCTACCTAGCACATAATTGGTTCGTAAACATGGCTCTAATAGGTAGTTTTTCTATTTTACCGTTATGTAGTAAGTTTTCCGTTCAAAAGAGATCTTAGCTTTTCATCCCCCATCTATGTTAAGGGGCTTCCCACACGCACAAAAGCACGATTTTGCGCAATCCGTTAGGACTACTAGAGGAAGTTTGAAAGAGATAAAATCCTTTTATCGTGTACCCCATTAAGGATACTCGCGTTTCATTTTATAGTGGATCGGATTCTCGCGGCAAAAGCAAGTGTATCCCACTTTGGGCTGTCCCTCTCACCGGCCTTTCTAAGGCAATCTCGGGAGGCGAGCCCACTAAGTTTTAAACATATTCATTGAAAAGCATGAAAAATAGATTTGGTAGAGCAAGTTTGGGAATTTGATTCACTCAAAGAGTGAAGAGCATATCCCTATTGCTTTTCCCTTATCCCAAACACTCACAATCAAATTTGGTTCTTTTTCAACCCCGTGACAAAGGGGTTCTTAGAATTGAAGTGTTTATTTTTTCCTTTTATGATTAAACTATGTTTTGAACTTTGAAAATGCCACAATTTAAGGGAAGTGCAAGCTTGATGAGAAAAATACCTCAAACGATGCTAGCAAAGGCTAGGCGCATTTTTAAGTAGTAGATTTTTCATTTTCTCTCCAAATCCTCCTCTTACCTTGGCAAAACGTTCCCTCCACCAACAAGTTAGTCAGCACAATACAAACAAAGTGAGGGGAAACCAAAATCAAAGCTAAAAATGATATAATTGATTATGCTTTTGATTCTTTGTTTACCAAAATACTTGCAAAATTCTTACAAATTTAAGGACTAAATTCCCAATTCAATGAGACATATTTTCGTTTGTAAGCATCTACAACAGCAATGTATTTGGCATGTAATTCTACTTCTTTCTCTAAATTATTGTTGAGAACAAGGGTAGAATGTACCCGGTTTTCTTTCCTTATCCTTTTAGAGATCAATTTCTCCTCTAAGTTGTGTCTTCTCTCTGGTTTTTGCACTTTCTTATGAAAGAGCATGCTCCTGAGACAAAAAAAAATGATAGTGAAGTTAGCATACAGTCCTTATTTTGACAAAATAGTGAAAATACTGTCAGGCGACATTATCCAGACTATAGGCGAGATCAAATTTAATGAAGACGTGACTACTTTAACCGCGAACGTCACCAAAAGGGGCTCAAGCGAGATCAAAATAGTCAAGTGCGATATTAAATTTAGCAAACGCATAAAATCTTTACTACAGGTGACAACAGCAATTACTCCGATACAAAATAGATGCTTGAGCAGGCGACATTTCTTCTGTTAAAGGCGATATCTAATTTAACAAAGACGTAATTACTTTAATCACGAGCGTCACCAAAAGGGGCTCAAGCGAGATTAAAGTAATTAAGTGCGATATCAAATTAAACAAACGCGTAAATTATTTATCACAAGTGACAAATTAACTCAGATAAGCGACATCTTATTAAGTGAAAGCGACATTTAAAATAAAAGGAGCGACAAATTAAAAGCAAAATGCAATGAACTCCCTTTACACCAGGCGTGAACTCATTCCTCGGTCGCGGCTTTTAATTCTTTTTAGGCGACATCTAAATAGCCAAAGGCATCATCAGCTTGTGCGTGAGGCGAGAACTTAATGTCCGCAGGTGTGATTTCTTTATCCAGAAGCGTGATTCTGCTGTTAAGAAGCGTGAGTGTTCAGACTCCAGGCGACATCTAAATTACCACGAGCGACATCTCTTTACTGTAGGCGTGATTTCTTTACTGTTAGGCATGATTTCTTTCCTGTAACCTGCAAACAGTGAGTAAAATCCTGCAATTCTAGCCTAAATTTTGCAAATAACGTGGAAATTTTGATAAATTTGAGGCCTAGGGCCCCACGGTGGGTGCCATTTGTGTGTGAGTGATTTACACCTTCATGAAATTACAAGATTAACTAAGAACAACAAGAATTAGAGCAAAATAATCTAATAAATGCACAATTAATCTATCAACATCTCATGGATCTCTAAAATAAAGTGGTAAATGAGGCTCTCAGCTATGATCCTCACTAGTGACACTCTAAAGATGAGAATTAAGCTATATGATATGCAAATTTTAGATCTATTCTATCAAATTCTAGCTCTATTTGATGAACAATCTACTATGATCAAAGCAATTTAAGCTAATTAGCAATGACAAATGATAAGTGAGTGATATGGATGCAAATTGACAGAGCTTTGCTGCAATTCAAAGATATGGAGTGGATGAATAATGCCTCAAAATGCCTTCTATTTATAAGATTTTTCCAAGGGTAGGGGGTAGAGTGAGATAACCATGGTTATGCTTGGGTAAGGTCAATTGGCTTTGCTTTGTCCCTAAATTGGGGGACAAACATTTAAATGGTTTCAAAAGGCTGGACCATTTCAACAAAAGTAAGTGATTTGTGTCCATTTTGTCTCCTTTTTTGCTTTGTTGAGAGAATTTATGATTTATTAATTAATTAAAGCAATTAAATTTAGCCATGAAGGGTAAGAGGTTCATTTTGATTTTTCATTTCAACAACTATGTCATTAATTGAATTTAATCAATTTCTTAGTGTTTTTCCCCTTTTCAAGCTTTATTTAATCATTTAATCATTTAATTGAATTTTCCTTTGATTTGAATTGCCTTTGTTCCATTTATCAATTTTTAGTGCTATTTTGATGATTTGATTGCACCTTTTTGATTGATTTAAGCCTTTGCCAATTTTCCATGTCTACACCATCAAATGATTCAAACATCCACTATCAATCAACCATCCATTCTTATTTTTTCTAACAAACAATGTAATCTCAATATTATCATCAAATTCTCAACAAATGTTAGAAATATAAAATATGAGATTTTCTTCATTTTCGAACAACAAATAGTCTTCTTGATCTTATTCATCATCTAATATACTAGAATCTTCATTAACATAGTAGACCTTCTTATTGAATTTCTTAAATTCATGTATGTTAGCCTTTTTGGACACCTAGTCGCTAAATGAGCAATTTTTCCACATCTAAAGCATTTAAGGGGTAACATACCTTTGTATTTGCAAGTACATTTTTTCAAATTCCTTGAAAATTTTTCTTCCATCGAATATGAATCATCATCATCTGAATCTTCCTCTATTTTTTTGGCTTTAAAGGTTGTCTCAGATTTGCTCTTCTCTTTTCTGTCAGGATGTCAAACAACTGTTCTCTAGTAAACTTATTTGAATCATAAAATTCCTTAATAGTTGAGATCTTATTAGTATATCTCTCAAATAAGGACATAAAGATATTCTCCATAATATATTCATCAGTTATAGTACTTCCTTGATTCTTGACTTCATTCACTACACTATCAACCCTCTAAAACTAAATTTTAATATCTTCACCTTCTTCCATTTTCAAGTTCTCATAATGATGCTTAGCTATTATATTCTTATACAACTTGAATCTATAATTTCCTTCATAGATCTCTTTTGATTTTTCCCAAAATTTATAGACAGTATTCACTAAAATAACCTTAGCTAACTCATTTTTTGATAAAGTACTAAAAATTGCATACCTTTCTTTCTCATTCTCATCATAGGCTGAAATTTTATCTTGATTAGTAGGGCCATTCTCATTCTGAGGTGCAACATACAATGTCTCTAGATTCTTCAAAGTAGTGTAACTAATTAAATTCATGTATCCTCTCATCTACTCTCTCCAAAAACTATAATTAGATCCATCAAACCTAGGAATACTCAATTTGTGTGCCATCAGATCTACCTCAAGTGGTTAAGCTCTCTCCAAGAAATTAAAGCTCTGATACCAATTATTGCACAAGATGAAAAAATGTAAGGATGGATGAATTGTTTATTATAAAAAAAAATTCTTAAGTTAATCTACTGAAAACTTAAAGAAATCAGGAACTTATAACATATATGAACATGAAAGCACATAAAACAACACTATGAACACAAAATTTACATGGAAACCCAAGCTGACAAAAACCACAAAGAAGCTAATTCTCAAGAAAAGAACATGAGTTGAGGTCACACTGATTACTGTGATTTTTACAAGGTCTTACTGTCAATTTTCTCAGGGTAGGTAAGGCTCACTACCGATTGAGCTAACTACCCATAAATAGGAAGGCTCACTATGAATACAAATAGGCTCACTGCTATAATATAACAAATGAAAAATGAATATAACATTGAAGTTACTATCACCAATAATCAGTAACACATAAATGATATAAAAGTTAGCTACCGATTGCACCAACTCACATACACATCAATATATATACAGATCTTCCCTTGTCAGATTTGTAATCACTTCACATATTACTCTCATATGAGCATGCCACAACAAATAGACTCATTGTTGTCTTATACCATGGTATTCCAGCAACTAGGTGGTCCTAATGCAATTTTAATTAGGTCACACCTAAGAATTCCCATAGTGGTAACGAATGAAATGTGGACCACCTCACTCAATGTAACACTCCTCACTCTCAACAACATACTACACAATCATTGAGATCTTTGGAATGAACATATTGAATCTATATGTTAAAATGCAAGTACTTGGACCAAAGCACAATGAACACTTTCTAAATATGACTAGACCCAAACAAGTGAACCAAATTATGTTGCAAGATAAATGGGACCAACATCGACATGTCTAAAGGTAAATCTTTAGAACACATCATCTAGAGAACACTCTATTTAGTAACCAAAACATCCAATCCACATCTAATGTAATTTGAATTAGGTCACACCTAAGCATTCCCATAGTTGTAAGGAATTAAATATGGACCACCTCACTCAATACAACATGCCTCACTACTAATAGCACACTACACCATCACTGAGATCTTCAGAATGAATGTATGGAATCTATATGTTACAATGAAAATACTTGGACCGAAGACCAATGACCACTTTCCAAATAGGACCAGACCCAAACAAGTGAACCACATTATGTTTCAAGATAAATGGGCCTAGCACCAACATGGCTAAAGGTAAATCTTTATGGTACATCATCCAAAGAAAAATCTATCAAGTCACCAAAACATCCAATCCACATCTAAGCATAGGATATGTTTCCATCAATGACAACCATTAATGAAAATAGAAATGATAGCATTAGAATAAAATTATAACACACACACACACACACATGTATAGAGAGAGAGAGAGAGAGAGAGAGAGAGAGAGAGAGAGAGAGAGGATTAAAAAAAAAGAGTGGAGATAAAGAGAAATATTTAGGAATATATCTCATGAAGGGGGACAAAGAGAGCCAGTGAGATATCTAGAGAGAGAGAGAGAGGATGGGGAGAGAAGGGATATATAATATTTTTTTAAAGATGATTTGGGATAAACTATGGCAACTTTGATGAAGTATAAAAATGGGACATAGAGAGAAAGAATTAATTTTAATTTTTATACACTATTTTAAACTTCTCAATAAATAAAAAAGTCACAAAGAATTAGGAGATTAACATTCATTTCCAACATCACTTATCCTAAAATAGTTTTCTTTTCTCCTTTATCTCCAAAGTGCATGTAAATTTTCTAGTACTCTTTGATCTAAGTTCCAATATTTACATAGAAAAGAAAACTATTAAGTACTATTTTGAAAATGTAGGAAGCATGCCCAATGTTATTAGAAAAATATTTAGGAGGAAAATTTATAATACACTTGTGATAGTCAAAATTAATGCTAATATTGTGGTGCTTGGTGACTTGTTTAATTCATTGAGAAGACTGAAACAATGTAAAAAAAATTAAATCAATACTTGGGGCACTCTTTATGGTCCTTTGTGTTTCTTCGTTGAACTCACCTCAATCTTTGTCCCATGCCATTCAAAAAATTCAAAATGACACTTTGGGCCACTCTCTATTCTCCCTTGAGCTAATTAGTAAGATAATGCAATCATCCAAAAATAAAGGGAAATTATCCTATTCAGATTAGAATTGTTAATGTGAGTTTTATGACCACTTCAATGTGTAGAATTGAATACTCATAATTCCAAATGAAACACAAAATTTATAACTCTCTCTTGAATAAGGAATCTCATATGTTGAACAATATATATGGATTGTGTGATCAAATGAGACAAACCCAAGGTTCCTTTTAGTTATGGGCATTCAATAAGTTGTAAAGATGTGATATGTTTCTATTTACATTATTCATTCAATTGACATCAACTAATTCAACTTCTTTGAACCAAATAGATTACAAAGGGACAAGGTTTTAGAAAGCTATTCTACTCCTAGAATGAAAGAGACTATAAATGTCTTTGTGACTCTACTAGGCTTGATCTTGTCATCAACACCACCAAGCTAGTGCAATCTCCTAAGGTGCATGTAATATGTTCACACTATTACCATTAAATTAGCACCACCAATGGATGAATATTAATGTAAAATAAATAATCAAAATAAATCTCATTAAACTTCTAGTTGACCATAAAAGGAAAACTTACAATTAGGAAATTGCTAGTGGTATGTATAAGGCAAGTTGCACAAAGATTGATTCACAATTATTTTTGTCCAAATAAACTACTTATACTCAACATTAAATAAATCTTACTCTAAGTGAGGAAATGTAGAAACCACACAATACTCTAATATGATACAAGTAATCCACCATGAAGACCAACAATGAATTATGAACAATATTGGTAGCATTATACCAATAATTTCAACAAGCCTCTACCCCTTTTACAAATGATTCAATTTGGCCTTTTATAGAGGGTTCGAGTACAATAAAGGGATTTGATTGATTCAAGATCAAGGGCCAAGATTAACTCAACAAATCCCTAAGATAAGTACCAACTAGAAGCATTAAATGTTGGACCAATTATATGAGGGAACCACCTTGAGGGCTAGTGAAAAAATTACAATGCCCTGATAGACCACTGAGAAAATAGGTTAGGTAGAAGCTTATAGAAAAAGACACCAATCAATGGGCCAATAATAAAATGCCACATGGACTTACAACATATCTTCTTTTAGAAGATAATTTCCTTTGACCTTTTATCTTTTTGAAAATTTAATTAATATGGACATAATATTGTTGGACCCTTAGCATGATCTGAATGGTTGAAGATAAATGGGGACCACTCAAACATGCTTAAATAATAACTTGATTAAATCATTGGTAATGAGAAAATAATTCTTGATACTCAACATTGTCAAGTCCGCAATCCATTTTGACGACTCATATTCCCAAATTAGTTCATCTTCATGAAGTTTTTCATTATTTGAAGCTCTTCACCTTGAAATATTTCTCATTTTCATGACCTTGAATTTTCACTTGTACTTTAAATCTTGATGATGTCCTAATGTTTTGGCTTTGATCTTATACTTGTAGATGTGGTGTGAGTGTTTTATGTAGTTTTGGAAATCCAATTGAACTTCAATTTTTAAAGGAAATTCAAGTTTGTAATGATTTCTTCTATCTTTGGTTTATAGAATTGATGTTGTACTTGCTCATTTTGGCCTCTTCATGAATTACTTAGATTTCCATCTTGACTTGATCCTCAACCTAGAAGCCCCCTTCTTGCTTGATGATTTGAGTTTTTCATGCTGAAATCATGCTCACACTTAAATCATCTATCTTCATGTATCCTCCACTTGAACTTCAACTTGAGACTTGCTTTTCTACCCTCATTGATCATTTACCTTGCAAAATAACATCATTTTGTTGAATGTTTTCATTTCATATTTTACTTCAAATCAAAATGTTAATTCTTATGAATTCAAGTTCTTGATGAAGATATTATTCATGAACATATCCTTGATTTAAAATGTAGGATTGAGTTCCCTTAACCTCTAAGGCCTGATTTCCTCTACATAAAATGAAGACTCTAGATTTAAGTAATTCATTTGAATTCTTCATCTAGAAATGCATTCACAACCCCTTTTACAAATCAATACTTTTCATAAATGTAATAAAAATTTTAACTTGCATTCAGATCCTGAGATGTTTGAAATCTACATGGTCTAATTCACTTTTAGAATTTGAAATTTTACTTTGTTTGCATAGTTCATATATGATCAAGTCTAATCTCTTTGGGAATTTAGGGCTTGCACTCATTGATTTTTCTAGGTTTCAAGGTTAGGCTAAATGGGCTAAATCTGACTTTAAATAAAAGTCTAATGTATTTATCTATGTCTGTCCTTAATCAATAACTTAACCTTCTATTTAATGATTAATCATAGATTAACCATGCTTATCATTTTCCATCAAAATCATAATTCTATGAGTAGGGACAAAAATATTGATGTAGGTGGGCAAGATCACCCTGTCACTTGTGGAAATCAAGCCCTAGTTGGGCTAAAACACATGCACTTGATTTTTGTGGGAATTAGGTATGGATTGGGAAAAAGACAAGGGTGGTTTCAGAAATATCATGCCAATTGGACTAAGTACATGCCCATTTTTGGAATTTAGGCCTTATTTGAGTGAACTACATGATCATTTTTGGGATTTTAGCTTGAGTTGGGCAAAATACATGATCATTTTCAAAAATTTATTTGGAGTTGGGAAAATTGTACACCCTATTTTTGGGAATGATATGGTGTTTGGGAAAAGTCATGAAGGCACTTTTGGAATTCAAGGCCAAGTTGGGCTAGATTATGGTGTGATTTCAAAAATCTTTTGAGTTAGGAAAGGTACATTTCCTTTTCCCTTGTTTAAAGATTAATTCATGAGATACTTGAGTGTTTTCATTGCATCAAGGGGGTGGAAATTCTAAAAGAAATGTCCATGAAAATTTAAAGGATATAACTAGATTGGAACTTATAACCTTTGATCATTTCTCTTTCACCTACCAAACAACTAGGAAATGGACTCAAAATAGAATAAAGGCCATGAACTAAGATAAAATTCATCATCCTCAAATACTCATGTGTGTGCAAGTGTGTTCATTCCACACTCAATAATACCATTATAAATTTCCATAGATCTATTGTATTTTGCTACATAGGACATGCAACTCCAAAAGCATCCTAGATAGAGCCTCATTGTCAGTCAATCATCTATATCCTTTATGATGTTATTGTTATGATTTCACCAAAAAAAATTATCTAATTTTGATAAATTGGCATTGAATAGTACCGATAGAGATATCTGCACACCCAAAGTAAAAATTCCTTGAATTTTCCTTTTCTTCACTTCCTCAACTTTTAAATATCAAGGTCTAAGAGTCAAATTCAGTATCAATGGGTAGCGTACCCACTGCCCAAACCAAATCACTTTCCTATCATGAACTTTTCTTTCTTTTGATACTACTTTTTCTTTTTCATATTTCATTTTTGTCTATAAGTAGTGAAGCTCGTAATGGGTTTGGAGAAATCGTAGTGGCATTAATGTGGGTGTAAGATCTTTTTACTAACTCCAACTGACTCCAATGGCTTGAAGCAATTAAGTGTGAGAAAATTTTAGTAATTAAAAGACTTAGGTATTCAAATTATAATAGAGGACTCCATTCCAAATTTAGGACAAATAATTTCCACGTGATGATGTTATTAGAAATATCTTTAATTCAAAAGAACCTCACAAAGAAATATCAAGAAAATAAACTAAAAAAATCTATTGGGAAAACACCAAAGTCTTTTGTATAATGCATCACCTCTCACAAATTACGATCCCTAAGAACTAAACTAGGAATATCTGAATGAAGGAAAATTAAAAACTAAGCTAACAAACTACCTAGGTCAAATGCTCCAAGGTGAATCTATGAATTGACGCTCTAAAGGAAACTATACTAAAGAAACTAATTGAGCCTTTAAAAAAATCTCGAGTCAACTAACTCAAGTCAAATTAACCACTCAACTCCTAAGACAACCAAACTAATTGACATAAATGAAACCTATTATAACCTTCTTGAACCAAATGGTGCAAGATATACCTACTCTAACTATATATATAATGACGAAGGGTGCTCCCCTTAATACCACAAACACAACAAAAATAGAGAAACAATAACAATATGCAAGAACAGAAAATTGGCTTCTTATTATCTCCACAAATGTGGAATTACAAACTTTCAGAATTACAATATGCAAAGCCACATGGGCATTCCCTTACAATATTCTGTAGGACAAAGCCTCGAATTATTGCCTAGATCTACTACCCAGAACTATTCTGAACTGCCTAAGACAATAATACAGCCTTCCTTATATAGGCAATTTTCCACCGCCTGGGAAGGTTCCAGAATTTTAGCCAATAAGGCCGACCAAACTTAGAATTATTTTATTTTACATTTTATTACATCATAGTCGGCTCAAGATAACCTTTGAAACCCGAACGGAAATTTTGAAAAAAATTATTTTTCGCCATTTCAGGTGGCCCAAATTCTGAAGACCATAAGTCATCACGCGTTGACCCGTTCGGCTATTATAACCCCATTTCGGAAACGCCACGAAGCGCTCTACAGGCTTGACCAGTGCAAGCACCTGTCACCCAAATTTTTGACCTCATCCGGGGCCTCTAAAGCCTTCAAAACTGAGTTCAAAGTTTCTGTACCCTGCTGCCAATACCGAAAATCTTCAATATCTTCCAACATACACTTGATCTGGCAATGAAACTTTACTGGCAGACTTATATGACCAACATGAACCTCCAAGAAAGAAATCAGATCATTCTGAGCACATACAAAAATTACCAAAAATAGTAACTTTCCAAAAATAGCAGCTCTGCATAGGATAGCCCTTATTGAATTCAAAAATAGAAATATTTTTGGGTGATGCAAGATTGCTCTTACACCCAGGATGCTCCTGCATCAGACACCCAGGGTAATTTGAGAAGTGACCCTGTCACGACTCAGGTGTGCAGAGGAAAACCAAGATGGCTAACCTCCTCCTTTGTCAGCCATGATGAATCTTCAACAGGCCATCCTTTCCACTTGACTAGATATTCTTCATATGTCCTGTTCCTTGTGCTTCTGCCAACACGACTCTCCAGTATGTCTTCAATCTCCTTAGTGTCTGAACTAGTTGCTGGAATACTCCACTGTGCTGCTGTGATCTCATCTTCAACACCTCCTTCATGATACTCTGTCAGATCTGAAATGTTAAACACTGGTGAAATATTTAGCTCAGTAGGTAATTCTACCTCATATGCATTTCCTGAATCATGTTTCTTCAGTATCCTACATGGTCCAAACTTCTTCATTTTCAGCTTGTTATATGTACCAACTGGAAACCGCTCCTTCCGCAAATGAACCATGACTTCGTCACCAACTTGAAATTCCTTATACCTCCTTTTCTCATCTGCCTTAGCCTTATACTATGCATTCATCTTGGTAATATGCTTCCTCACCTCCTCATGGATGTTCTTCAAGTGTTCTGCAAAATCCTCAGCTTCAGCACTACTTATTTCTCCTTTATCTATCTTTCTCAATTCAGATGCATTTCTTGGACTACTTCCATATACAATCTGGAATGGTGATTTACCAGTGCTCCTATTGACAGAATTATTGTATGCAAATTCCGCCTGTGGTAAAATCAAATCCCATCCTGTTGGCTTATCTCCAACCAAACATCTCAGCAAATTTCCCAAACTCCTATTCACCACCTATGTCTGTCCATCAGTCTGTGGATGATGTGATGAACTGAACTTCAAATCTATCTTCAACTTCTTCCACAATGTATGCCAGAAATATCCAACAAACTTAGTGTCCCGATCTGAAACTATGGTCTTTGGCAAACCATGAAGTCTCACTACTTCTCTAACAATTCTGCTACATGAACAGCATCATTAGTCTTCTTGCAGGGAATAAAATGTGCCATCTTTGAAAATCTATCAACTACCACAAAAATTGAATCGTGTCCCCGCTGTGTCCTCGGTAAACCAAGAACAAAGTCCATGCTGATATCCTCCCAAGGCTTCTCTGGTACAGATAATGGCTGATACAACCCTGTATTCTGCTTCACTCCTTTTTCCATCTGACATACTCTGCAACTCTATACAAACTTCTTCACATCTTGCTGCAACTGTGGCCAATAATAATTCTCACTAACCAAAGAAAGGGTTTTATCACGACCAAAATGTCCAGCCAATCCTCCACTATGCTTCTCCTTGATGAGATTCTCCCTCATAGAACTTCGTGGAATGCACAACTGACTCCCTCTGAATAGCATATCATCCTAGATGATGAAATCCAACCATTTCATCCTGTCTAGAGTAACAGGTTCTGTACAAGCTTTCCAAGCTTCACCAAAATCAGGATCCTCTGGATACAAATTCTTGAGTTCCTTGAACCCAACCACTTCAATCTGCATTTCTGTCAGCAATAGTTGCCTTCTGCTAAGAGCATCTGCAACCCTATTAGACTTTCCACTCCTGTGTTTCAAAACAAATGTATAACTCTGCAAAAACTCAACCCATTTCAAATGCCTCTGATTCAACTTTCCTTGACTATTCAAATATTGCAAAGCTTGATGATCAGTATACAAAACAAACTCCTTAGCAAGAAGATAATGTCTCCACTTCTTTAATGCCTGAACTATAGCATAAAATTCTTGATCATAAACAAAATATTTCCTCTTGGCATCATTTAACTTCTCACTGAAATAAGTAACAGGTTTACCGTCTTGGCTCATAACAGCTCCTATTGCAGTACCACTAGCATCACAATCTACTTGAAACACCTTATTAAAATCTGGAAGTGCTAAAATAGGTTGTTCTATAACTTTTTGTTTCAATAATTGAAAACTCTTTTCTGCCCCATTAGTCCACTTAAACTCTTTTCTATCCCCTCTCATTGTTTCAGTCAAGGGACCACAAATACTGCTAAAATTTTTGATAAACTTTCTATAAAAGCTAGCCAAACCATGAAAAGATCTTACCTCAGTAGCACTCCTTGGAGTAGGCCATTCAAGGATAGCCTGTACCTTCTCTGGGTCCATTTTTAGACCTTTTGCTGAAACTACAAATCCCAAATACACTAACTCTTTCTTCACAAAACTGCACTTCTTCAAATTGATCAATAATTTCTCTTCTCTCAGTTTCTCAAATACCATACGAATATGCATCATATGCTCATCCAATGTCTTACTAAAAATCAAAATATCATCTAGGTAAACAATGACAACTTACCCAGAAATTCTTTCAGAACCTCGTTCATGAGCCGCATGAAAGTGCTCGGTGCATTGGTTAGCCCAAAAGGCATGACTAACCACTCATATAGTCCTTCCTTTGTCTTGAAGGCAGTCTTCCATTCATCTCCTTCTCTAATCCGAATCTGATGATATCCACTCTTCAGATCTATCTTTGAGAAATACACAGCTCCACTCAAACAGTCCATAATATCATCCATTCGTGGCAATGGAAACCTGTACTTGATTGTGATCTTATTTATTGCCCTAGAATCTGTACACATCCTCCACTCTCCATTCTTCTTTGGTGCTAATACCGCTGGTACAGCATAGGGACTCAGACTCTCTCGAATCAACCCCTTTTGTAACAACTCATGTACTTGTCTGTTCAACTCTTCACTTTCTACTAGTGTCATTCTGTGTGCTGCCTTGTTTGGCAAACTGGCTCTTGGAATCAAATCCATCTGATGACTGATCTTCCTTACCGGTGGTAATCCATCAGGTACATTATCAAATACAATATCCTGAAACTCATTCAACAAATCTACAACCTCTACAGGTACATCCTCTACTTCTTCTTTATGAACTTTTAGAATTAAAGAAAAACACACATGCTCATGCCTCATACCATCTAGAAATTTCCTTCCATCAACAAATGTTATTCTTGCATTACCACATACCTTTTCTTCGGTCTCCTTCAATGGCTTTAGCTTATGTCGCGCTCCATCCTTTGTCAGGGAATAGGTATTCGCATGACCATCGTGTACAACACATCTGTCAAACTGCCACGGTCTACCCAATAACATATGACATGCATCCATAGAGATGATATCACATAGTACCTCATCTTGGTACCTGCCGATCTTAAACTTTACCAGGCACTGTTCACTGACCATGACCTTGTGGTCATCCTGCACCCAGGCAATCCGATATGGATGTGGGTGTTTCTGTCTCTTGAGCTTCAACTTTGTCACCATCTCTTCTGACACCAAATTGTCAGTGCTTCCACTATCAATAATCACATCACAACATTTACCTTCACACTTGCACCTGGTGCGAAACAAGCTCCTCCTTTGCTCAGGTTCATTCTCACCACTCAACAGGACTCTTCTGTTAATCAACGTTTCTCCTTTTTCAGCATCTTTAGAATTTGATGATCTGGCATCTTCATCTACATGTGCAACTCTGGCCTGGCCTTCATTTCTCCTGTCTGTTCTTCCTTGGTGCTGAGGACATTCAAATGCCCTATGACCTTCTTCTCCACAGTGAAAACATGTTCCACGAAAGCCACCTCTTCCAGATCCTTGTCCTCTTCCTCTCCCTCTTTGATCTCTATTATTCTGATCCTGGAAGCGATTGAAATTATTTCCTCGCTGATTTTGACTGCTACTGGCCTCATCCTTCTTTTTCGGATCTTCATTTCGGCCACCATATGACCGTCCACCAGATCGTCCACCGCGACCTCTTCCGTTTTGTCTGCTCTCAAACTTCTTGTTCAGCTTTTCCTCTACTTTTAGGGCAAACTAGTATGCCTCTTCAATACTGTTCATTCGAACCAGATTCAGCTCCTCCTGAATGCTTGGCCTTAACCCATTAAGGTATCGGGCAACTTTCTCCTTATCAGCTTCTGCGTGGCCTGTTCTGATGAGAAGTCGATAGAACTCCTCTGTATACTCCTGAACAGATCTTCCTGCTTGCTTCCAACTCTGCATTTTCTTCAGTAGGTCAAGCTCATAATCAACAGGAATGAACTGTCGCTTCAATTTATCCACCATCCGATCCCATCTTGTGATTTTATCTTTCCCTCTTCTATTTCGCTCCAACTGAATTTCTTGCCACCATATCTTCGCATGACCTTTCAGTCTGGCCTTCACAAATTTGACCCTATCAGGATCCTCAACATCTTCGTACTCAAAATATTCCTCACATTCATTGATCCAGTCGATCAATTCCTCTGGGTTAAGATTTCTAGAAAATGTAGGAACCTCAATCTTAGGTCTTTTCCCAATCTTGGAAATGGCCCGAAAAAGTCTTTCTTCCTCCTGGTTCATAATTTCGGCTTCTCCTTCTTGATATTCTTCTTCGGCTTCATCCTCGCTTTCATCTCTGACATTAAGATTCATTCCTCTTCGAATCTCTTCTTGCAATGCTCGCACTTGTCTCTGCAGCTGTCTAACCTCAGGTGTCACAGCACCAGGTCTTCCGCCACGTTCTCTTCGTGGAGGCATTTTCGCAATGCGCGCTGAAACCCTAACCACGGTCCTGGTGCAAACTGCCTCACAGTCGGTGATCTGTTTACACACTCAAGAAAACCTGCTCTGATACCACTTGATGAAAGGTGCTCCCCTTAATACCACAAACACAACAAAAATAGAGAAACAATAACAATATGCAAGAACAGAAAATTGGCTTCTTATTATCTCCACAAATGTGGAATTACAAACTTTCAGAATTACAATATGCAAAGCCACATGGGCATTCCCTTACAATATTCTGTAGGACAAAGCCTCGAATTATTGCCCAGATCTACTACCCAGAACTATTCTGAACTGCCTAAGACAATAATACAGCCTTCCTTATATAGGCAATTTTCCACCGCCTGGGAAGGTTCCAGAATTTTAGCCAATAAGGCTGACCAAACTTAGAATTATTTTATTTTACATTTTATTACATCATAGTCGGCTCAAGATAACCTTTTAAACCCGAACGGAAATTTTGAAGAAAATTATTTTTCGCCATTTCAGGTGGCCCAACTTCCGAAGACCATAAGTCATCACCCGTTGACCCGCTCGGCTATTATAACCCCATTTCAGAAACGCCACGAAGCGCTCTATAGGCTTGACTCGTGCAAGCACCCGTCACCCAAATTTTCGACCTCATCCGGGGCCTCTAAAGCCTTCAAAACTGAGTTCAAAGTTTCTGTACCCTGCTGCCAATACCGAAAATCTTCAATATCTTCCAACATACACTTGATCTGGCAATGAAACTTTACTGGCAGACTTATATGACCAACATGAACCTCCAAGAAAGAAATCAGATCATTCTGAGCACATACAAAAATTACCAAAAATAGTAACTTTCCAAAAATAGCATCTCTACATAGGATAGCCCTTATTGAATTCAAAAACAGAAATATTTTTGGGTGATGCAAGATTGCTCTTACACCCAGGATGCTCCTGCATCATATAATGTTTAAAGGAACAAGCTTCAAAATACCAATATACATACTTGACATAATATGGTTTCTCATCATTTTCAAGAGCAACAAGGCTTGAGAGGTGATTCTCAGTCTGGAAAACTTATCCTTGTACTACGAGAAATTTTTTACCACCCCATTCTCAAATTCAAAAATTTATCATGTAATATTAACAATTGAGGTAATCCACAAGGTACATGATCAATCCAAATACAAGTTATATTTCCTAGATCTTCATAATGAAAGTCATAACTTTCACAATATAGAGTAGGGAAAGAGATAACTCTACATGTGTCATTTTCAAACATGGATTGTTTTTGAAGATCTTGTTGATCATCCACAACTTCAGTAGGTTGAAGTTGGTGGTGCATCCTCTCACTAGCACCAACATAAAATTAATGAGTATTCAAGGAAAGATCAATTTTGAAATTAGGTCCATGGAATATTTCATCCACTTTTTTATCCTTGTGTGGCACAAACCATGCATCCTTTTGAATCTCATTGAGCATATCTTCAAAAATCAAGGATTCATTGATGAGATGATCTTCAAATATTTCTTTAGGTTTTTCTTCAAATTCAATATCAAATTGTAGCATCCCCCTGAATTGCATTGTGGTGATGATCTCTCTTAGCACCTTGTCAAATCATTCCTCATATTTAGGTTGATCTATGATAGTGTTAGTCCTAAGAGATTAGATTACTGAGAGGGAGGGTGAATGAGTAATCTACCAATTATAAACTTTTAAATCTTTAAACCTTACAACAACATTCACAAGATCAACTTAATAGTATAAAATAAAAACTTCAAACACATAAGCACATCCACAAAGAAATGAAACACTTGACATAGAGATTTTTCTTGTGGAAACCCAATTTGGGAAAAACCACGGTGGTAATTAGTACCCACTAAATGATGCACTCTTCTGAAGTACGCTCTATGAGGAGCTTAACCCTGTTAGGAGTTTACAAAGACACTATTAGGTGTCACCCATTTAAGGTATTTATCTCTAGTCCTATTAGGAGCTTTTCCATGTTAAGAGTAGCCTTTTTACAAGGCTTCAAACATAAGCTAATGCACCACCCTATTAAAGGATTTATAATAAGGACCTATTAGGATCCACCTGGTTAAGGGATTTTGACTGATGCAATTGTTAGAGAACAATAGAAAGAATGATTTGTAGAATAGCACAACCTTTTCTTGATTAGGTCCATTGAAGCACACAATCTCTTCTCAACACACTTAACTCTTCCCTGGCTTGATCATGAAACTTGTGCTTTACAACTGCACTTTCCCAACACATGCTCAACACACTTAACTCTCACCTTCATCCATTATATATTAACATTTTAAGTCCACTTCCTTAATCGAGCCCTAAATTTGAAATATATTTGAATTTCAAATATACCGCTCAAATCCAATGTGCCATAAAACAAAATTCAATGTACAAAACATATTTCCAAGACCGCATCATCCAATACAATGATTTACATAGAATTTTGTGTCAAGGGTTCAAACACATTTTGACCAAACACACGCTTCCTCTAGAATCTTCTTCATGCACTAGCATCAAACAATGTGGTTCTAGATCATCATCTCCAAGCATTGGGACATGTCACCATATCATGACTAACACAACCTTATTCACTGTCACTTCCATACCGGTCACTGATTCAAGATCTACCATCAATATCTCAAGAACATAAGCTCTTTATCCTAAAACCACTTTTGTAATTGCAATATCTTCTCACCAGTCATCCAAATAAATTTCACTCATAGCCATAGCTTCTACACATTTTACAAAACCTTCTCCTATGATTGCACCACATAACTCATCATAGATTTGACAAACCAATCAAATCACCTATCACTTGTCACTAACTATTCTAGCAGTTGCATTGTCAACCTTCATCTAATCAAAACATTCTTATTGGTCTAAACTAATAATAGTGGTCATATATTTGACATTCAAAGATATTCCCAAGTCTCTCATAAGGATCACTACAATTAAAACTCATCACAACACCTTTTTCATTAGACTTATACTTAACATCATACTAGGAACACTAGATCAATACTTGACATTAATGACAACCCAATAAATGATCATCATGCAATCAAACATGTATCATGACAACACCAGAAATAACTTACCATCATTGCATCATTTATGCCAATAATATCTCCCTTTGGCATTGATGGCAACACAACAAATAATTTTCTTACCTTCTCAAGGTTTCTGTCTCTTTCACTGTACTTTCTCTACCTATGTTCTTCTCTATACTTTCTCTCCCTCTTTTCACTTCTCCTTACTTTCTCCCCCCCTTTGACAATAATGCCAAAGGTATCAATCAATCTGACTATCCATGGTTATGAAATCCTCTAATTATTTACTATATCGGCTGCTCCCCCTAAGGAGTAGTCCCATAACATCAATCCAATCATAAGATATTCAATGAATACAATGGTTGGTGCAATGAAATCTCTTCTAGTTCAACTCAGTTAGGGAAATGACCCCTAGCCTACCTCTAATTAGATACTCAAATACATCCTTAGGTAATGGCTTTGTAAAAATATCTGCAACCTATTTCTTAGATGGTACATACTCCAACCTCACTTCCTTTTCTTGTACCCGTTCTCTAAGAAAATGATATTTGATAGCTTTATGATTAGCCTTAGAGTGCATCATGAGGTTCTTAGATATGTTAATAGAACTTGTATTTTCACAATAGATAACCACTAGTTTAGTTACCTTTTCTTGAATTCATTCTAGAATCTTCTTGATCCACACCACTTGTGTATAGTTGATAGCAGAAGCAACATATTCAACTTCATCTATTGATTGGGATATACAGTTCCACTTCTTTCTTTTCCAAGCTACAAACCTATCTCCAAGAAAGAATGTACCTCCACTTGTGCTCTTTCGATCATCAACATTTCCTTCCCAATCTACATCAGTAAAAACACTTAAAGAGAAATCACTTTTATGTCCATTCCAGAGACCATATTCTTTAGTCCCCTCAAGATATCTAAAAACTCTCTCCACTACAACCAAATGAGATTCCTTAGGATTAGAAGAGAATCTAGCCACTAACCCAACTTCCTTTTCTATGTCTAGTCTATTATGCACAACATATTGTACCTTACTGATTATGAACCTATAAAGTGTCTCATCCACCTTTGTAGATTCATCATCCTTTGACAATTTTCAATCAGTTACCGTAGGAGTACCATCTATTTTTGAGTCTTCTAACCCAAATGTCTTCAATATCTCTTTCACATATTTGGACTGGCTGATGTAGATTCCATTTCTAAGTTTTGATACCTACAATACAATGAAAAATTTGATCTCACCGATCATAGACATCTTGAATTCCTTCTTCATCTCATCTAAAAATGCAATGCTCATCTCATCATCTCCACCAAAAATTATTTCATCCACAATGAATTCAACAATCAGAAGTTTTTCATCCTTTTCTATCTTCAAATATACATTGTTGTTGTCACATGTTTTGATGAAACTAATTTTGATAAGATATGAGTGTAGTCTCTCATACCATGCCCTTGGTGCTTGTTTTAATCCATATAAATCTTTCTCCATCTTGCACACCATGTTCTTTCCTTTGGAATTAGAAAATCCTTTAGGTTGTTCAATGCACACTTCTTCTTCCAAAACACCATTTAGAAATGTTGACTTAACATCCATTTGATATAATTTGAAATTTTTGTAAGTATTATATGCAAGTAGAATCCTCACACCTTCAATTTTGGCCATAGGTGAAAATGTTTCACCATAGCCTAGGCCTTTCTCTTGTTCATAACCTTTACATACCAATCTTTCCTTATTCCTTACCACTTCACCTATCGCATTCATCTTGGTTCTGAAAATCCACTTAGTACCGATCACATTCTTTTCCACCGGTCTGGGCACTAATGTCCAATTTTTGTTCTTCCCAATTTTCTATAATTCCTCTTCCATAGATTTCACCCAATATTCATCTTTCAATACATCTTTCACTATTTTAGGCTCCAATTCTAAAATAAAACATTTACTTTCTCTTGCCTTTCTTCTAGTTAGAACACCAACATTCTTATTACAAATAATTTGATTAGTAGAGTAATTCAGTTTCACATACCTTAGTAACAATGGTTTAGATCTAGTAGCCTCTTCTGCCTCTTGTACTAGTTCCTCCTCATTAACTTGTCTATCCTCATTTTCATCATTTTTCTCCACCATTTGTACATATACAAACCCTTGATATTCTTTGGGTTCCTTCTTGTTGGATTCTATTAGAAAGTAAAGTCCACCAAGATAATTGAGAGGGGGGGTGAATCAGTTATGCAATTAAAACAATTCTCATTATCTTTATTAGATCTAAAACATGTAAGCAATAAGATCGCCAACCAGAGAAATATAAACATACACAATAACACCAAATTTTGTTGACTAGGGAAACCCTTGATCAAAGGGAAAAATCCAGTGGGAATGATGTCCACAAGATGATGTACTAATATAAATGTTCCTTGTGAAAAGATGGACCCTGTTAGGAGTCAATGAAATACATTGAGTACATATAAGTCCCTGTTAGGAGACTTTTAATTCTTGCTAGGAGATTCCAACCTTGTTAGGAGTTGTGAAGAAGATAGAAGGACCCACTCTCCAAACAGTCTCAATATTATCCTCACTGAATAATACAAGTAACCAAAACAACTTTCAATAAAAACTTCATTTCCAATTATATTCCTTCGTAATCTTGTTGTGCCTCACTCACACCAATCTCTGCTATGATCCAAAGATATTCATTTTCAGGTTCATTGGATCTCATACATAAGTTCGCATCTTCCACAATGCAAAGACATAACCATATATAATCTCACACACTTTTTCCATCAAAGGAATAATATTTCCTTTATACCAAGTCCTAGAATAAGTTATTGAGTCAGCCTTGAGGCTTTCCCAATTTATAATTATAATATAGGACCATTTTAAAATATTACTTTACACATTACATTATAATATTTTATCTTTTTCACAATTACAATCAAACTGTCAGCTCACACTCTTTATAACTTTACACACACTTCTCATCTAACTTAGCACTCTTAACCACATCATATATCACTTGTCTTCATCCTCTATCTAAGTCCACTCAATTAGATTGCATCTCTATTAGGAGATAAAATCCAAACATCAGAAGTTGCTCTCTCTAAACCCTGCCTAAACATAGTCTTCAGTAAAACCTTCATATATCTGTCCAAAATGCATAACTATATACATTCTCTTAATTGTAATATCAAGGCATACTTTAATCATAATACCAAGTGCATATAGGTTTATCTTCAATCCTCAAACTACATGAATCCAAAAATTGTCTACTACACTGTCAATCTTCACAGAATAACCAGTATGTTAACATCAATAAAAAACTTTGTCTTGAATTCAACACACAATCATTGTAACATGTATCCAACACTACTAATATACTCCCCCACAGGAATAACATCAACATTCATGCTAAAAATCTCCCCCTTTAACATTGATGGAAACATAGATGAAAAACATCAAGTTCCATAAATAACAAGCATACCTCTATTGCATCTACTTTTTCATCATGCATAAGGAAGGTGTTAATATCCCCCATACATTAGTATATTTTCAAATTCTCTTCATCAATCAATATGAATATTTTCTCTCCCATTGATATTAATCCATACATATCAAAGGATGTTTTTCATGTGTTATTCTCTCCCCCATTGACATCAATGAAAAAGGTATCATTATGTCATTCCATCTACTATATAAGATCTTCAATAAGCTCAAGTGTCCAGAGATACTATTAAATGTTAGTACCAAGAGTCCTTGGTGATTCAACTCAAATATAGATACTCCCCCATAGGAGAACCATCAAACATTTAGTCCAGATAATGAAATAGTGCTATGATATTTCTAGACAAATGCAATTTCTGCATCAACTATTCAAAAGTAGGCCAGGGTATAACCCCTAACATACCTTGAAAATACTCAAATGTATCCTTCGAGAAAGGTTTTGTAAAAATGTCTTCTATTTTCTCCTTTGTGTTGACATATTGCAATCTGATTTCTTTCTCTGCAACGTTTTCTCTCAAAAAGTTATACATAATAGATATGTGTTTTGTCTTTGAATGTAATACTAGATTCTTTGACATACTTGATGCACTTGTGTTGTCACAATGTATGATAACAAGCTCTATGAATTCAATTCCAATGTCTTTTAGCATTTGTTTCATCAATATAATCTGATTACAATTATTTTTTGCTGCTACATATTCTTCTTTTGTCGTGCTTTGTGAAATACAATCTTGTTTCTTTCTTAGCCAAGAAGAATGCTCCACACTAGTGCTCTTTCTCTCAACTAAATTTATTGCCCAATCAACATTAGTGTATGCAGATAGTTTGAAATCATGTGATTTATCATACCACGGTCCATAATTAGGTGTGCCTTTCAAATATCTAAAAATTCTTTTTACTATTGAATAATGTGTCTCTTTAGGGTCTATCTGAAATATTGCCACAATTCCAACTGCATTAGCTATATCAAGTCTAGTGTGTGTCAAGTATTGTAATCCACCAATCATAGATCTGTACTTTTTATTCTTGATAGTAGGGGATCCATCTTTACTAGAAAACTTGCAACCAGTTATCATAGGGGTTCCAACAGGTTTACAATTTTCCAATCCAAATCTCTTCAACGAGTCTTTAAGATACTTTTCTTGTGATATAAAAATACCATCCTTGTTTTGTACAATCTTCAATCCCAAGAAGTATTTCATCTCACCAATCATACTCATCTCAAATTCCTTCTTCATTTCTTCAAAAAATATCTTACTTACTTCATCATTGCCTCCAAAAATAATGTCATCAACAAATACTACAAAAATTAGCAATCCATTTTCATTCTTCCTCAAATATAAGTTACTATCATTATTACCTTTTACAAATCCCAATTTTGTCAAGTGTTTATCCAATCTTGCATACCAAGCTCTAGGTGCTTGTTTTAGTCCATATAGTGCATTCTTTAATCTAAAAACCATATCCTCTTTATTTGTCAAAGGAAAACCATCTGGTCGTTCAATGTATACCTATTATTCTAGTTCTCCATTTAGAAAATATGATTTGACATCCATTTTTAAACCTTAAAGTTCTTATTTCCTTCATATGCCAAAAACATTCTTACTTCCTCTAATCTGGCAACAAGTGAAAATTTTTCTTCAAAGTCAATTCCTTCTTGTTGTGAATAACCTTTACATACCAGTCTTGCTTTTTTCTTACAACTTCACCTTGTTCATTCATCTTGTTTCTAAATACCCATTTTTTTCCAATAACATTCTTATCCTTAGGTTTAGGGACCAATTCCCATGTTTCATTCTTCTCAATCTTCTCTAGTTCTTCTTTCATAGCTTTTATCCAATGATCATCTTTGCAATCTTTATCATCATTCTTGGGTTCAACATGAGAGATCAAACATAATTCTTCATATACCTTGTTTCTTTTCATAACTCCTTTGTCTTTTCTTCCAATTATTTGATTAGCAGGGTGAATTTATCAGATTTTGGTTAGGTGTCACCGCTTCAATTCTGATTCAAATTCTAGGTTCAAATATAGGTTCTTCTCTTTCTTCATCATTCTAAATCTCATTCTACAAATCAATTTTAGTCTCATAAAATAATTCAACATTTTCTCTGTTAGTCCTTGGATTAGCTTCTTCGTCAAAATAATAATCAAGCATCCTTAGAACTTGAATTCTATTTTTTTCATCAAATTTCACATTAGCGCTCTCAACAATAGTCTTGGTTATGTGATTAAAACATCTATAAGCTTTGTTTTTTAATGAATATACAAGAAAAATTCCTTCATCACTCCTTGAATCAAACTTTCCAATATCATCATCTCTTTTAATGTAACATTTACATCCAAAGATTATAAAATATTTCACAGTAGGTGCATGTCCAAACCAAAGTTCATGGGGTGTCTTACCAGTGCCTTGTCTGATTTGTACTCTATTCATAGTGTACACTGTTGTATTTAATGCTTCTCTCCAAAAGATATTAGATACATTGTTTTCAAACATCATTTCTCTTGTTTCTTTTGTGACCAATCTCAAACATCTAATCTTCAAACCAGATTCATTCTCAACTCTACTCTTAAATAACTTGAATTTCTCAAAAGCTTCAAATTTTTCTGTAAGAAATGCTTCCCACATCATTCTAGTAAAATCATCAACAAGAATCATAAAATACCTTTCACCATAGAATGCTCTTGTCTTTGTAGGACCACCCAAATATGTGTTCACAATCTCCAATTTCATTGAAGTAGTAAAATTCTTTCTTGGAAATGAATTTTTCTTTTGTTTTTTCATTACACATTCCTTACATACCATGTTAGTAGGTTTCACAATCTTACACAAGTCTCTAACTAAAAATGTAGTATTGATCTTCACAATGTTATCAAAGTTGATTTGAAAAAATATCTAATTCCATAACCATCTATCATCCACTTTAGCAGCTAAACATGTCATCTCAACAGGTATCAACTGAAAAACATTACCTTTAGATCTTATATCTATTCCAATTAGGTTACTATATTTGTCTTTTATAGTGCAACTATTCTCCTTAAAATGTACTTTGTATTCTTTTTCCATAAACTGTCCAACACTCAAAAGATTATGTTTCAAGCCATCAACCAATTAAACATCATTAATGTTAGTCTTTCCATCAAGTGTAATAGATCCTTTTCCTTTTATATGACATGATTCATTATTTCCAACTCTAACTATTCCTCCATCATAAATTTTTGTATCATCTTAAAATGGAAGCACTTCCATGTTAAGATTGTTTAGCACTCCTTAGGGGGTGTTTTGGGCCATCATCATGTTTTCCTCTAATTTTTTCCCCTTTTCCATCTTATGTGCATTTTTAAAACCCTGATTGGCCTCTCTAGGCACTGATTTCCCCACCTAGCATATTTTCCAGGGGTCTTAACCCCCTGGGTCAAGGTTGACCTCGACCTTGACGTTGACCCAGGTCCCCCTTTTTCATAGGAAAGTGTGTTGGATGTGGGGGGAGACTCAAAAGTTATTTTTTCCACTTCCAGGTCGGCTGCTTAAGGCTTCAAAGTGGTGACTCTTAAGGGATATCTAATTTAGGTCCACTTCTAAGGGGATGAGCCTAATTGGAATTTATTTCTCATATGGCAGCCTCTATAGAATTTTTTGTCCTAGACTAGTATATAAGGAAGCCTTCTCCTCTCATTTTGGGGGAGAAAGAAAAAAGAGAAAAAAAGAGGAGGAAGAAAAGAGAGGAAAAATAAAAGAGGGAGGATCATTCTACACATAATCTATCGTCTACTTTCAAGCTTCCAAGTGTTCAATCAAGGTTTTCAAGTCTTCTTCTCAAGAGTTATTCATTATTCATTCAAGGTGGATTCCAAGCATACAATCATGGAGGTTTTGATTTACATTTATGGTTTTTAATGTTGAGTCTAAGCTCTCATATTAACATACTTGTTTACATTTCAAATACAATTGCATATCTATTGAATATCATAGCTTCATTATTAGATCTTCTTCTACTACTTGCTAGCATTCTCCATTTCATTTTTGATTTCAATGTTAATTCCTAGATCAGGGTTTGACCAAGGCAAACCCCTCCCCCAAAAAACAAAACCATTTTTCTTGTAGGAACAAGTACGGAACAAAAAATTACAGAGCAGATTTAGATACCCTTTTTGCCAAACTTTCAAGATCCGTGAACAGATTTTCTGTCAGAACAGTGCAAGTCAAGGTCAACATAAAGGGGCACGATTGCACCCCCGTATTTGGGTCAAGGTCGACATGGTTAAGAAAAGAAAAATATTTATGGGTTTTCTCCATCTCCGTGTTTCTTTTCCAGATCCAGTTGCAGAATTTACAAAAACTCAGTATAGACACCAAAAAATAGGTATTTCAAGATCTTCTATGATATGAGGTATGTATTTCATTTTATCTAATTTCATTATTCTTTTCAAGAATTTCCAAATTTATATTCCTTATTATTATAATTTCATGTATGTGTTAAATATTGGTTTAGGGTCTCTTTTATGTGCAAACCCCCATTGTTCTAAACCCTATCCATATTTTATATCTTACGTTTTGGTGAACCTGCGATAAACAACTCTTTATTTTTGGTGTTGGATTCTTTGCCTCTTTTCCTTAAGACTATACTAGATTAATTTTCTTCTATGCTCTTGCATTTTAAAATAAAAAAACAAAAAAAAAACTACATACTCATCAAAATACAAAAACATTTCTTGCATTTCAATCACTATGAAGATCCTTAACATGCTTTGGTGTGTGGTTATTTTCCTCATTATTCTCCTCTTGGCATCTCTTTATAGTACTTATGATGTTTATGAGAGTATCATCCATTTCATTATTTTTGTCACTCTTCATGTTTCACTTGCTTATGCTATTATGAGATTGACTAATACTAGCCTTCCTACTTTCAAAAATTTTATTAAAAATTTGTGTGGTAGACTTATTACTCTTTTGGCTTATGTGAAAAAATTGGTAATCCTAATCCTATCCTTCCTAATCCAATTCCTAATATTCCCATTCCCATTTCTCCATCTACTATTCTGAGTTCTTACCACACTTATGATTGGGCTCAAACTATGGTTCATGATGCAAATGTACAAGAATTCCTTGATTTACCTTCCCCTTCTTATCCAATCCATGATGATATTAAAGGGGAGAGAAAATTAACTTCTTATAAACTTGTCATTCCACCTTACACAAAATTTTCTCATGATCACCATAAACAATCATCTCTTGTAGAAGGTTTACAAGATATGTACACTACAAGATATAATATGATGGCTAAACAAGGTTATAAGGGTTTGGGGATTGGTGTTAATGAACAAGGTATTAAATATCTAGCTCATCTATCCCCTAAAAAATATATGTGTGGTCTTGGATTTTTTCTATCTCAATTTAAGGTGGTTGATTTTGACCGTTGCCCTCCTCTTCATGTTCTTCTTCCAACACATTCCTTAGATTACCTTGATACCTCTCAAGATGTGGCTAAGAAGGTGTATGTTCAGTTAATGAATTCTAAGAATGAAATCTTTAAACATATGCCAAAAGCTTCTCTCTCCAAGTATAAATGTCATTTTCACTATATTAATACACATTTATTTTTTGATGGTGTGTATTTCAAGATGTATGTTAGAGAAAGATCTGCTTTAGGAATTATGTCTCACTCTTGTGCGGTTTTACAATTTCTTCATAATTTCCATACGGGGAATACCCCTCATTCTTCTATAATATAGATCTTTTCTCCTCTTGTCTCTTGACTGGGGGGCAAGAGGTATTTCTTCATTTTTCTAGGATCCATTATGCTCTTAGCATGTTTTTTTTTGAGCTTAATTGGTTATTCTTTCTATATTTTATCCCTATGGTTTTGTATTATGATATTTTTCCTTTCCTCATAATTATCCATACCTCTCTTCTAGTATTCATGATATCTTTTCTAAAGACATTTGGTTTGCAAATATATCTCTTCATTATGGCATATCTTGGTATATCCCTTGCTTTCATCCCTGGGGGGCAAGGTTTTTCTTCTTTCTCTCTGTCTAGGGATCTACTTTCCTTAGCTTAGTGGCATTTGTTTATTCTACAACATTATTTCCTTATATTGACTAATGTTTTGGCTATAGATATCCTTTTATGTGAGATGTTATTGTCCTAGGTCATCACCTCTTCTTTATTTTTCAAATTATGTTCTTTATAAACTCTTGCCCTTGCTTTAGGGTTAGAGTTTTCTTCCTTCGTTCCAAGATTCCTCTTCCTCTTGATCGCAAGGGGCTTGATGATTGAATCTTTGATCCCTCTTTACTTTTAAAAGATGATATTTTATCCAAAGCACTCCTCTATGGTGGGGGTCATGTTGATAATATCTCTTTCTCTTTGGGGATCCTTTTTCCATAAGTGACATATCCTTTTTCATGATTATCTATGCTCTTCTATGTAGGGGTTAATACTCTTTGCTAAGAATATAGTGTACATTATTTTTAACATGATATCTCCTTACTTTGTGAAGTAGGTATCCTCCTTCTCTTCCTTATCCTGTCTATTAGGTAGCCACAATAAGGAGGGGGGCATATGTAGGGTCTTCCTTATACTATAGTTTACATTTTACAACATGCTAAATCCTTGGAAGGTAACACACATAAGCTGCTAAATCCTCAGAAGGTAACACACATAATTGCTAAATCCTGAAGATATGTTATTTATAGTGTTTCTCTTTTCTTTCTTATATAGTCATTTATGTTTTTATGATATCTTTCCAAATATGATATTCGTATAGGAAGCATTTCTTAGCAAGGTTTCCTTTGCTAGTTGATTTGGGTTTGTTTTTGTACTAACCCCTCTTTTTTGTGTCTTTTAGCTTTGTCTTTGTTTTCTCTTTGTTTTTGTGCCCTTGTGCATGTATGTCAAGTTAGAATCCTTGGCTTGGGGCTCATGTCCTTAGCTAAGTGATGTTCTACCTTGTTGCAATCCACTAGAGTCTTTCTTCTAACTTAATCCTGAGTATGTTCAATTTCCATACTCCTGCTAAAGTGGGGGCTTAATGTATCATCTTAAAATGGAAGAACTTCCATGTTAAGATTGTTTAACCCTCCTTAGGGGGTTTTTTGGGCCATCATCATGTTGTCCTCTAATTTCTTCCCCTTTTCCATCTTTTGTGCCTATTTAGGACCCTGATTGGGCCTCTCTGGGCACTTCTTTCTCCACCTAGCATATTTTCCAGGGGTCGTAACCCCCTGGGTTAGGGTCAACCTCCACCTTGACCTAGGTTAGGGTCAACCTTAACCTTGACCCAAGTCCACCTATTTTATTGGAAAGTGTGCCCGATCTGGGGAAGACTCAAAAGTTCTTTTTTCACTTCTGGGTTGGCTGCTACGGGCTTCAAACTGGTGACTCTTAAGGGATATCTAATTTAGTTCCACTTTTAAGAGGATGAGCCTAATTAGAATTTATCTCTCATAAGTTGGCCTCTCTAGAAGTTGGTGTCCTAGACTAGTATATAAGGAAGCCTTCTCCTCTCATTTTTGGGGAGAAAGAAAGAAGAGAAAAAAAAGAGGAGGAAGAAAATAGAGGAAAAATAAAAGAGGAAGGAGGATCATTCTACACATAATCTATCATCTACTTTCAAGCTTCCAAGTGTTCAATCAAGGTTTTCAAGTCTTCTTCTCAAGATTTATTCATTCTTCCTTCAAGGTGGATTCCAAGCATATAATCATGGAGGTTTTGATTTATATTTATGGTTTTTAATGTTGAGTCTAAGATTTCATATTAACATACTTGTTTACATTTCAAATACAATTGCATATCTATCGAATATCATAGCTTCATTGTTAGATCTTTTTCTAGTACTTGCTAGCATTCTCCATTTCAGTTTTGATTTCAAGGTTAATTCCTAAATTGGGGTTTGACCAAGGAAAACCCCTCCCCCAACAAACAAAACCATTTTTCTTGCAGGAATAGGTAGGGAACAAAAAATTACAAAGTAGATTCAGATACCCTTTTCGGAAAACTTTCAAGATCCGCGAATAGATTTTCTATCAAATCAATGCAGGTCAAGGTTGACATAAAGGGGCATGATTGTGTTCCCATATTTGGGTCAAGGTTGACCTAGTTCAGAAAAGAAAAATATTTATGGGTTTCCTCCATCTCTGTGTTTTTATTCTAGATCCAGTTGCAAAATTTCCAGAAACTCAATACAGACACTAGAAAATAGGTATTTCTATATCTGCTATGATATGAGGTATGTATTTCATTTTATCAGATTTCATTATTCTTTGCAAGCATTTCTAAATTTATATTCCTTATCATTAGAATTTCATGTATGTGTTAAATATTGGTTTAGGGTCTCTTTTATGTGCAAACCCCCATTGTTCTAAACCCTAACCATATTTTATATCTTACACTTTTGAATTCAATAGATTTATTCATATCTCTAGTCATGTGATGGGAACAACCACTGTCTATAATCCAATCAGATTTATTTTCAACTTGTGATTCTAATTCTCTCTCTTCTCTAACTTCTTTTTTGGGATTTTCTTCCTTAATAGAAACAAATCCTATTTCATCATCACTTCCACTCAAAGATTCTTTATTATCAGACTCTTCATTATTTGCAAAAAGTAAATCCTTAGGCATTGTAGCTTTGTATTGTTTTCTAGTTTTTCTTATTCTCTTAGGACATTTAGAATAATAATGACCATATTCATTAAAAGTCCAACATTTAAAGATTTTTTTACCTTTAGGCTCTCTTTTCATAAGCAGGGAAAGTCCTTCCTCAATATTCTTTTCTTCTTCAAATTTTGTTCAGCTGCAACTAGCATAGTCTCTACTTGTACTTGTGGATATGTGCAAGATCATGGTATGCCAAAAAGTGGCAAAAAATCTTCTTTTCACTTGTCCAAAAATGCACTAAAAAGTGTGTTGAATTTTTAGTAGGCCTAGGTGTCAGTAGACATGCCCTAGCAAATACCAAGCCTAATTGGATATCCGATATTTTTGGATATCGGATATCCAAAAAATCTCACGTATTTTGAAATTTGAATTGCCCCACTTTTTCCAATTTAAAGTTTCAATACAATCGGATATCCGATATTTTTGGATATCTAATAATATCGAATATCCGAAAAAACCCGCCTATTTTGAAATTTGAATTGCCCCACTTTTTCCAATTTCAAGTTACAAGGATTTATACAAATATAACATTTAAGTATAAGTTTGATTTATTTAATTTCTTATACTTTAATTTATATTGTATAAATACAAGTTAAATACATTCCAGGATGTTTGAGATAGGTTTTAGCTTCATAGGAGTTAAGATGCAAATTCTAGATTTTGGGGGATTTCAAAAAATTCCAAACTTAGCCAAATTTCAGGATTCAACAAGCCTTCAGCAGGGTTACCTCCCATAATCCATCATGCCTTTCTAAGGTCAAACTGAAGCTAGAAAAAGAATTCTCAAAGGGTTTTAACTCATTTTATCACAAATCACTTGGACCCCTTAGGACACGCTTGAGGGTTCTAATGTGTCAAAAGGGGTCATGGGGACTTTCTAAGGGCCCTAACGCATGATAAGGCATACTAGGACCCCTAGGAAGTCACCATGACCCCTTTTGACACATTTGAACCCTCAAGTGTGTCTGAAGGGATCATAGGACCCCTTAGGACACATTGAGGGTTCTAATGTGTAAAAAAGGGGTCATGGGGAATTCCTAGGGGTCCTAACGCATGATATGGTGTACTAGGACCCCTAAGAAGTCCCCATGACCCCTTTTGACACATTGGAACCCTCAAGTGTGTCTGAAGGGTTCGTAGGATCCCTTAGAACACATGTGAGTATTTCAATGTGTCAAAAGGGGTCATGGGGAGTTCTCAGGGGTCCTAACACTGATAAGGCATGCTAGGACCCCTAGAAAGTCCCCATCACCCCTTTCGACACATTGGAACCCTCAAGTGTGTCCTAATGGTTTGTATCACCCTTTTAGACACACTTGAGAATTCCAATAGGTCAAAAGGGGTCATGGGGAGTTCCTAGGGGTCCTAGTACACCTTATAACATGTTAGGACCCCTAGGAAGTCCCCATGATCCCTTTTGACATATTGGAACCCTCAAGTGTGTCCTAAGGGGTCCTAAGACCCCTTAGGATACACTTGAGGGTTCTAATGTAACAAAAGGGGTCATGGGGACTTCTTAGGGGTCCTAGTATGCCTTATCATGTGTTAGGACCCCTAAGAAGTCCACATAACCCCTTTTGACACATTAGAACCCTTAAGTGTGTCCCAAGGGGTCCTACCCTTTAGGACACACTTGAGGGTTCTAATGTGTCAAAAGGGGTCATGTGGACTTCCTAGGGGTCCTAACGCATGATAAGGCATACTAGGACCCCTAAGAAGTCCCCATGACCCATTTTGACACATTGGAACCTTCAAGTGTGTCCTAAGGGGTCATATGACCCCTTAGGACACACTTGATAGTTTGAATGTGTCAAAATAGGTCATGGGGACTTCCTAGGGGTCCTAACATGTGATAAGGCATACTAGGACCCCTAGGAAGTCCCCATGACCCTTTTTTATACATTTGAATACTCAAGTGTGTCTGAAGGGGTTGTAGGACCTCTTAGGACACACTTGAGGGTTCAAATGTGTCAAAAGGGGTAATGGGGACTTCCTAGGGGTCCTAACATGTGATAAGGCTAACTAGGACCCCTAGGAAGTCCCCATGAAAGTTTTTGACACAATGGATAGCTCAAGTGCATCTGAAGGGGTCCTATGACTCCTTAGGAAATAGTTGAGGGTTCCAATGTGTCAAAAGGGGTCATGGGGACTTCCTAGGGGTCCTAACACATGATAAGGAATACTAGGAACCCTAAGAAGTCTCAATGACCCCTTTTGACACATTTGAATGCTCAAGTGTGTTGAAAGGGGTCTTTAGACCCCTTAGGACACACTTGAGGGTTCAAATGTGTCAAAAGGGGTCATGGGGACTTCCTAGGGGTCCTAACGTGTGATGAGGCATACTAGGACCCCTAGGAAGTCCCCATGACCCCTTTTGACACATTAGAACCCTCAAGTATGTCCTAAGGGGTCCTATGACCCCTTAAAACACACTTGAGGGTTCTAATGTGTCAAAAGGGGTCATGGGTACTTCCTAGGGGAACACACTTGAGGGTTCTAATGTGTCAAAAGGGGTCATGGGTACTTCCTAGGGGCCTAACATGTGATAAGGCATACTACGACCCCTAGAAAGTCCCCATGACCCCTTTTGACACATTTGAACCCTCAAGTGTCTAAAGGAGTCGTAGGACCCCTTAGGACACACTTGAGGATTATAATGTGTCGAAAGGGGTCATGGGGACTTCCTAGGGGTCCTAGCACACCTTATCACACATACTAGGACCCCTCAAAAGTCCCCATGACACCGTTTGACACATTTGAATGCTCAAGTGTGTTTGAAGGGGTTGTAGGACCCCTTAGGACACACTTAAGGGTTCTAATGTGTCAAAAGAGGTCATAGGGACTTCCTGAGGGTCTTAACATGTGATAAGGCAAACTAGGACCCCTAGGAAGTCCTCATGAACCCTTTTGACATATTGGATAGCTCAAGTGTGTCCGAAGGGGTCCTATGACCCCTTAGGACATAGTTGAGGGTTCCAAAGTGTCACAAGGGGTCATGGGGACTTCCTATAGGTCCTAACATGTGATAAGGTGTACTAGGACCCCTAAGAAGTCCTCATGACCCCTTTTGACACATTTGAATGCTCAAGTGTGTCTGAAGGGGTCATAGGACCCCTTAGGTAACACTTGAGGGTTCAAATGTGTGAAAAGGGGTCATGGGGACTTCCTAGGGGTCCTAACATGTGATAAGGTGTACTAGGACCCATAGGAAGTCTCCATAACCCCTTTTGACACATTGGAACCCTCACGTATGTCCTAAGGGGTCGTAGGACCCCTTAGGACATACGTGAGGGTTCCAATGTGTCAAAAGGGGTCATGGGGACTTCCTAGGGGTTCTAATGCATGATAAGACATACTAGGACTCCCAGGAAGTCCCCATGACCCCTATTGACACATTTGAATGCTCAAGTGTATCCTAAGGGGTTCTAGGGGTCCCCATGACTCCTTTTGACACATTTGAATACTCAAGTGTGTCTGAAGGGGTCGTAGGACCCCTTAAGATACACTTCAAGGTTCAAATGTGTCAAAAGGGGTCATGGGGACTTCCTAGCGGTCCTAACACATGATAATGCATACTAGGACCCCTAGGAAGTCCCCATGACCCCTTTTGACACATTTGAATGCTCAAGTGTGTTTGAAGGGGTTGTAGGACCCCTTAGGACACACTTGAGGGTTCTAATGTGTTAAAAGGGGTCATGGGGACTTCATAGGGGTCCTAACATCTGATGAGGCATACTAGGACCCCTAGGAAGTCCCCATGACCCCTTTTGACACATTTGAATGCTGAAGTGTGTCTGAAGGGGTCCTATGACCCCTTCAGACATACTTGAGTGTTCAAATGTGTTAAAAGGGGTCCTGAGGACTTTCTAGGGGTCCTTACGCATGATAAGGCTTACTAGGACCCCTAGGAAGCCCCCATCACCCATTTTTACACATTGAAACCCTCAAGTGTGTCCTAAGGGGTCGTAGGACCCCTTAGGAAACACTTGATGGTTCTAATGTGTCAAAAGGGGTCATGGGGACTTCCTAGGGGTCCTAATGTGTGATAAGGCATACTAGGATACCTATGAAGTCCCCATAACCCCTTTTGACATATTTGAACCTCAAGTGTGTTCAAAGGGGTCGTAGGACCCCTTAGGACACACTTGAGTGTTCTAATATTTCAAAAGGGGTCATGGGGACTTTCGAGAGGTCCTAGTAAACCTTATCACGTGTACTATGACCCTTCGAAAGTCCCCATGACCCCTTTTGACACATTTGAATGCTCAAGTGTGTCTGAAGGGGTCATAGGACCCCTTAGGACACACTTGAGCATTCTAATGTGTCAAAAGGGGTCATGAAGACTTCCTAGGGGTCCTAATGCATGATAAGGCATACTAGGACCCCTAAGAAGTCTGCATGACCCCTTTTGAAACATTTGAATAAACAAGTATGTCCGAAGGGGTCGTATAACCCCTTACGACACACTTGAGCATTCCAATGTGTCAATAGGGGTCATGGGGACTTCCTACGGGTCCTAACACATGATAAGGCATACTAGGACTCCTAGAAAATCGCTATGACCCATTTTGAAACATTTGAATGCTCAAGTGTGTCCAAAGGGGTCGTAAGACCCCTTAGGATGCACTTGAGCATTTCAATGTGTCAATAGGGGTCATGGAGACTTCTTAGGGGTCCTAACATGTGATAAGGTGTACTAGGACTCCTAGGAAGTCCCCACGACCCCTATTGACTCATTTGAATGCTCAAGTGTGTCTTAAGGGGTCCTATGGGTCCCCATGACCCCTTTTGACACATTTGAATGCTCAAGTGTTTCTGAAGGGGTCGTAGGACCCCTTAGGACACATTTGAGGGTTCAAATGTGTCAAAAGGGGTCATGGGGACTTCCTAGGGGTCCTAACATGTGATAAGGTGTAATAGGACCTCTAGGAAGTCCCCATGATTGCTTTTGAAAAATTTGAATGCTCAAGTGTGTTTGAAGGGGTTGTAGGACACTTTAGAAGACACTTGAGGGTTCTAATGTGTTAAAAGGGGTCATGGGGACTTTGTAGGGGTCCTAATGCATGATAATACATACTAGGACCCCTAGGAAGTCCCCATGACCCCTTTTGACACATTTGAATGGTCAAGTGTGTCAGAAGGGGTCCCATGACCCCTTTTGACACATTTGAATGGTCAAGTGTGTTAGAAGGGGTCATAGGACCCCTTCTGACACACTTGACCATTCAAATGTGTCAAAAGAGGTCATGGGGACTTCTTAGGGGTCCTAACATGTGATAATGCATACTAGAACCCCTAGGAAGTCTCCATCACCCCTTTTTACACATTAGAACCCTCAAGTGTGTCGTAAGAGGTTATAGGACCAATTAGGATACACTTGAGGGTTCTAATGTGTTAAAAGGGGTCATGGAGACTTCCTAGGTGTCCTAATGTGTGATAAGGCATACTAAGACCCGTAGGAAGTCCCCAAGACCCCTTTTTAACACATTTGAACCCTCAAGTGTGTCCAAAGGGGTTGTAGGACCCCTTGGGACACACTTGAGGGTTGTAATGTGTCAAAAGGGGTCATGGGGACTTCCTAGGGGCCCTAACACATGATAAGGCATACTAGCACCCCTAAGAAGTCCCCATGACCCTTTTTGACACATTGGAACCCTCAAGTTTGTCCAAAGGGGTCGTAGGACCCCTTAGGACACACTTGAGGGTTCCAATATGTTGAAAGGGGTCATGGGGACTCCCTATGGTCCTAACACATTATAAGGTGTACTAGGACCCCTAGGAACTCCCCATGACCCCTTTTGACCTATTGGAATGCTCAATTGTGTTTGAAGGGGTCGTACGAACCCTTATGACACACTTGAGGGTTCCAATGTTTTGAAAGGGGTCATGGGGACTTTATAAGGGTCCTAGTACACCTTATCACACGTTAGCACCCCTAGGAAGTCCCCATGACCCCTTTTGGCACCTTAGACCCTCAAGTCTATCCTAAGAGGTCCTACGACCCCTTAGGATAGACTTGAGGGGTCTAATGTGTAAAAAGGGGTCATGGGGACTTTGTAGGGGTCCTAGTACACCTTACCAATTGTTATGACCCATAGGAAGTCTCCATGACCCCTTTTGACACATTTGAACACTAAAGTGTGTTTGAAGGGGTCGTAGGACCCCTTCGAACACACTTGAGCATTCAAATGTGTCAAAAGGGGTTATGGACAACCCCTTCGGACACACTTGGGGGTTCAAATGTGTCAAAAGGGGTCATGGGGACTTCCTAGGGGTCGTATTACACCTTATCACATGTTAGGAGCCCCAAAGAAGTCTCTGTGACCCCTTTTGACACATTTGAATGGTCAAGTTTGTCTGAAGGGGTCGTAGGACCCCTTCAGACACACTTGACCATTCAAATGTGTCAAAAGGGGTCATGGGGACTTTTTAGGGGTCCTAGTATGCCTTATTACATGTTAGGACCCCTATAAAGTCCCCATGACCCCTTTTGACACATTAGAACCCTCAAGTTAGTCCTAAGGGGTCCTACGACCCCTTTGAATACACTTGACCATTCAAATATGTCAAAAGGGGCCATGGGGACTTCATAAGGGTCTTAGTATGCCTTATAAAATGTTAGAACCCCTTAGGACACACTTGAGGGTTCCAATATGTCAAAAGGGGTCATGGGGACTTCTTAGGGGTCCTAACGTGTTATAAGGTGTACTAGGACCTCTAGGAACTCCCCATGACCCCTTTTGACCTATTGAAATGTTAAAGTGTGTCTAAAGGGGTTGTGAAAATCCTTAGGACACACTTTGAGGGTTCCAATGTGTTGAAAGGGGTGATGGGGACTTTCTAGGGGTCCTAGTATGCCTTATCACATGCTAGGACCCCTAGGAAGTCCCCATGACCCCTTTTGACACATTAGAATACTCATGTGTGTTCTAAGGGGTCCTACGATCCCTTCAAACACACTTGAGGGTTACAATGTGTCAAAAGGGGTCATGGGGACTTCTTAGGGGTCCTAGTATGCCTTATCACACGTTAGGACCCCTAGGAAGTCCCCATGACCCCCTTTGACACATTAAAACCCTCAAGTGTGTCCTAAGGGGTCCTATGACCCCTTCAGACACACTTGAGGGTTCAAATGTGTCAAAAGGGGTCATGGGGACTTCATAGGGCTCCTAGTACACCTTATCACGTGTTAGGGCCCTAGGAAGTCCCCATGACCCCTTTTGACACATTAGAACCCTCAAGTCTATCCTAAGAGGTCTAAGTGATTTGTGATAAAAATGAGTTAAAACCCTTTGAGAATCCTATTTCTAGCTTCAGTTTGACCTTAGAAAGCCATGATGGACTATGGGAGGTAACCTTACTGAAGGCTTGCTAAATCCTAAAATTTGGCTAAGTCTGGAATTTTTTGAAATCCCCTCAAATCTAGAATTTACATCTTAACTCCTATGAAGTTGAAACCTATCTCAAACATCTTGGAATGTATTTAACTTCTATTTTTACAAATATAAATTAAAGTATAAGAAATTAAATAAATCAAACTTATACTTAAATGTTATATTTGTATAAATCCTTGTAACTCGAAATTGGAAAAAGTTGGGCAATTCAAATTTCAAAATAGGTGGGCTTTTTCAGATATCCAATATTATCAGATATCCAAAAATATTAGATATCTGATTGTATCAGATATCTGATTCAGCTTGGTATTTGCTTGGGCATTACCAAATGTGGGTGGTCAACCCTTTAGGTGTGTTTCAAGAGATAGTTTTTGATACCGAGACTTCGACCATGTAGCTGACGACTATTTTTTCACCTGAAATTGATGAAATGAAAAGGGTTTCTTAAAAACATTATTAGCTTTTCATCGATATAATTTTTGTCAAATTTTGAGTTCTGTAAGTAATTATTACTTATTTTTCAATTGAGTTATCTTTAAAGTCATAATTGACATACTGATTGAAAAACAACTATAACTTTCAAACCGTTTAACCTTTTTGAAATCTGAAACATGTGTCACATTCTATGCTTCGGCTACTATAAGAAAAAAAAAGTTTTGAATTTGGTAAAATTTTGAATTAGTTAAGGTGGTTAGACACGAGAGTTTTTTTATTTTGAAAAAATTGTAGCAGAAAATTCATAATTAATTATTTATTTGACCAAAAATTACAAAAAAATATGCATCACATCTGAGCATGAGTCTACTACTTATATCTAGAATCTTGGGAAAATATATCATCATTTGATTATGATTAAGGTGGTCAAACATACACGTACTCTTTATCTTTTCCTTGAAAGTCTTGTAGTACTGCATTGAAATCTAAAATTTTGAACAATTAGACAAGAAAAAATTCAAACAAGGGCTAGTAGTTTAGAAACTACATTCAATTTCCTATAGATTCTACTCTTACAACTTTTTCACATAAGGTTCATAAAATGTTCAACCTTTTACGTCAAGTTGACTAACCCTAATTTTCTAATTTTTCATTGCCACTTAAGGCCATATTTTGGTATACCTTGATCCTGCACATACCCTTGTACTTCTTGTCAAAATAGGTTGAACACTTAATGTGCTGAAATTAGTCTCTATTCCAGGCAATTCTCCACTTTGTCTCATCCACATTTATGCTAACTATAATCTTCCAAGAAGAGTATCTTTAGTGAAATCATTTGTGTAGGGAATAGCTTGTTCAATCATTTGTGTTGTTTATTTGAATGCAGGTGTCAAGGTTTTCAATATCTTCCATACAAATTTATCTTCTTATTTTTCTCCTGTACAAGTCTTAATTCATGTAACAATCTCTGATATTCTACCAAATTGATTTCATACAAATTCATCTTCCATCATTTTAGCATCTTGAAATAAGCATATCCAATTATGTAATCTAACCTTTCTAGCATGATTATCACCTTCAAATGTATTTTTCAAAGCAATCCAAACTTCATGAGAAATCCTTAAATTTTTTACCTGAGAAAATCCATTTTTTGGAAGAGCTGATAATAGTGCTTCTCTAGCAAGTATATTGTACATATGTGTTTCTAACCTTCATTACAATCTTCATGTTTTTCTTCTTCAATCACATCCTTTCTCTTTGTAGTAATCAACTAGTATCCTACACCCATGCATAACAAGTGTGTCATCATCTTTTCTTTCCAACTATCCTAGTTAACTCCATCAAACTTCAGAATTTCTTTCCTGAAATGTTTCATAGATCTCCTTAAGTTGTTAAGATTTTTCTTCAAGGACCTAATTCTCTAATACCAATTATTAGAAATTAAAGTCCACCAAGATAACTGAGAGGGGGGGTGGATCATTTATGTAATTAAGACCATTATCATTATATTTATTAGATCTGAAACATGTAAGCAATAAGATCACCAACCATAGAAAGATAAGCATACACAATAACACCAGATTTTTTTCACTAGGGAAACCCTTGATTAGAGGGAAAACCCCGGTGGGAATGATTCCCACAACATGATTTACTAATATAAATGTTTTTGGTGAGAGGACAGACCTTGTTATGAGTCAATGAAATACATTTAGTACATATGAGTCCCTGTTAGGAGACTTTGAATCCCTGTTAGGAGATTCCAACCCTGTTAAGAGTTTTTAAGTAGACAGAAGGACCCACTGTCCAAACAATCTTAGTATTATCCTCACTAAATAATACAAGTAACCAAAAAACTATCAAAAATAACTTTTTTTCCAAATATAGTCCTTTGTAAGCTCTTCATGCTTCACTCGCACCAATCTCTGCTCTAATCCAAAGATATTCACTTTCTAGTTCACTGGATCTCGTACATAAGTTCACATCTTCTACAATGCAAAGATATAACCATATATCACACACACACACACACACTTTCCATCCAAGGAATAATATTCCCTTTATACCAAATCCTAGAATAATTTATTGAGATTACCTTAAGGCTTTCCCAATTTACAATTATAATATAGGATGATTTTAAGATATTACTTTACACATTACATTATAATATTTTATCTTTTTCACAATTACAGTCAAACGGTCGGCTCACACTCTTTATAACTTTACACATGATTCTCATATAACTTAGCACTCTTAACCACATCATCTATGACTTTTCTTCATCCTTTGTCCAAGTGTTCTCAATCAGATTCCATCTCTATCAGGAGATAAAATCCAAACATCAGAAGTCACTCTCTACAAAAGTTGCCTAAACACAGTCTTTAGTAAAACCTTCATATATCTATCCACAATGCATAATTTTGTACTTTCTCTTAACTTTAATATCAAGACATACTCTAGATCATAATACCAAGTGCACATAGGTTGATCTTTAATCCTTAAACCACGTGAAGCCAAACTCTATCTACTACACTGTCAGTCTTCACAAAATAGCCAGTATGTTGACATTAATGACAAACTATTTCATGAATGCAACACACAATCACTATAACATGTCTCCAACACTACTATGATAATCCCCCACAGGGATACCATTAGCATTCATGCTAACAGATTCATCATTCTACTCAGAGAATTAATCAATTCTCACATTTTTACTTTCTATTATCTTGTTGGTTCCTTTTTATCAAACACTTGTAGGCCTTTATTTTTTTAGATTACCCTAATAATATTTTGTTAGAGTAAATTATTAATTATGTTAATTAACTTTACTCCCTTCTTAAGATGTCACATCTTTTACTTTAGTTGTTTATATTTAAACACTCATGCACTAGTTGTTTTAAATATAAACTTGCATGCATTAGTCATGTAATAATTAAACTAATTATTACATGCACTAGGGTTTGCCTTTCAATGCTTTCGATCTCCTTTATAAGGATGATCCATTGTATATTTTATTCATTCATTATTTGAAGATATTTTTTTCTTCATATTTTTGAGTCAAACCCTTGCCCTCTTCTTGTCTCTACTTCCTTGTAACAAGTTTTTGTATGCAGTGATCTTTAGGTTTTGTGGATTTGTATTGCTCAAATCCTACATGGTATCAGAGCTCTATCCAAATCTAGAGGTTTGAATTTTTTATTTTTATTTTTTGATAGTTTTTTTTACTGTCAAATCCAAATGTTTAGTTTTGCACTCTAAGAGTTCTATCTTGTGCATCTAGACTCCATTTTGGGTAAACAATATATCATCGAAAAGCTTGTTTTGATAGCTTTCTAGTGCTATGAGCTTTTTTTCTAGATTCTTCTATAGGTAGTATTTTAATCAATTTTTTTGCATTTTTACACTCTAGTGGATATCTTGGATGTTACAGGTCCTGGGATCTCTTCCCTTTAGGGGATGACTCTTCTTAAGCTATTCTTTTGTTTCAGCAGCCTTCGCTCTTCTTTGAGTAGTGTATACTTCACTTTTTTAGCATTCATTTATGCACATGCACTAAGATAAAGTGTCATTTTATTACATGCTTGGAAGCTTCAACATGTGTATGTTATTTGTACTTTCACTCCATTATAAAGTGCCATGGGCGGTTTGATGTTTGCCCTTGTTTTCCATCTACCTTTGTCAAGTGAGTGTTCCTTCCATGACATTAGCCTCAAGATATCTTTATTTTTGTTTGTACTTTCACTGCACCTTCGATGTTCCTAGTTCTTCATGATGTAGTTTTTATTGGCACTATTTTAAGTGTACCTTTCACCTCTCACTTTTCATCATTATGGGGGGGTTTCTACTAATCGTTCTTCTACTTCCTTGGTTAGATAGTGTGAGATATGTATTCAGTATTTGTTCCTATGTACTAGGTGGCTGCAGTGGTTGGGTACCTATGCATTTTGGTGAGATGGATCATTTACCATATAGACACTCTTTCTTTCCTATTTTTAGAGGCACTCTTCCATCTTTCATTGATTAGCTCTTCAGGCATTGGTGTTTTATACCATCTATATCTTTGAGTTCAGTTGTTTGCATTTGTTTGCCTCCTAATTCAAGTAGTGTCATTTGAGGGAACTCATACAAATTATAGTCTTCTCTACCTGGTCATGCTCTATTTCAGTGGAAGATCTTCAGATCAGCAGTTACTTCTTGATAGAGTTTGCATCTTTTTGCTTCAGTGATGTTCTACATGTTCATTCTTGGTCCTATTTTCTGGAACATTCCTAGTTTTGGAGGCTTCTTCAGTCCTTCAGATAAGTCTTTATCTCTTTTTGGAGTAGAGTTTTTTCCATGTGGTTTTCTCTATTTCTACACTTTATAGAGACTCTCTTTTGTACTTGGGTACTGTTGGAGCTCTAAATTTGGGCAAAATTTGGAGTCCTATATAGTGATAAAACTCTAAAAAATGGTCTCTTAAACTCCATGCCCAATAATTAATTGTGGAGTACATGAAATGGGATAAACAATTATATTAATTTTCAATTAAAAAGTTGAGAGATTGTGGAAGGAAGCTATGTGATAAGAACAATCAAAATTCTATGATCAAAGCCTTCAGAAAATGTTGGAATTTCAACTTGCTGCAAAGATGATGCCGACAAAGGCAGAAGATGGTCAAATTTTAAAAATCTAAAAAAGATCCAGTTTGGGAAATCAAATTTCCTATTTCTAATAAAAATCTTAGCTTTCCATGAGGTTTTTTGGTTTTTCGACCAAGCCCAAATCTGAAAGTTAGGTAGTTATTTTTTAGTTAGTTTATTATTTTCTCAAAATAATTTGTAATAAGGGTTGTGTCTTTTCACCCTAAAGAGGTGTGAAAGCCACTCAAACACATAGATATACATAATGTAAAATGTAGAGAGAGGAAAATAAAAAACAATACAAGGAAGATTTTCATAGAATAGAATTTGATCACAACTACAATATAAACTCTAATGTACTATTTTTTCAACTTTAATAAAGATAAGTGCTCTTCTTTTTATTTGTGGTTATAAGTTATATGTTTTCAATTAGTCTTTCAGATTACTCTATGAACTAGGGTATCCTACTATGTTTTCTATTTGATACATTCATTTATGATTAATTTGTATAATTTGAATAATGGTAGCATGGTCTGAGAACCTGTTACTGTTTCCTTTCGGGCTCTTAAGTTGAGTTAAAAATCATAGGACCTATTGTATAAGTTGTTTTAAATTTTGTTCCAATAGAAGCTTGTAGGATGATGGTCTCGCTTTACAAGAGTGAGTTACCTTAAAACTATCTCTGATTGTACGTAGGATTGAAATTTTCATGACTCTATAGCCCAAGTATTTAGAAGGCACTGATCTAACTATTATTTGTAAATTGTCATTTGGTACATACATTTGTAGTTTATAGATCATTAAAATCATTATTTCAAAAGAATTACTTTTAATTATTTAGTATAATCCATTTAGTCAAGTATTATAGAATAGAGATTTTTAGGAGATTAGTTTCTTTCCTCAAAGGATCATTCACCGTCTTTGGAGGAACTTTGTTTATTTATGTATGCAGTTGTGCAACATAGATAATTTGATATTTTAAAGTGAATTTAGGCCTACCAGCCTTGGCTTGATTTAGCCAAAATTACAGAGGTATCAGTGTGTACCTATCAGTTTTCCAAAAGTGATCCATCATTTTTGGGCACCAATAAATTGGTGAATCCGTTGGGGAAAGTTGCTCACAATATATATTGTGAAGTTACCTAGAATTTTAGATTTTGTAGATCAGAATCAAAAAGTGGTTATATTAGTTTGTTTCGAAGCACACTCTATTGAAAGAAAGAACCTAGAAGAAAGACATTCCTCGAAGAAGGTGGAGACTCTATTGAATAAAGAATTTCAATCAGTGACTCTACTGAGGAAGAAGACCCAAAAGGAGATAAGTAATATTTTCCTTCTTGTGAAGAGCGTGGTGACTCTATAAAAAAAAATTTAGATTTCTACTTAGGACAAGCAGGAAAAATATTTTCCTCAAGGCACTTGAGGTGGCGACTCCATGTGTTAGAAGTTTTCAATTTCTTCATTGAGGGAGAGAACCTGGAAGGAATGAATATTTGGCCTTTAGTTAGTAATAGAAGCTCTATTACATTATGTTTAAGAAAATTTTCAGAAGTTTTTTTATTCCCTATGAGCCTTTGGATCTCAAAAATTTTTAATGTAGTACTAATTTATCAAGGCTTGCACTAATGTTTCAAGCTCTCTTGGTCTTGATAACTTAGTATAACATGGGAATCATCTCCAGGTTGTGGGACCTTTGATAACTGAGATGAGACCTTGAGGTTCTAGGCTGGTTCCTCTTGGATAATCACCTTAATTTGCTTCTTGACAGGAAAGTAAATCTTTTGAGGGAAAGGGATAGAAGGAATGCTTGGAAAGGGAAATGACTGAAAGCAAACTACCTACTAGGTGATACACTGAAATTAGGGTTTGGATCTCAGTATAGAGGAATGGAATCAATGAAAAGCTTAGGTCTAGTAGGTCACAACTTACTGAATAGGCTTGCATAAGTGTTTCATAGGAGGGCCTGAACATAAGACACAACTTATGACCTGCAAGCAGACATTCACTTTTGCAACTCAGTGTAGGATTGAGACAAGACTATTAGGGGGTTGGAGTATACCCACAAAAGCATTCACATCCAATCATCCACAATAACACACAATAGTTGTAGAAAGAGAGAGGGATCAGGAACCCTAAAACATCACTGAAAACATCATATACTTTAATCCAATTAGAGATAATCCAAACAAGGAAGCATAGGGACATGAAGAATTATCACAAAATACCTCTGTAATATCTTTATTATCAATGGAAATTTTACAATTGTATAAGCCAGAGGGTAGAAATGATACCACAGATGACCCTTAAGAAAGGATGAATTTCTTCTACAATTGTGAACCTCTCTTTTTATAGAAAATTCAATTCTGAGCTCAAAAGCTCCAAAAATATGTTATATACATCTTCTTGCATGCAAGCAAGAGTCAAAACAAACTAGGGTTACAGATTTTTATGATAGCATAATATCAAACCCTAACTCAATCAAATCTGATCATAAATGGTTCTCTACAACATTGTGGTTGATTAGATATTATGTTTACGTGCCCATGCCTATACTATATTGCCTACAGACAAGCAACCCGGACTCATCTACCTCTTTGCAAATTGGCCTGCCATGAATGCACTAAATTTGATCCTGAAGATATTTAGGTTCTAAAAAAAATGATTAACCCTACAAAAGGTGGTGCCAAGCTCATTAAAGCCTCAACATGACATGGTACTCTATAAAATCCATAGTGTTGATGATCAGATCGCCTATCATCATCCCTCCAACCATCCTTGTCCTAAAGAATTAAATCCCAGCTACTCAAAATATCGTGCATGGTTGCAAGAATGCAAACCCTAGCAAAAAGCCTTCATAGGAAATTTGAATTCAAATGATAATGGCTAGCAGAGCTTCAAATTAAAACACAACCATCGATGTGAAATTTCCCTAGCAGATGAACAGCTACGATGACCTTTTTCAAATAGTCTAAAACCCTTCTAACAAGTCAAACACCACCATGGAAGTCAGCAGCCAATCAGAAGTGAGAAAATCAGCACGTAAGGGGAGACCTTGGACCCACATCCCTGAGAACACCATTGAACGGTTGTCACTACACTATGATGCTAACGATCGAGCATCTTGGATCCATAGTGTAATGACAGCCGTGAGATCCTTCCATGCCTTAAACTCTTTAGAAACCCCTGATGCCATGAGCCCACTGACATCAGCCACATTGCATACTCACCAACCAATCAAACGCTGCCAAATGGATCCACATCACATCTTTCTGACATTGGACCCATTGTCATAATCCTAGTCATCACCTCATCAACTAATAAGAAGCCACCACATAGGAAAGTGAGGACCCACCTAACCAAGCTCTAACAAAAGGAAAGATCGATAGTTAGTCTCATCTCCTCATACATCTGACACCAGCCTTCAGATTATACACCAACCATTTGATCATCTGACATGTCAGAAACTTTGACCACTGAAAGAGCCTGGCCCCACTGATAGATAATCTGACTCAGCAGATGTGGACAAACCAGAGTATGCCAACTATGCACACCTAGCACTGGACCCACTTAAGCCCTCGGCATCTGATCAGATGGCTATCTTAAGATCGCATGAGTTTAGCATATTCCTTCAGATCATAAGACAATCGTTGATTCTCTAAAAACTATCAGTCCACTAGACCCCTATAGAAATGTGGCCCCACTCTGACAAAAAGATGACTCAAACATGCCAACCAATCTAAAGCTACTGAATTGAATGAGGTGGAACTAGTCCCAATGACACACTATAGCATTGCATTGAAAGGAAATCGACGGTAGGTCTTATGATCTGATGACCAAGGAAGATTCTACACAAAGATTAGACAAACATCGGATTGGAATCTTGATACCGCCTGTAGAGTTAACCTCACCTGGACTTGGTGAATCAGTGAACAAAGAGATTTCTATTCGTGAGAAGGAAGTCTTAACTATAGGTTTGATTACGCGAACAAGTGAATAAAGAATCATTTTCTAGTTCACCAAATGACTTAAAACACCGCTAGAAGAATTGAGCAAACTGACGAACAGTGGATTTTTAAAATGGGCACATGGGTTTTTTTAGAACTTAAGTGGCTGATAAAGGTAATGGTGAAATAGAATATGGCCTAGGGTTTTGAGGTTTTTATGCCCCCAATGGCTACCTTTTCAAATTTTGAGACCTACAGACCAAGGAGTGAAACAATTTGCAAAGGCCAGGAAACTGAACATAAAATCATGAAACTTTTAGGGATGTTTGGCAAGGTAAAAACAGAGGTCCTAAGGTAGACATTGGCCAAATTTGCATGAAACATGAAAAATTGGGTTACATTTTGGTGATTTCTTGCTGGATGTCAGCCTGCTAGACATGGAAAACTAGTAGCCTTAAACAATTCATTGGGCATGGGGTCATTACTGAGCACAAAACTTTGACAAAGGAACAAAATTGAACCAAAAGGACAAACATAGGCATAGGCACTTCTTCAAAAGCAGGAAACCAACCTAGAAAACAAGGAAAGAAAAAAGGGGAAACAAAATTAAAAAAATTTACAGAGAGGGATTAACCTCAAAGCAGGGCTTTAAGTGGAATCCATTGACTGATATTGGTAGGGAATCACCTTCAAGAGTTGATAGCTGAAAAGCGTTGGATCCCTTGCACTCTGTGATAACAAATGGCCCACCCCAAAAGGAATCAAACTTTGTATGCCTACCAGGCTTTGACTTGAACTCATCCCATTTGAGGACAGCATCTCCTACCTTGAAATTCCTAACCTTGGCTCTTTTGTCAAAGCTCTTCTTTGTTTGATTCTGATGAAACTCCATATCTTTCATGGATTTATCTTTGAGTTCTTCTAACTCCATCAATTGGGCATATCTGATTTGCAGGGGATCACTTTCTTGAAATAGGGCATACTGAGTGGCTAAGTCCAAAGCTGGCAATTCAGTTGAAATGGACAACTTAGCCTCTCTCCCATACACTAACACATAAGGAGAATTAACAATGATTTTCTTTGGAGTAATCCAGTCTAACCATAAGGCAGACCTCAATTTAGTATGCCAGTCCCTCTGATTGTCTTGCAGAGTCTTCTTGATTATTCTAATCAGGTTCTTATTTTTCGACTTTGCCAAGCCATTGCCTTGGGGGTAATAATTGGAACTTGTATTCAAATAAATCCCATTCCTGATTGCCCACTCTAAGACCTTGAGGCCTATGAATGCTAATGCATTATCTGAAATGATGGAATCAGGAGTACCAAACCTATGAACTATGTCATCATAAAAACTTAAGACAGCGCTCTCGTTCGATTCCTTTAAAGAAACTACTTCTATCCATCTAGTGAAATAATCTGTTGCAGTGATTATCCACTTGTGTCCTACACTAGATGGAGGATTGATCATACCAATGAAATCTATACCCCACTTCATGAAAGGTTGCTCTGTTGTGACTAGCTATAGGGGCAAAGATGCAAGCCTTTCTTTTCCTATGAACATAGCACACTTGATACATTTTCTTACATACTCATGACTATACCTAAAGATAGATGGCCAATAGTATCCAGCCCTCATGATTTTGAAAATGGTAGTCCTAGGAGAAAAATGACCTCCAGAAGGTCCATCATGAAATTCAAATAGGACATCAACTATCTTTTTTGAATCAATGCATCTTAGGAGGACACCATTGTGATCCTTCCTGAAAAGAACATCATCAATCAGCACGAAAGGAATAGATTGTAACCTGTAATACCTTCTTTTTGTTGAATCCAAACCTGCAGGACATTGTCTTATCTTCAAATAATGAATCATGTTAGGCAACCAACCTGATGCCTCAGCATGTTCCTCTGTAGAATGCACAACCAAGGATGCATCCATTTTCTCTGATTTCTTTGAACTCTCATCCCCTACCAAATGTTTACAAAGACCTCTTCCTCTAGCCAGCCTGGTAGTCTGAATATCTATGTCATATTCCATCACCTTGGTGATCCAACCCGCTCTTTTCTCATTAAGGTCCTTGGAGAGTAAAAATTCCTTGACACTGGGATGAGTGACTTTCAAATGTACCTTGCTATGGGTCAACAAATGTCTGAATTTTTAAAGGCTCTTTACCATGGCAAGTACATGTTTTTCTACAAAAGAGTATCTTTGTTCATACTCTTCCAAACCTTTGCTAAAGAAAGCAATAGGTTGCCCCAATCCTTCTAAATTTTCTTGGGTCAACATAGCAAACATAGCATCTGAACTTCCATAAGCATAAAGAATAAAATCCTTATCAAAATTTGGGTTTAGGAGGGTAGGAGCTTCTATTAAGGCCTCTTTGATAGCTTGGAAATTGACTTTCCCTTCTTTAGTCCAACTGAAAGCTGAACCTTTCTTCAACATGGTTGTCAAAGGCTTGAGTAGTTCTACAATGTTAGGCAAGAATCTCCTAACAAAATTTATCTTTCCTATGAAAGATTGAAGACTTTTCTTATGATGTGGCAATGGTAGCTCTAGGATGGCTACAATTCTTTCAAGATCTACTATAATTCCTTTCTTGGATACTATATATCCCAATAATTTTCCTTCATGAACTGCAAACACACATTTCTTGGGATTCAGAGATATCCCAAACTCTCTACACCTTTCAAAGATCTTCCTCAAATGTTTGATGTGGTCTTCTGCATGCTTTGAGTAGATAGTTATGTCATCTAGGTAGACCAACACAAACTTGTACATGAGGCTTTTAAAGGCCATATCCATTTCCTTTTGAAATGTAGCACCTGCATTTGACAAACCAAAGGGCATCTTTTGATAAGCCATGGTTCCCCACTTTGTTGTAAATGTAGTCTTATATTGATCCTCTTCATTAACCAGGATCTGATTGTATCCTAAATAGTCATCCAATAATGAAAATCTCTCTGATCCTGAGACACATTGTAGAATTTGTTCCATAGAGGGCAGTGGATGGTGGTCTTTTAATGAGGCTCTGTTAAGATCCCTAAAGTCAACACATAGTCTCAACTCCCCATTCTTCTTCCTGACAGGAACAAGGTTGGAAACCCAACTAGTATGCTTAATGGGGTAGATGATACCACTCTCTATTAATTTGAGCACTTCCTTATGCATAAGTGGCTCAAGTTTAGGATCAACAGGCCTTTTCTTTTGTCTTACTGGTTTAGCATTAGGTTCCAATTCAATAGTGTGTTGAGTAAGGGCTGGATCAAAACCTTTGAGATCTTCATATTGTCATGCAAACACATCACTGAATTCTTTGAAAAGTTGTGTGTAATTTTTATTTTCTGAATCGGAATTAACTCTTCCAAATTGTAAGCTCTTACCTGGTTCCAACTCTAGTTCAACACAATTTTCTTGTTGAACTACCAAGCTAGCTTTGTTTCTCTTGACTTCATCATCCTTGTTGAAGATAGCTTCTAAGGCGACAAGACCTCTAGGCATCTTATTGGACTTCAGTTGTATTACCTGATCACCATAGCTTTGTGATATCCTATCTTGATTGTGCTCTGAAAAAACATCTTCAAACAAGAATTGCAAAATTTGTTCATCATTGTCAAACACTTGCCAATTAACATCATTATCAAGAATAGAAGGTTTGACAATAATCTTGATGTGTTGCTAATCCATTTCTTTTGAGATGTTATTGGGGATGTCAAACTGAGATCCAATAGGAGCTAACCTATCTGCATTTGATTTAATTTTCTAGGGATAGAAACAATATTGAAAGCACAAAAGTCTTTGATTGCATCCCAAACTCTATGTTTGTATGCTTTCATGGTATCATTTTTGGTTTCACTTATCCCTCTTACTTGGATGGTAACAAGCTCACTGTCACCATATACTTTTAAGGCCTTAAGACCTCTTTTTCTAGCCCATTCTAGTCCATTGACTAGACTTTCATATTCTAAAGTGTTGCTAGTGTAGGAGAAACTGAATCTAAAGGTAGTATAGTACCTTTCTCCTTTTGGGGATACTAGCATAGCACCACCACCAGAACCATGCCTAATTCTAGCTCCATCAAAATATAGTTCCCAAACCTGATTGCTCTGATCTTCTGAATTAGTACTCTCTTTAAGAAGGTTTGGTTCTATGACATCACTCTCTTGTATCAAATAATTTCCCAAACTAGCATTCCAAATAACATACTCTGATTCTCTTTCATCTAGAAAAATATCAGGGATATTTTCTATCTTGGTGCTTGCTCCACTAATGGTTTGGAAGTCACTGCTATCAAATATGGGGTAATTGGCATTGATGGTATTGGACACATAAGGTTCTATATGGTGTGTTGCCAATTTCTCAGACTTAATGGTAACCTTAGTACCATATCTTGTGTGGAAGAGCATATGAGACCAATCAGAAGAAAGATAGCCTCCTATCTTGGCTGTAAATTCCCTTGATAGACATATGGCAAATAGGGCAGGGAGATCTATGATGTATATGTCTAGGAGGATGGAGAAAATAGGACTAGCATGAAAGATTAGACTAGTATCCTTGGCCATACCTATAGTGCTAACTGAGGATCCATCAAGTTGAGTCACCTCCTTTTGGAAGGGCTCATATTTCAGTCCTAATTGGTCAGCTACTTTCTTAGGAATTATAGTGCTAGTAGCTCCACTATCTACCATACAATTATGTACTAAGGAATTTCCAATAATTAAAGATAGATAAAAGGGAGGAGGCTTTGAATTCCTACCTTGCATGGCATTGGCTTTGAAGTTGCTACTTGTAGCTTCCTTTTCTTGATCAATGTTAATCAGCACTAGCTTTGCAGCTTCTTTTGCAGGTTGGGGAGTTGCTATCTCTGTTATGGCCTTCTTCAAAATTTCAAACTGCCCTAGAATTGCCAAAGAGTCCCACATAGACATGGTGACATTCACCTTCTTCATGTTGTCTACAATGTTAAATGGCGTCACAGTGTGTACTCTTTGTTGTGCTTTCACCATGATGGGCTCCACTTCTTTGGAAATTTGGCCTTCTTTGCTTATAATGACAGGAACCTCCTTAGGTGTGATGGGATTAGCTGGTTGCACTGGCTCTGCAGATGTAGTGGCTTTAGTACTAGAATATGTTCTCTCCATGTCTTGAGCTCTTCTTTTTTCTCTTGTATATGCAACAAAAGAAACTTCATCATTGACTCCATTAAAGTCTGGTTGCTCCCAATTGAGAAGAGCAGTTTCATTCTCTAATGGTTCTTGTTGAGGAGTTGACCCACTGGATGAAGCCTTTGATTGAGCATGTGAGGCACTTTGAACCATTAGAGCTTGGTTCATCCATCCATTCGAACATGTAGCCTGATTATGAGGTTGATTACAAGGAAAACACCATTCATTTTCCATAGCCATACTATTTTGACCAGGAACCATATCTCTAACTGGATTTGCAAAATTAAGAGGTGTAGGGTTATATGGTTGGAATGGTCTCTGATTGAAAATTTATCTTTGTCCTTGATAGCCTCCTTGGTATGGTGGCCTATTTTGTTGATAAGATTGTCCTTGGTTCTAATATTGTTGATTAGGACCTTGGCCTTGTGGTTGAAAGGGTGGTCTGATTCCTTGACCTTGTTTCTTCAGATTTGTCACTTCTTTAGTCAAGGTCTGCAACAAGTTTGTCATTTCTTGCACACTAGTTGCTTGACTATTTTTAATCTCTTATAGCTCTTGAGAGAAATTCGTTGTTAGCTCTTGCCTGCTAGTACTAGCTTGAGGTGTTGATATGGTGGGAATAGGGGTAAATGGGGGTACTTGTGCAGGTGCAATGGGACAAAGACTAGGAAAAATGGGCATCGGTGGCCTTCTTTGTATCATCCCTACTTGTATTAAACAATTTTTAGCCCTGACAGCAATGTCAAAGGCTTGGGGTAAGGAAGTACCACCCATAGACTGGATCATGATAGAAATTTGACCGTTTAGACTTTGTAAATAATATAAAGAGGCATGGTCAGCTGATGGTCTCACTGAGACTGGGATCCTATTCCATGTTTTAAGGAATCTACTATTGTAATCTATCATTTGTTCTTGAGGGTCTCTTTTTATGGTTGTCAACTATTCAACTAGAGAAAAGTTATCTGATTTATCCTCAAAATGCTTACTTAATGCATCCCCTAATGCATCCCATGAATTAATGGAACCAACAGCTAGAGTTCTAAACCATTCAAGAGGCTTACCTTTTAGAGAGGCTACTAATGACTTTGTGGCCACATCCTCTTGAGTTATGTTATGTATGATGCAGATGGTGGTCACATCTCTTATGTGCTCAAAAGCTGTTGTTTGCCCTTCACTTGTGAAATTAGGCAAGCTCTTTAATGCTACCAAGGGCACACCATGATGCACAGCAAAAGTTAGAGAACTCCCCTAGTTGAAAGGTGTAAAGGCATACTGTCTAGCCATTGTAGGAGTTGTGACTTGAAGATTAACAACTATATGAGTTGTATTTGCTGCAAGATTTGAATCTTCTTCTAGATCTTTGGTTAGAGATCTTCCTCTTATTTTGGAATGAAAGGGAAAAGGTCTCCTTTCTGAAGTATCAGGTCGTGTAGACTGAACTCTCCTTATAGGGGATGTTCTTTGAGTTGACCTACCTTTGTAGCTTCTTTTTTAGGGCAACTCTAAAAATTCTATAGGCTTTGAGCTCCTAGACTCAATCTTTCTCATAAACTTTGAACAAGTTAGCCTTGATCTGTGAAATCAGTGGAGTCACTAGATATACTTGATAGAAACAACCTCTAAAGGTCTGTATTATGCAATCTGTGTATCAGAGATGACATAACCTTAAAATAATGAACTTATTTTATTGTCCCACCGGGCGTGCCAAAATTTTTATACACTAAGTTTGCACCCTTGTTTCAAGCTCTCTTGGTCTTGATAACTTAGTATAACATGGGAATCATCTCTAGCTTGTGGGACCTTTGCTAACTAAGATGATACCTCTAGGTTCTAGGATGGTTCCTCTTGGATAATCACCTTAATTTGCTTCTTGATAGGAAAGTAAATCTTTTGAGGGAAAGGGATAGAAGGAATGCTTTGAAAGGAAAATGACTAAAAGCAAACTACCTACTAGGTGATACACCAAAATTAGGGTTTGGATCTCAGTATGGAGGAATGGAATCAATGAAAGGCTTAGGTCTAGTAGGTCACAACTTACTAAATAGGCTTGCATAAGTGTTTCATAGGAGGGCTTGAACATAAGACACAACTTATGACCTACAAGTAGACATTCACTTCTACAACTTGGTGTAGGATTGAGACAAGACTGTTAGGGGGTTGGAGTATACCCACAAAAGCATTCACATCCAATCATCCATAATAACACACAATAGTTGTAGAAAGAGAGAGGGATCAGTAACCCTAAGACATCACTGAAAACATCATATACTTTAATCCAATAAGAGATAATCCAAACAAGAAAGCATAGGGACATGAAGAATTGTCACAAAATACCTCTGCAATGTCTGTATTATCAATGGGAATTTTACAACTGTATAAGCCAGAGGGTAGAAATGATACCACAAATGACCCTTAACAAAGAATGAATTTCTTCTATAATTGTGAACCTCTCTTTTTACAGAAAAGTCAATTCTGAGCTCAAAAGCTCCAAAAATATGTTATATACATCTTCTTGCACGTAGGTAAGAGTCAAAACTAACTAGGGTTATAGATTTTTATGATAGCATAATATCAAACCATAACTCAATCAAATCTGATCATAAATGGTTCTCTACAACATTGTGGCTAATCAGATATTATGTTTACGTGCCCATGCTTGTGCTATATTGCCAGCAGACAAGCAACCCAGACTCATCTACCTCTCTGCAAATTGGCTCACCATGAAGGCATTGAATCTGATCCTAAAGATATTTGGGTTCTAAAAAAAATGATTAACCCTACAAAAGGTGGTGCCAAGCTCATTAAAGCCTCAACACGACATGGTACTCTATAAAATCTGTGACACCGATGATCAAATCACCTATCATCATCCCTCCAACCATCCCTATCTTGAAGAATTAAATCCTAGCTACTCAAAATATCATGCATGGCCACAAGAATGCAAACCCTAGCAAAAAGCCTTCGCAGAAAATTCAAATTCAAATGATAACAGCTAGAAGAGCTTCAAATTAAAATGCAACCATCGATGTGAAATTTCCCTGGCAGATGAACGGCTACGATGCCCTTTTTAAAATAGTCTAAAACCCTTCTAACAAGTCAAACACCACCGTGGAAGTTAGTAGCCAATCAGAAGTGAGCAAATCAACACGTTAGGGGAGACCTTGGACCCACATCCCTGAGAACACCATTGAATGGCTGTCACTACACCACGATGCTAACGATCGAGCATCTTGGATCTGTGATTTAATGAAAGCCGTGAGATCCTTTTGCACCTTAAACTCTGTAGAAACCCCTGACGCTATGGGCCCAATGATGTCATCCATGTTTCATACTCACCAACCAATTGAACACTACCAAATGGATCCATGTCACATCTTTATGACATTGGACCCATTGTCATAATCCTAGGCATTGCCTTGTCAGCTAGTCAAAAGCTTCCACATAGGAAAGAGAGGACCCACCTAACCAAGCTCTGACAAAAGGCAAGATCGACGGTTAGTCTCATCTCCTCATACATCTAACATCGGCCTTTAGATTATACGCCAACCATTCGATCATCTGACATGTCAGAAACTCTGACCGCTAAAAGAGCTTGGCCCCACTGATAGATAATCTGACTCAGCACATGTGGACCAACTAGAGTATGCCAACTGTGCACACCTAGCACTAGACCCACTAAAGCCCTCAACATCTAATTATATGGCTATCTTAAGATTGCATGAGCTTAGAATATTCCTTCAAATCATAAGACAACTGTCGATTCTCTGACAACTGTCAGTCCACCAGACCCCTGCAGAAATGCAGCCCCACTCTGATAGAAAGATGACTCAAACACGCTAACCAATTAGAAGCTTCTAAATTGGATGAGGTGGCACTGGTCCCATTGACACACTATAGTGTTGCATTGAAAGGAAATCGATGGTCAGTCTTATGATCTGCTGACCAAGGAAGCTTCTACGCAAAGATCAGACAACCATCAGATTGGAATCTTGATACCGCATGTAGAGTTAACCTCACCTAGACTTGGTGAATCAACAAACAAAGAGATTTCTATTTGTGAGAAGGAAGTCTTAACTACAGGTTTGATTACGTGAACAAGCGAATAAAGAATCATTCACTAGTTCACCAAATGACTTAAAAAACCACCGGAAGAATTGAGCGAACCGGCAAATAGTGGATTTTTAAAATGCGCGCATGGGTTTTTTTAGAACTTAAGTGGCTGATAAAGGTAATGGTGAAATAGAATATGGCCTAGGGTTTTGAGGGTTTTATGCCCCCAACGGCTACCTTTTCAAATTTTGAGACCTGTAGACCAAGGAGTGAAACAATTTGCAGAGGCCAAGAAATTGAACATAAAATCATGAAACTTTCAGGGATGTTTGGCAAGGTAAAAATAGAGGTCCTGAGGTAGACATTGGCCAAATTTGTATGAAACATGAAAAATTGGGTAACATGAATCATTACCTGCACAATGCATTTCATCATGGATGCAGTTTGAACAATGGTTCCTTGATGTATTCCATGATAGGGATGAATCAGGCATGTCTCCCTTGAATGCATTCATTACTTTAGAATGGTATGATAATGAAAATGTGGTGATTTTTTTTATGAGGATGATGGATATTTTCTATAAAATACCTTCTAATATTAGGCCAAGTTTTTCAAACAAAATATACAGTTTAGGAGTAACTCATGAGAAACTAAAGCTTATTCTTGAAATTGCACAAGAAGATGTAATGGAAGAAAATGATAAGGTTACAAAAGTGGCAGAAAAACCAAATGATACTCTAAATTCAGATGAACAAGAGAATTCAAATTAGATTGAAGAAGAATTTGTACATGATGAGATGTGTATGGAAACAGGTATCAATGAGCATGATGATGAGGAAGAAAACCTTCTCAATACAAGAGAAATTTTAGCTTTATTAGACATAGAATACCAAAGACACACTGAGAAGAATGGTGCAAATTTTTTCTCAATCCACCATGGTAAGGAGGTAGATGGATCAACCCATATTCAAGAGAAATCAAATTGTTGAGATGAAATAGAACTGCATGAACAGGAAGAAGTTTTAGGAGATAATGTCAATGAAGATGTTAGTCTTGTTGATGAAAAACTTGATGATCCAAATGAAAATTCTCATGAATATATGTCTAATTTCTCTATGTTATTGAATCCATTATTTGAAGAGGATCTTTTATGCAATGGAATCCATCAGCATCATAATGAAGATAACAGTCCTAATTTTAAAGTTGATGAAATTGGGGAAGTGTATTCAAGAGGTGCGACATCTTTCAATTCATCCTATGAACAGAATTTGTATCAAACATGTGACGATAAGATGGTATCAGCAAAACATAATGAGGATAATGTGTTGAGGAATAGTGCTAAAAGTTTTACAAATAACCTATCTAATCGGATTCTTGATAAAACTATAGTAATGTCTCACAAATATAAGTTATCTTCAGAACCATTTTATGATGAGAAACAACACGTGGAGTATAAAGACAAAGAAAATTATGAGCAAGAATTTGTCCAAGTAAAGAAATCTTGTTTTGATATAACTAATCTAATGCATAGAGATACTCCATTGAGCAAAAATCATGATGCAATAATGAGAATTGTCCATAAGGAAGATGCACCCAATGCAGTAAGGAGGGATTTATTACATGATCAAAATCAAGTGTTCGATAGAGGAAAAGATCAGTGTTCAATTTTTGGGGGCCTAGGGCCACCCAATTTTCTTCACATCAGATTAGTATGGATACTTGGTCTACTTCTCCAGAGATAGCTGGAATCTCGCTATGCTCACATGGAGCATATGTCCCCAGAAAGAGCCTGTCGGAGCTCTAAATTTGGGCAAAATTTGGAGTCCTATATAGTGATAAAACTCTAAAAAATGGCCTCTTAAACTCCATGCCCAATAATTAATGGTGGAGTACATGAAATGGGATAAAAAATTATATTAATTTTCAATTAAAAATTTGAGAGATTATGGAAGGAAGCTATGTGACAAGAAAAAACAAAATTCTATGATCAAAGCCTTCAAAAAATGCTGGAATTTCGACCTGTTGCAAAGATGATGCCAACAGAGGTAGAAGATGGTCAAATTTTAAAAATCTAAAAAAGACCCAGTTTGGGAAATCAAATTTCCTATTTTCAATAAAAATCTTAGCTTTCGATTAGGTTTTTTGGTTTTTCAACCAAGCCCAAATCTGAAAGTTAGGTAGTTATTTTTTAGTTAGTTTATTATTTTTTCAAAATAATTTGTAATAAGGGTTGTGTCTTTTCACCCTAAAGAGGTGTGAAAGCCACTCAAACACATATATATACATAATATAAAATGTAGAGAGAGGAAAATAAAAAACAATACAAGGAAGATTTTCATAGAATAGAATTTGATCACAACTACAATATGAACTCTAATGTACTATTTTTTAAACTTTAATAAAGATAAGTGCTCTTCTTTTTATTTGTGGTTATAAGTTATATGTTTTCAATTAGTCTTTCAGATTACTCTCTGAACCAGGGTATCCTACTGTTTTTTCTATTTGATGCATTCATTTTTTATTAATTTGTACAATTTGAATAATGGTAGCATGGTTTGAGAAGCTGTTACTGTTTCCTTTTGGGCTCTTAAGTTGAGTTAAAAATCATAGGACCTATTGTATAAGTTGTTTTAAATTTTGTTTCAATAGAAGCTTGTAGGATGATGATCTCGCTTTACAGGAGTGAGTTACCTTAAAACTATCTCTGATTGTATGTAGGATTGAAATTTTTATGACTCTATAGCCCAAGTATTTAGAAGGCACTGATATAACTATTATTTGGAAATTGTCATTTGGTACATACATTTGTAGTTTATAGATCATTAAAATCATTATTTCAAAAGCATTACTTTTAATTATTTAGTATAATCCATTTAGTCAAGTATTATAGAATAGAGATTTTTAGGAGATTAGTTTCTTTCCTCAAAGGATCATTCACCGCCTTTGGAGGAACTTTGTTTATTTATGTATGTAGTTGTGCAACATAGAGAATTTGATATTTTAAAGTGAATTTAGGCCTACCAGCCTTGGCTTGATTTAACCAAAATTACAGAGGTATCAGTGTGTACCCATCAGTTGGCCAAAAGTGATCCATCATTTTTGGGAACCAACAGGTACCTCATCAGGCCTTTTGCTGTCGGGACCCATTTTTTTCAGCACTGTAGTTTCCTTTGCTTTCTTTTTGCATTGTTTGTAGTTGCAATGTTGCTCATCTTAAGGGGGTGTTAGAGTAAAGTATTAATTATTTTAATTATACTTTACTCCCTTCTTAAGATGTCAACTCTTTTGCTTTAGTTTTTTATATTCAAACACACATGCACTAGTTGTTTTAAATATAAACTTGCATGTATTAGTCTTGTAATAATTTAACTAATTATTACATGCACTAGGGTTTGCCTTTCGAGGCTTTCGATCTCCTTTATAAGGATGATCCATTGTATCTTTTATTCATTCATTAATTGAGGATATTTTCTTCTTCATATTTTTGAGTCAAACCCTTGCCCTCTTCTTGTCTCTACTACAACTTGTTCGTGTTTGAAGGATTTAGAGATTAAAAATTCATCTATTTCAGATTAGGGCTTTTTTTGGTTTTTTATTGAAATTAGGGGTCCCTAAATTTTGGTGCCTTTTGAGCCCAAACAAACCTCACCATTGAGCTCACAGCACCCAAAAACCCCTATTTTGATATAAAATATATCAAATTTGGAGAACTTTGCATTTTGGGGCATTTTTTTGGTACCAGATAACTTAGCACACTTCCCAATGCAAAATTTGTACAAATTGGCACGCTTCCTGAGGTATAATTCTCTATTTTGGCATGAAAATCAAGACAAAAATTTTAGTGTCAAGCATGCAAACCAAGAAAAAATTAGCATGCAAATCGAGGCAAAAATCAATATGGCCTGGCATGGATCCCGAGGCATGCATGCGATTTTGCAAATTTTTTTTTTTTTTTTTTGCCAATGATGGCCATTTGGCCATCAAATTTAAGCCATGTAAATACTATTTTAGCCCCTAGTCATATGGCGACCAGGGGCCCATAATTTTAGCCCCAGGAGCCTTGTATGCTGCGATGACCATTTGGCCGCCAATTTTAAGCCTGTGAAGTGCTGACATCAGCACATATAGACACCATTTTGGGCCCTCCAGAGTACTCAGTGGTTTTTTGCTCATAACTTGAACATACAATGTTGAAATTGGGCAAACAAGATATCGTCAGAAAATTGGTTCCGAGCTCTATCCAGATCTGGAGATTTAAATTTCTCATTTTCATTTTTTATAGTTTTTTTTACTGTCAAAGCCAGATGTTCAGTTTTGCACTCTGAGAGTTCTATCTTGTGCATCCAGACTCCATTTTGGGAAAATGGTATATCATTGGAAATCTTGTTTTGATAGCTTTCCAGTGTTATGAGCCTTTTTTCCAGATTCTTCTCCAGGTACATCTTAATCAATTTTTTGCATTTTTTCACTTTAGTGGATATCTTGGATGTTACAGGTCCTAGGATCTCTTCCCTATAGGGGATGACTCTTCTTAAGCTATTATTTTGTTTCAAAAGCCTTTGGTCTTCTTTGAGCAGTGTATACTTCACTTTTGTAGCATTCATTTATGCACATGCACTGAGATAAAGTGTCATTTTATTGCATGCTTAGAATCTTGAACATGTGTGTGTTATTTGTACTTGCACTCCAGTATAAAGTGCCATGGGGGGTTTGATGTTTGCCCTTATTTTCCATCTACCTTTTTCAAGTGAATGTTCCTTCCACCTGTCACCTCTCGCTTATCAACATTATGGAGGGGTTTCTACTTATCATTCTTATGCTTCCTTGGATAGATAGTGTGAGCTATGTATTCAGTATTTGTTCCTATGTACTAGGCAGATGTAGTGGCTGGGTACCTATGCATTTTAGTGAGATGGATCATTTACCATATAGACACTCTTTCTTTCCTATTTTTAGAGGCACTCTTCCACCTCTCATTGATCAACTCTTCAAGCTTTGGTGTTTTATACCTTCTATATCTTCGATGTTCCTGGTTCTTCATGATGTAGTTCTTATCGGTAATATTTTCAGTGTACCTATCACCTCTCCCTTGTCAGCATTATGGGGGGGTTTCTACTGATCGTTCTTCTGCTTCCTTGATTCGATAGTGTGAGCTATGTATTCAGTATTTGTTCTTATGTACTAGGCAGATGCAGTGGCTAGGTACATATGCATTTTGGTGAGATGGATCATTTACCATATAGACACTATTTATTTCCTATTGTTAGAGGCACTCTTCCATCTTTCATTGATCAGCTCTTCAAGCTTTGGTATTTTATACCATCTGTATCTTCGAGTTCAGTTTTTTGCCTTTGTTTGCCTCCTGATTCGAGTAGTATCATTTGAGGGCACTCATACAGATTATAGTCTTATCTACCCGGTCATGCTCTATTTCAGTGGAGGAGCTTCAAATCAGTAGTTACTTATTGACAGAGTTTGCATCTTCTTGCTTTAGTGATGTTCTACATGTTCATTTTTCTTCCTTTTTTTTGGAACATTCCTAGTTTTGGAGGCTTCTTCAGTCCTTCAGATTAGTCTTTGTCTCTTTTTGGAGTAGATTTTTTCCCATGTGGTTTTCTCTATTTTTCTACTTTATAGAGACTCTCTTTTGTACTTGGGTACCTCATCAGGCCATGTTGTCGAGACCCATTTTATGCTTTCAGCACTATAGTTTCCTTTGCTTTCTTCTTGCATTGTTTGTAGTTGCATTGTTGCTCATCTTAAGGGGGGGTGTTAGAGTAAAGTATTAATTATGTTAATTAACTTTACTCCCTTCTTAAGATGTCACCTTTTTTGCTTTAGTTGTTTATATTTAAACACTCATGCACTAGTTATTTTAAATATAAACTTGCATGCATTACTCGTGTCATAATTAAACTAATTATTACATGCACTAGGGTTTTCCTTTCATGGCTTTCGATCTCCTTTATAAGAATGATCCATTGTATATTTTATTCATTCATTATTTGAGGATATTTTCTTCTTCATATTTTTGAGTCAAACCCTTGCCCTCTTCTTGTCTCTAGTTCCTTGTAACAAGTTTTTGTATGCAGGTGATCTTCTCTTTTTGTGGATTTGTATTGCTCAAATCCTACATATTCCTTCATCACTCTTAGGATAAAACTTTCTTGTATTTTCATCTCTCTTAATGTAACATCTACTCCCAAATATTTTAAAGTAACTCACATTCGATGAGTAACCATGCCATATCTCATAAGGAGTCTTTTTTGTTCCTTTCTTTACATGTGCTTGGTTTAATCTATACACAATAGTTATCATAGCTTCCCTCCAAAAGATTTGTGCCACACCTTTCTGAATCATTAATGTCCTAGCACAATCAAGGATAGACCTATTTCTTCTTTCAACAATACCATTCTATTAAGGTGTTCTAGGATTTGACATCTACCTTTTGATTACATGTTCCTCACAATATGAAACAAACTCAAGTGACACTAGTACATTTGAGGTCAAATTCTGATGGCCATTTGTCAGATTTCCAACGCTCATTTGTCAATATTTTGACACATGAGTCCGTCATAATTTTTGCATGGGAAATTGTGACAGAAGACATATCTGTCAGTTTACCGACACCACATCATGTCAAAAACTTGCACATGACAATAGCTTCATTATGGAATTTCCTATGGTTCATCCATTGGCATTCTGACACCACAACCTATCAGAAATATACAATCTCTGTTAGAAATAACTGTCAAAAACATATCCTTTCTGACATTATAACTGTTGGAATACTAACAATTTCCACCTAATTCTGACAGATATACTTTTCAGTGATACGGCATTACTGTTGAAGTTTCTATCAAAAAATTTCTATTTATGACACTTAAACTGTCAGAATAGCGACGGTCTAGTAGCATTTCTTCCACAGGTTGCCTTGTCGAACGTATAGCATTACTGTCGAAAGAATTGTCATAAATTATGATTCTCTGACATTTTATCTATCGAATGCATAGCACTTCTATTGGAAATTAATTATGAAATGTCAAAAAATTGATGGATATGCACATTAAAGATAAAATAGCTCAAGAGACCATCATAGGTTCTCTCTTTCTTCGGTCTATATTATTGACAGAATGTTTTACCTTTCATTAGCTCATCAAATCCGGGGATTTGAAAGAATTTAATAGAATATTTTCATGACAACGTATATTATTTAAGTTGACGTTGCATGAATTTATCTACTTTTCACACTTGTAGACTATGAGGACGGCGATAAAGAAGCATGGCCATGGTAGGAGATGCTTCTTTATCACCGTCTTCATAGTATACAAGTGTGCGAAGTAGATAAATTTGTGCAATGTCAAATTAAATAATATACGTTGTCATGAAAATATTCTATTAAATTCTTTCAAATCCCCAGATTTGATGAGCTAATGAAAGGTAAAACATTCTATCAATAATATAGACCAAAGAAAGAGACAACCTATGATGGTCTCTTGAGCTATGTTATCTTTAGTCCTAGCTACTATCCTAGCTACTTGTTGATCATCGAGAATAATCACTGCCTTGCATTTATGTACACTACACAAATTGATCCCAGTCCCACAAAAACATTTTACACTTGTACATCTCATCAATAATGGAGGCCTAAAGTAATTTTATATGATCACTAGAACATTTTGTGCATGGATGAAAAATAGTATCCAAAGTTTCTAGATAACCATTTTTTAGAAGAGGAATGAGTGCAGGCCAAAGAAGGGATAATTCCACAATAGAAAGGAAGACATCTTTTTAGCCTAGGTTTGGATCCTACCCCAATTGTCGAAGGATCCAGGGCTAGTCTAGAAATATGTCTTCCATTCTGTCTACAACATTGAGTTCATCCATGATCTCAAGAATATCATCATCTTTCTACTCTTCATTTGCCAAAATATATTGCTTCTTCAATCTTGCAGAGTAATCTTATTAATAAAAGAACTCTTGCCAACATTAGGGTACCCACAGATCAAAATTGTTGATGTTATTGGTGCTTGTGCTCAAGGATATCGATTCACTATTTTGAAACAGCCAAATCATTTTTATTTCATTTGTAGAGAAAAGGAGTGGGAGAAAACGAGCGGGTGAAAGTTGATCGAGCGCGAGAGAAGGCATTGCATTTTATTTGATCATGAATGCTCTCTGAAATGACCAATCATGTTTTCTATTCAATTTTTTTTGGTGTTTCTTTTCCCATATTCAGTAGATAAAAATCATGGTGGTAGCCACTTAGCCATCTTTTTGATGTTCCATGTATTTTACAAAGATACGGGTATGTGGATTTATCATTCAGTTGCTTGCAGTTATTGGTCAAATGCAAATATTTTGTCAAGTTGAAAGGGAAAGATATCAATTTGGTGTTTTTAGTTTATGTTAAAAGTTGATTTGGTAAAATCCTCAAAAAACACACTACATGTTCTAAAATGTAAAGAAGTTGAATGTTAAATGTAAGATATATATCTCATCCATAGTAATCAAAAGAAAGGACATGAAACTTATAAGGAGATTTACCAATCCAAGAATATAAGCGAATAGGAAACATGATTAGTACCTTATGAATTGGTTTTTGAGGTGCACAATCTTCATCAATCTCCTCAGAACTAGACCCCTCCTCACGAAAAATGCATTTAACAAATTAAACAAATCTACAAAAATGAACGCATGTTTAGAACAAAGAAATAGATTGATAATAATATGCTAAAAATTCTATTATGTTTAATACATGCAAAAGGACCAGTCCCAACAATTCTTAAACATACTTTATTTGATATGATAATAACATGCTAATTAAACTGATAAAGGTGTTATCTGCATTTAATCTACCAATTACTAATTACACAAAAAACAAATTACAAAACTGAACCAATGGCATGTTCTTCGTGTGGTACAAGGAAGATTTGGCTATGAAAAAAAAAAAGTGAAACAGCCTCATCATTTTTATTTCAATTGGATAGAGGAGAAAAAGTTGAGTGCAAGAGAAGGTATGTGATTTCTTCATCTTTCGAGCATCTGGCATCATATTTGAATGCAAATTTCAAATGCATTGCATTTTATTTGATCATGAATGCTCTCTAAAATGACCGCATTCTACTAGTGTCATGCCCTACCCATGCTTTATCTTCATTATTTGATATCATTGGTGCTTGTACTCAAGGATATCGATTCACTATTTTCAAATGTTTGGATCATTTAGACAGTTACATTTCTTGACTATTCCTCTAGTACACAGTTAGGAAATGTAACTATCTAATGATTATATGTAATGTTGAATGGATTAAATGCTTTATTCTTGGTAGAAGTGAATGGAAGGAATAGTGTGTACGAAATATAATCCAATCACTTATCGAATGCTTTGGAGATTATTGGTTTGACTATCCATGCGCTACCACTGACTGAGATTCATTAAAGGATACGAAACCCTTCATTTTGGGGTTATTATGTGTGGATTCAAATGTAGGTTTGATTTGGTTAATGTTTAGAAGAGATCAATAAAGTATTTAAAGACAATCTTACATGTTTGGAGAGGTTTGAGAGGCACTTATCATGACTGTACCCTCACAAACATCAGCATAGACTAGTTTTACTAAGTTTCCTTTCTCTATTTTGAGGTTTCCTTTCTCTCCCGCAAGGGTACAGTCAGAGGGTTCATCGAAAAAATGATCCTTCGAATGGTTACTATGAATATGAATGATTTGATATAGCGTATTGCTCATTTTACTTGAAGTTTGGAATAGCTTATGCAAGGGTGAAAGTAGTTTTGATCATTTTGGTCTTGACTGTTCCTCTACACAGTCAGGAAATGTAACTGTCTAATGATTATATGTAATGTTGAATAGATTAAATGATTTATTCTTGGTAGAAGTGAATGGAAGGAATAGTGTTTGTGTTAGGTTTCATTTATTATTGAATTCAATGGTTTCCAAGATGTGTTGAGGAGTTTTCTCCTTATTTAATGTTAATTGTTCCTGCACAATCCACTCATACAACAATGAAGTTACAAAATTGAATCGATGGCATGTTTATAACAAAGAAATAGAATGATAATAATATGCTTAAAATTATATTCTATTTAATACATGCCAAAGGACCAGTCCCAACAATTCTTAAACATACTAGTTATCTGATATGATCAATTGTTAATAAAGGTCTAATTCTATAGACTGCTAGCATGAAGGAAGACTTGACCTAGCCAAATCTTCCTTGTACCACACAAAAAAATGTGTGATAACTATGTCTACTCCAACCTTAATTGTTTAAGAATTCATCATATCAGATAAAGTATGTTTAAGAATTGTTGGGAGTTCTATTTGACCTTTGTTGTAAGCATGCCATTGGTTTTCAAATGTTTGGATATCCATTTTTTTGAAATGTTGACTGTGGTTATCAAATGGATAGCTCATGAGCTTCTAGCTAGGTGTCATTTGTATTGATAGCTTAGGGCATCAAATGTATTGTATCATTGATAGTTGAGACTTTCTTAAAAGGAAATAGGACAAAGAATGATTTTGATTTAGTTTCTCTATTTTGATCTCTAAGTGGCTTACAACCATAGAGAAGTATATGCAGATTTACGGATGCAGTTGCATGATACATAGCAGCTGATAATTCACAAGAAATCCATGCATCCAATTTGAATAGCAATTAATAAAAAGAAATAGGGTCCTCCAATGGCCCAATCATCTGGACCTTGACTGTCCCCTCAACCAGTGACCCTTCAAAACTGAGTTATCATGCAATTGGTGAGTGATCCTTCATTCTCCTGGTCTTCCCTGCAACCAAACATATTGGAAATACATAATACAATGATAAAAAGTCTTTCACAATCCCCCTTCCCTCAAGGAACACTATCAACCATCCCTTCCACATAGCATTTCACTATTGTATGAGTGGATTGTGCAGGAATAGTTAACATTAAATGAGGAGCAAACTCCTCAACACATCTTTGTTGTAAACATGTCATTGGTTCAGTTTTGTAAATTTGTTTTTTGTGTTAAATGCATTTAAATGGAACATTAAGCATAGTAATAATATGCTTAGTCTATTAGTAATTGCAGATTAAATGCCCAGAACACCTTTATCAGTTTAGCATATTATTATAAGATACTAAAGAAGACCTGCTATTTATCAAAGAAATCTTCACTGTCCTCCACAATGAAGACAATGAAGATTGAATTCCTACCCCACAACAAAGAACATTGTAATAAGAATAAGATAGTGCCAAGAAACATTTTCACAAATATGAAACGTGAGGAAAAGTAATAACATTAACACTGCCAAGATTCACAGCATTAAATTTCTCCTACGGATGAGTTTCTGCAGTGGATTTCCAAGCATAAAAAATATGTTGAGTTTCATTTGAGATGTAACTAAGAGTATCATGTAGAACAGACCCTAAACTTTGAAAGCGTTCTCCAGCCTGGCAATTCAAAATTCAATCTAGGCAAGCATCAGTAAGTGAAATAAATTATAGACATCAACATCAACATAATCATAATCATTAGACATAAATTATAGATATCAACATCAACATAATCATAATCATTTGGAGGGTATTCATTTTGGTCCTTGGATAGTACTATGTTTCTTGAAAGTTTTTGTGATGCTTCTAAACTTTAAAGACATATTTTATGGCTTAATGATAATATAGATTAGTGTTTTGTTTTCTGATGGAATGTTGTTGATCATTCATGGTCTTGAAGAAACTTTTGATTGTTTTGATTCTCAAGTCTTGACGTTGTTTCTCAATGTGATATAGATTGACCACAAGATGGTTCAGTTGGTCCTCTCTTTCTATTTAATCATTTGTCTTCTTCATGGTGTAAGTGTCAATATGTTATAATCCAACTAGCATGTCATAACCCCACTTTTGACAAACCTCACAGCATGCAAATCACAGCCAAATACTTGGGTGATCAACATACACAAACATTGATTACCCTTAGGAAACAATGATCATTAATATTCATTAATGGTGGGCGGTGATTCCTTGGTAATAAAGGCATTGCCAGCATTCATCATCTTAACCAATTCATGGGTGGTGATCCTTGAAATAGCACAATTAGTAAAAGGAAATAACAAAATAAGTCATGGGTGGTGATCCTTGAATTTGGAGTGAGAAAGAAGGAAAATTGGAAAACAAAATATGGAATAATCAGGTTGGAATTGGAGAAGAATTCAGAAATAAACTTGAATTAGAAAAAAGCCAAGTTATCCAGTTCTTTGTTTGAGGCTGGGTTCCGATTCTACTTTTTTTCTCCTCTGGGTTTGACTTGGGTTCCTTTGGTAGGAACTTGGGTGCCTGGGCCAATCCCGAGTGCACCTGCAGTATTATAAATATGATACATGAGGTATTTTATTCATAATTTTATAGGCTAACTCATTATTATGGTAACATGGGTATGACCACACTCCATGCCTTATAATGGTACCCGACATGGAGTGTGGTTCAAATGAAGTTGAACCAAATGCTGACCATGATGGCTATGATCATGATGAAGATAAATATGAATATTAAATCCAAAATATGGCTTGTAATTTGAATTTTCATTTTGAATGAAGAAACTATAGATTCAAGTTGACTCATTCTATGTTGTAGTATATTTGTTCCCTAGATCTACCATATTATATATGTGTAGCCTATAAGGGACATCTTCTACTCATCCATGTATCAAAGCTCAGTGAGAGTTCTTAGGAGAAAGACAAGATGTCAGTGGGAGATGGAGAAACCAATATCAGAACACCACTTGAAGCCTTGTAATGTTGAGAGTGGGATAAAAGCTACACTTGAGACCCTATATAAGGAACAAACTTATTGAGCTTCACTTTGTTTCGAGAATAGTTTTATATTATATACTAAACAAGGCCAACCACATGAAGGTGGAAGCTCATTTGGCCCCATCCCCCCCCCTAACATCACTCTAAATTCCCTATTAACATCTAACATTCATTCATTATTTCATCCATTAATAAAATGTAACATTCATTAATTATCACACGATAACATTCATTAACACATTATAAAATTTATGAACATTCACTACCACATAATTAAATTCATTGGCATATAAAAATCAGTCATTATCAATTAAGGTGCATAGATGACAATCAGTTCCTTTTTTCTTTTGATTTCTAGTTTTTAAGATGTAATTGTTAAGATGACTATCGATATCATCATCATGATCATCTACCCTCTCATTAGATCTCAATGCATGCCTAGTTCTCTATTGATGCAAAGGGGGGTCATCTGCAATAACATATAAAAGGGTTAAATTAAAAACATTTTATTATAATTAAAAACATTTTTAACATTTTAAAGTATTTTAGTACTTTACAGGCCATAATCATATAGCTCTTTACCTGATCTAGTCACATCATCAACATCAAGGTTAGTTTGTCTGGCCTTGGCCTCAACCTCAACATGCTCATTAACAATGACCTCTACACTCTCTACAGCTGCAATACAAATTGTTACATTAATCCAAACACCAATTGCAATTAAATTTGTATTACTACACCAATCAATTTAAGATGTTTACTTGTATTACTGTGATGCACATCCTCATTGTCATCAACACCCACAGGTTGTGTACGGCATGAATTGGTAGGCTGCATTTCAATTTCATACACATTCATGTTATCATTGTTTTCTTACTTAAAACAAATTTACTCACTTTATGTTGGAACTTAACATCAAATAAACTAATTGGTAAATAATTAAATTTGAAATATCATCTATTTAGCTTACTTACCCCGATGGATCCATCAGTAGAACCTTATGCACTTCTTATTCTTTCTGCCATGGCTTTATAACCTTGTTGGAAGCCAATTCTCTTGTCCTCTTTTGTGAGACTTATATTGAACTCCGCGCCCTACATTTTTGCTTGGTATTGTCAAATTTTATTTTATTGTTTCATCGAAACAATAAAAGATTTCAAATTATAAATAAATATTTAAAGATCAAAGAATTATTTTTAGTGTTAAAAGCCATGTAAAGATTGTATTTTTCCAACACTTACAACTCATGCAGCAAGTTTTGAATAACCGCCAGAGCCTAGCTTGTGTTGCTCGTGCTTTTGCAATCTTGCCTTTTTTGCCTTTGATGTGTCAGGCAATCTATGCAGAGATTGAAATATGTTAGTTCATATAAATATGAAGAGTATTTAGTACACAATTACATTCTTAACAGTATCACATATCTTCTTCTATTCTCTAGTGGTGTATTTCCTCTTTTTACTTCAGTTTTCTCATTCACATCCAGAATAAGACATTTCCACTCTAAATTAGGAATGCAAGGGGAGCGCTGGTAATGTGGGTTTTTGGTTAATGTACACCTGTACTGGTCCCTAATATACCTCAAACATATCTTGGCTCTTTGAAGGAGCTTACCCTTCTGAAATGCATGAGGTCCAAAAAAGTTTGTCATACTCTCTACGAGATCATCCTTTAACTTTTCATTTTGGCTTTTCCACCTTTTAAGAAAGAAAATAGTGTTAGATTCAAAAATGGATGTAATGATAACTATCCTAGCAATGATATGAAATCAAAATAGTGGATTGGGGTTTTAGTTCGGATATGATGTTCCACCCTATACAGATGGTGGGCCCGAATATCTGCAAACACTCATCATTAAGTTTACTATAGAAAACATCACTCCCTACAAAATAATCATGGGATCATTAGTCGAAGGATATAATAGTATAAAATAAGAACACAATAGATGTAAGCTTCTCATATTGAATGCAAGGTGTAATTAACATACGATTGTATAGTAAAAGAAAGGTCCAATCTTTAAAGTACCTAGAAGTTTTGCTATTTTTAAGGGAAATCCTTCTTCTTTTCTCACAAGCAATATGAAATCCTTCACCGTTCCCATACTAGCAATACTAGTACATCCAGGAAAATCACCATCAAGTGTTTCATCCCCTATTTCATAAATTGAATCCATTATGAAATGGCCCTAAGAAAGAACACTTCAAGGGAAATAAACATATATATAATGATAGAGAAAATAAAATTTGTGTACGAGTAGGTGATTCCATGGCATCTGTGGCCATGCTATGCATTGCCAACATTGCAGGACGCAGTACATCTAAGCCTGCCATCGTATGAGGCGGTGATAGTAAATGATTGTTGATAGGTGCTTAAGAATAAGATTGTTAGAGCATAATAAAACTAGTGATTAGCATGGACAATATTGTTAGAGAGTAAAAAAAAATATAGTCCAACATGCGATCTACCTGAACCAGCTGCAGTACCCTCATCATGGCCATGAGGATCAAAATTACACAAAAAAAGATGTAAAAGCAACACATCCGCTTATTTTTTAATGACATAAAAGACTACTATAACATAAAAACTATTATTGAACTTTTTTTATAATTAAAAATTACATTAATACTTACTCGATAATTTTGAGATAGGTGCATCAGTTTAGTTTCCCTCTTTTGTGACTCAAGAGTCGGAGGGAATATAGATGCCAATTCAGCCAATCTATTTCCAATTCTGTGGAGGCATTTTTTAATTGCAGAGGCCAGCTTATCACAAGCACCCAAATCAACAACTAGGTCCTTGTCAAAGGACTCCTCTTCAAGGACTGCGGGCTCCTTTCCCTTTCTCTACCGACCACCTATCTATGAAAACAATATTACTAACACTATTAGAATTAATCTGAAACATTGATGAAAAGAATATAATAAAAAACTTTATTTAACATTTTGCTTCTATCTAATTTTTAGTTCAATAACAAAGAGGTTTACTTGCTGGGAAGAAGTGCATGCATGATCATCATCGTCCCCACTAGGTGGTTGCTCCATATTGTGGTCTTGTGTTATTATTTAAAGTTGTAGACACGTAAAATTGGACAAGTATTTTTAAAATGCAAAAATCAATTAAATGGCTCAAAATCATCAAAATGCTTCAAATCAATTAAAACAAAGGAAAAATTAAATGATGATGTTAAATGATTAAATTAAAGCTTAAAAGGGGAAAAAACACTATATAATTGATTTTAATCAATTAATTGTATAGTTGTTTAAATCAAAAATCAAAATGAACCTATTACCCTTCCATGGCTAAATTTAATTAATTAATTGAATCTAATAAATCCTATTTTCTTTCAACAAAGTGAGAAACCAATGAAAATTGAGAACAAATACACATGGATCACTTAAAAGAGGATGCATCCCAATCACCCATTTTAAAGTTTAAATCCCAGCCATTCATCTTGTCTCCTTGTCCCCCCATTTATGGACAAAGAAAAGTTTTTGACTTAACCATGAGATAACCATGATTACTTCACTCCACCCCCTACCCTTGGGAAATTACTATAAATATGAGGCATTTTGGAGAGCATTATCATCTTAGACTTTCATTTGCAAAGCATTGTTACTATAGGCAATTGAGAGCATTCTAAGAGAAAATTTGAGCATTCTTGAGAATTTTAGATTAAATATCATTGTAATTTGAGCTAGATTCATCATAGAAGCATCATAGAAGCATAGTAGCAGCAGCATTCTCATTTTAGAAGTGTCACTAGTGAGGATCTAAGCTGAGAGCTTCACTTACCATTTCTTTCTAGAGAACCATGGGATAATATAGATCATAATTTCAATTCTAGTTAAATTTGCATTGTATTTGATTAAATTGATGTTAGTAGATCTTAATTTCATGAAGGTGATTAACTTCATCACACAAATGGCAACCACCGTGGGGCTCTAAGCCTCATTTCATCAATTTCATCTTAATTTGCATGCTTGGATATTGTATTTTCTGTGAATTTCTTGCAGGAAACTGGTAAAGTCACACCTATGGGAGATCTATTTGCACCTACACTCTTTGTACTATCACCTACTATCTGGAAATTCACGCTTGAGAGGAAGCTTTGCAGTGATTTTACAGGCTTCACAGTCACCTGAGTATTATACATTCATGCCTACATAAAGCAACTGGTTCTGCCTTTATGGCTTAAAGTCATGCCTGTGACTCAAGGAGTATCACCTATTAAACTTTCGATATCGCTTTGAGATAAGCTTTTCTTTATTTCTTTGAGATTCAGTCACTCTTTGATTCTTTTAAATCTCACTTCAAAATTGTTAAAGTGTCACTTATTAACGATCATTTTCTATAAATTTAAGATTCATTCACGCTTTGAATCTTTTAAATATCGCTTCAAAATTGTTAAAGTGTCCCTTATTAACAATCATTTTTCACAAATTTAATCTTTGTTCACGCTTAGAGATAATTTGTTTCCACCTACGTAATTTCTCTAATATCGTCTATGTCACTAAAAAGTGTCACGGCTCATTATTAAAGTTACGCCTGTAAGCAATCAGTTCACGCATATTAGCTGGATAATGTCACCTGGTGTCTACTGTCTATTTTGGCTTTTAAATTGATGAATTGCAATATCTAACTCTTTGTTCGTACTTTTCGACAGCAAATGAGCAAGCATCTGAAAGTGAAAAAGCCAGAAACCAGGTTCAACAAAGAAGGAAAAGCGTTGGCTAAAAGGATTAAGAAGGAAAATCAAGCACATACCAAAGCGATTCTTGAATCAACATTGGATGAAAATGTTAAGGTATATGAAAAATAAATTGCTATGATTGAAGCTTACAAGCATAAATTTGTTTCATTAAATTGGATTTTTTATCCTTAAGCTCAATTGTGGAAAATAAATTTGCAAACAAAGTACTCCAAAGTTTCATTTACTTAAATCTTTGTGTTGTCAAATTCAATTTTGGTTTCCCCTCATTGTGAATTGATTATGTTGGACTAAATTTTTAGAGGAGGGAGCGGGAATGATCGCCACTAGGTGAGTGAAAATAAGATGAAATTCAACAATTCAAAAATGCCCCTAGCTTTATGCTAGCTACGAACAAGGTATTCATCTATTCAAGCTTGCATTCCCTTAAATTGCGGCATTCATTTGATATAAGCTTGGGATAAAATAGGAAATGAATTTCGCACTTCAATTATAAGAATCCCATTGTCAAGGGATTGAAAAAGAACAAACATGTGTTAAATTGTGTGGAACAAAGAAAGACAATAGGGATATGCTCTTCACTCTTTGAGTGAATCAAACTCCGAAACTTGTCCTACTAAGTTCATTCCTTGTTTTCATGAACATGCTAGAGATTTAGTGGGCTCGCCTCCCAAGTTTGCCTTAGCAAGGCCAGTGAGAGGGACAGCCCAAGTGGGACACACTTGCTTTTGTTGTAAGAATCCAACCCACTTTAAAATAAAATGCATGCATCCTTAATGGGGTGTGTGACAAACAGATTTTAATTTTTCAACCTTCCTCTAGTAGTCCTCACAAATTGCATGAAATCATACTTCGGTGCATGTGGGAAGCCCCTTTATTAGGAGATGAGAGATTAAAGTCTATTTGAACGGAATCATTACTAAAACTTGGGTAAAATAGCAAAGCCACCTTGTAGAGCCATGTTTACAAGCCAAAATTGACTTTAGGTAGGCTGCTTGGAATTCTTTATTGTGATATACTTGTGAAAACATTGGAGAACATACATAATTAGAGTGTTTTTAGGGACATGATGACAAATTGATGTGTGTGTTGCACTTGTTTTTCTATTTTCAAACACAGAAATTCCAAAAAATTGATCTTAAACATTTTAAAAATAAAAAATCTTACACCCTGGTCAGAGAAGTGTCACCTAGACACAAAGAAAACCCACCTACCAAAGGCTCAATCACACTTGTGACTTGTTTAATCATGCATCGACACACTGAAATCATGCCCAGAGAAAATTGATACATGCCTAGAAGAATTTGAAACCCGCTTAGAAATAGTAAGGTGTCACCTGAGAACCTATAGTGTGTCACCTGACATCAAACTAGTACAACATTTCTATAGGTTTCATTCATGCCTATGCTCGGTTTAGTCACGCCAAGAAATTTAAAAGGGAAAACAATGAGTACTTGTAGGAGAGGTCTTAAAATTTTGAACACATATTTGAGTACCCTTTTCCATGTTCTTGATACTCCAAATCTCAGCTTGGTCAAAATTCTTGTTTCTACAGCATTGTTACAAACCATCCAAAGAATTAGACCCTGAGTGATCTTGACTCTCATCCTTCAAGGTTCATGCTTGCATTTACCAGATCTTATTATGTCAAAAAAACCTTGCAAGTAGATGAGACCTATTTGAGACAAGAGCTCCCTTATCCCAGAGATGAGACTACTCCTAGAATACCCCAAAAGTCACCCGAACAAGAAGGGGAAGATAACATGATGTACTATGGTGGTTTGGGTGGTAAAGAAAATAGTGGTATTGATCTTACTAAACAAGGTAATGCCAATAATGGGGGCATTGACATAAATAACCAAGGTAACACTAATAACCAAAGCAATACCAACAATGGAGGAGCAAATCAAAATGCTCAAGGGAATGACCAAACTCACACTCGAACTAATACCAAACTAATAGTAAAAGATGCCATAGATGAAAAGGTTAGTGAGGCTATCCAATGTCCTTATTTTCAAAGGCTCATGGAAAAGGAAATGGATAGAGATAGAGAAAAACACTTTCTAGACTTGGTACAAAAGGGTCTCAAACTTCCTCATGACTACGATGTTAATCGACTTAAACTACCAAAAGTTGAGGAAAGTACCTTAGACATCATGAACAAGCAATTCAAGATGTTTCAAATGCAATTGGACACCATCAAACAAAGCGGGGCTCCCAAGCCTTTTTCTATAGAGGCATTGTGTCCGTTCCCATTTGATAAAAGCTTGGTTATGGTGCCATTCCCAATCAATGTTGTGTTCCCCAAGTATGACAAGTATGAAGGAGTGATAGATCCCCAAGATCACTTATGGGAGTTTTGTGCATTGAGCTTAGAGTTCATGCATGATACAACATATTTAATGAGATTATTCTTGCAAAGCTTAGGAGGCATGGCTATGGAGTGGTTTTCTAAGTTACCCTCTGGCATTAAGACCTTTGAAGAGTTAGCTTCAAAATTCATGGCCCATTACTCATATAACATCAAGCATGAGGTCACGATGATAACATTATGTAACACTAAGCAAAAAGATGGAGAAGCATTCCTCACTTTTCTACAAAGATGGAGGATGGTTTTTGCAAGATATTCGAGGAGTGTGCCTAAAAAGGAGAAGATCGATATCTTCATAAACAGTTTGAGTAATGAGTTGAACTACCGGTTAAGAATGCAATGTCCAAATACCTTCCAAGATCTAATTTAAAATGGAGTAACAAGGGAGGAAGTGCTAGTCAAAAGTGGAGAACTCAAACTGTATAAGGACAATAAGAACAACTCCAACAATAATAACTCCAACAATGGCAACAATTGCAACAATGGAAACAATCAGAAAAATAATTGGTTCAATAATAATAGTTGTTATAAGAACAATAATAAGGGGATTGTGAATGATGGAGTGGTAGAATCTAGCAACTTAAAGGTGGTCCCATTTTCTCTTACAAGGACACCTAATCAAGTGAATAATACCAATCAGATTTCTAATGCACCATCTAACAACAACCACACCAATAATGGAAATCAAGGAGATAATGCAAGCAATACTAAATTTGATAAATATTTGAGGCCAACTTCTCAAAGTAACTTCACACCCTTGGGTGAACCCCTTGAAAAGGCCTTAAAGACTCTCATGGATAAAAATGTCATTACTCTACCCAGCATTCAGCCTTATGAGCCAAATGACAAGCCTAGTTGGTGGAGCGCCAATAGTCATTGTGAGTATCATAGAATTCGAGGGCACACAACAAATGAATGCCTTCAACTAAAGAATGTAGTGCAAGATTTAATCGATGGTGGCATGATTACCATCAAGGGGCCTCAAAGAAATGAAGACCATATAGCATTCAAACAACCTTTCTACAAACATGACAAAGGGGAGTCATCCAATAGCAAGAAACAAAGTGCCAATAACCTAAAATTTGCACCACATTATGATAACATTGTGAATGTTATAATAGTCAAGGAACAGCCTCAAAAAGAGACATCAAATGTTATCACAAGAGGGCAAAATTCTAGAATGACCATACAAGGGATTGCCCCTCAAGTTATCAACACTCCACAATCCAACATCATGGTTAAGAAACCTTCTACAATAGCAAAACCTTATAGTTTGGTTGATCAATTGCAAAGAACTCCATTGCAAATATCTATCTTGGAGTTGTTGAAGTTATCCCCTAATCCTAAAGAAATGGAAAAATCTTTAGTAGAGATGAATGTTCCTACTAACTTAGAAGAGGAGAAATTCCAAAACATGGTAGGTCATCTTGTGGCACCTCATTGTCTCTCATTTTCCAATCAAGATGACATGTCTATAACCCATCCTCAAAATCTACCCTTGCATATAGAGGTCTTAATAGAAAGGCATAGAGTCAAAAGAGCCCTCATTGATGGAGGAGCTGGCCTTAACATTTGTACATTAAGTCTTGTTAAATCCTTAGGGTTATCCGAGTCTTGCATTGACCCTACAAAAAAGATCACCATCAAGGCTTATGATGAAGCTGAAAGGGCCTCTAAAGGCATGATTGTACTACCCATACAAGTAGGACCAGTCAAGAAGGACACCAATTGTCAAGTGTTAGACAAGAAGTTAACCTATAATATTTTGTTGGGGAGACCATGGATCCACGAGATGCAAGCAGTCCCATCCACGTATCACCAATGTATTAAATTCCTGCATATGGGTGAAGAAATCATAGTTGGAGGGGATTCGAACCCATTCCAATATTGTAATGCACTCAAACCAATTCATGAGTTATTCATTCCACATAATTGGGAGGGAATCATTCAAAGAGCCACCATTGAAGATGCCAAAATGGATGATCCTATCATAACATTAGGTGCTACATCAAATCCTCCTCAAGCTAGCTCAACAACATCAACTAAGAGAAAGGAAAAAGTGAGCTACAAGGGTCCAAGCACAATGGAAAGTTCATACCAAGTGCCTAAATTAGAGATGGTAATCTACAAACCTACCAAAGAAGAAAAGGAAAAAGCTAAAGAAGACCATTACCAACACATGAGTAAAATGATGAATAAATTTGAAAAACAATGCAAGATCAGCTCTAAAGGAGTAGGAGAATATTTCATTTCTCTATTTGACATGCCCACATCTCCAAAATCACATGGCAAACCATCAAAGGAACATCTTCCACATAAGTATAATTCCTATTTTGTAAGGGAAAATAACAAAGCAGCATGGGATAAGGAAGAAGATGAAGTCCTTCAATGGCTTTATCATGATGAAGAAGATACCTCAAACACTCCCATGGAAATAATTCAACATGTGAATATACAAACCGAGCAATATGGGAAAGGGTTTGATATAATGCAGAAGATGGGATAAAAGGGAAGATGAGCCTTAGGCCAAAGAAATAGAGGATTGCTAGAACCCATTGAACCTATTTGGAGGGCAAAAGAAGAAAGATCTAGAGTAGGCTATCAATACAAAGGCAAAAGCTCCAGCCCAATGCAAGACTTCTATCCTCAAGTAAATGCCTTAGAATCTGATGGAGATAGTGATGATTCTAGAGATTATGAGTGGGATACCTTATCAGATGAATCATGTCAAGACAAGGAAGTGGTCACAATACACCCATATGCAAAGATTCCAAAGCAAGGGATTCAAATCAATGAGGAACCTACTATACAAAGGCATAACATAGGACAAGCATATATAAGTCCACCTTGGATAGATACATTTTGGATGCCTTCGGAGGAGGGAGATTCAAACGTTAGTTTTAATCCTCATGGCTTTTCTCACATTTTTTCTCGTAGAAGTTAGTGAGGACTCAAGTGAAGGGGATTTTGACCCTTCTTCCATGGATCACCTTGAGGAAGCGCACATCATAGATCTAAACAATACAATGTATGAACCCTCAAATGAAGTCATGTCCATAACCCAAATTGATGAAATCTTTCCTAATGACTCATTACTATTGATACACCCTGACCTCATTGATTGGGACCAAATTGAACCAAGTGACTTGCTTTACTTCCCAAATGACCAAGCAGAAAACCTATACCTTAATGCGGTTGAACCCTCTTCCACCAATGAACTTGAACCAAACATGATAGAAGTAGTGGGGGTCCAATCTCTTAGTCAAAAGAAAAAAATGAAAAAAAATAGAAAAAAGAAAAGTTCTAGTGTTGAAAACCATTATGTGGTAGCATTAGAACCAAAAAAAATAAAAATAAAAGATGTTTCCTTTGATGAAAACCCAATTGTGGCATCAAAGGAAGAGAGATTGGATACCCTACCAGAGCATGAGGAAGAAAGGTCACCTATACTCATAGAGCCAATAGAAAAAGTTAACATTGGTATGGAAGTGGATCCAAAGTTCATACACTTGGTTGCATCACTCACACCTCTAGAAAGAGAGGACTTCATCAAATTTTTCAAAGAGAAACAAATCAACTTTGCATGGTCATATGCTGACATGCTCAGTCTAGATCCTAATTTTATAATGCATCATCTGAATGTTAGACCAGGGGTTAAGCCCGTTAAGCAAAAGTTGAGAAAGATGCACCCACACATAGCTCTTTTGGTCAAGGCAGAATTGGAAAAATTGTTGAAAGTAGGATTTATAAGAGCAATAGCTTATGCTGAATGGATCTCAAACATTGTACCAGTCACAAAACATGACAAATCTATTCGAGTATTCATGAATTTTTGAGATCTAAATCTTGCTTGTCCTAAAGATGATTTCCCACTTCTAAGTATTGATGTCATAGTGGACTTAATAGAAGGTCATTCCATGTATTCCCTAATGGATGGTTTTAGCGGGTATAATCAGATCAAAATTGCACCTGAAGACCAAGAGAAGACTACCTTTACTTGCCCTTCGGGCACTTTTTGTTGGAATGTCATGCCCTTCAATCTTAAGAATGTCAGAGCTACATATCAAAGGGCCATGACAACTATCTTCCATGACATGATGCATACATTCTTAGAAGACTATGTGGATGATATATTGGCAAAATCCCACAAAAGAGAAGAGCACCCCAAAATTTTGAAAAAGATATTTATTAGATTGGAACAATTCAAGGTCAGATTAAACCCAAAGAAATGTGCCTTTGGAGTCCAATCTGACAAGTTACTAGGTTATATAGTTTCCACCAAAGGAATTGAAGTGGACCCCGAGAAAGTACAAGCCATCATGGACATGGAAATACCAAAGAATATCAGCCAAATGAGATCATTACAAGGCAAAATTCAATCCATAAGGAGGTTTATTTCTCAATTGGCTAAAAAATGTCACTCTTTCACCAAATTGCTACATAAAGATACAATATTCATATGGGATGCGGAATGTGATCAAGCTTTTACATTGTTGAAGACCTATTTGATAAATCCACCCATTCTCATGCCACCAATCAAGGGAAAAGCATTACTTTTATACATATCTGCTACAGAAAGGTCCCTAGGAGTACTTTTGGGGCAAGAAGATGAACAAGGAAAGGAAAGAGCTATTTACTATTTGAGTTGAACATTGATCAAATATGAACTCAACTACACATTCATGGAAAGAGCTTGCTTAGCAGTTGTGTTTGCATCTCAAAAATTGAGACATTATATGTTGATGCATAAGGTCAAATTCATTGCCAAAATTGACCCTCTCAAATATTTGTTGAGTAAAATAGCCTTAACAGGTAGGATAGCAAAGTGGGTGATGATATTGAGTGAATTCAACATTGAGTATGTCGATAGAAAGGTAATCAAAGGACAAGTGATAGTAGATCACTTAGTTGAAAATCCCATGACTTCTACACAAACTATACAAGTGGAATTTTTAGATTCTGCCATTATCAATATTGAAGCAAAAACATGGAAGTTATACTTTGATGGTTCTTATACTCAAGGAGGTTCCGGGGCCAGCATACAATTGGTCACTCCATAAGGTTACACCATTCCTAAATCCTACAAGCTTATGTTTCCATGCACCAATAATATAGTAGAATATGAGGCACTTGTCATAGGTATCAAAATGGCCTTAGAATGGAACGTCACGGAGCTACAAATATATGGAGATTCTCAACTCATTATCAATCAAGTTAACAATGAATATAACACTAAAGATGAAAAGTTGATGCCATATAAGACCATGATTGATGGATGGAAGAAGTACTTTTCTTTGATCACCTTTGAGCAAATTCCTAGAGAGAAGAACAGAGTAGCTAATGCCATGGCTACCTTGGCTTCCTTGTTACAAAAACCTGATCAAAATGAGAAGTACGAGTTCTTGGTGGAAGAGTTGGTAAAACCTGCATTCAACCTTCCTGACACCCAAATTGTTGCTCTATTACATGGACATGATTCCCCTTGGTACAGACCTATATATGCCTATCTTAAAGACCAAGTGCTATCCTTAGACCAAACCTGAGCTCAAAAATGAAACTTTATATGCCAATCAGCCTGTTACATAATCCTCTCTGAAATATTGTATCGTAAGGGTCTTGACAGGACGTTACTTAGGTGTCTAGAGGAAGAAGAGTCTAGATTAGCTTTACACAAAGTTCACGAAGGCATTTGCGGGTCACACACTAGCAATTTAAATCTAGCTAAGAAAATCCTTCGCTTAGGGTATTTCTGGAAGACATTAGAAAAGGATGCTTGCCACTTTGTCAAGATATGCAGCAAATGTCAATATCATGGAGACATGATACATGCACCAGCACAAGAACTACACCCATTTGTTACACCTTGCCCCTTTTATCAATGGGGGTTTGATCTAATTGGTGTCATCTACCCACCTTCTTCAAATGGGCATAAATATATCATAACAGCCACCAAATATTTCACTAAGTGGGTTGAAGTGGTTCCTTTGATCACGGCAACATGCAAAAAAATTTCCATGTTCATCTTGAATCACATCATTTGTAGATATGGCATTCCTCACGCCATCATAACAGATAATGGAAAATAGTTTAAAAACAAGGATGTTGATGAACTTTGTGCTACATTCCATATTACACATCATTCCTCATCCATTTATTATCCTCAAGGAAATGGGCAAGCTGAAGCCACAAATAAGAATATTTTGAAAATCTTGAAGCGGTCGATCAACAAAACCAGAAGGAATTGGCATGTGCAAATTAATCTAGCACTATGGGCTTATAGAACCATCATAAGAACACCTACAAGAGCCACACCCTTTTCATTAGTCTATGGGACCGAAGCAGTTCTACCATTAGAGGTTGAGATTCCATCTCTACGAGTTTCATTACAAGGATTGATCATGGATGAGGACTATAGAGCTGCTAGACTTCAACAATTAGAGTTGTTGGAAGAACATCAAACACAAGCTTATGAGCACCTGAAAGTGTACCAAAATAGAATCTTGAGGAATTATAATAAACACATCAAACCGAGATTTTTTCAGGTAGGAGACTTGGTGTTGAGAGAAAATCCAAAGAAACAAGTGGAAAGAGAAAAGAAAGGCAAATGGGAAGCTAATTGGCTCGGCCCATTCATCATAGTATCTTCATTTGGCATAGGAACCTATAAATTATCATATTATGATGGAGAAGAGCTACAAGAACCCATCAACAGTATACATCTCAAAAGGTTATATACATGAGGTAGATGAAAGAGTATAAAGAGTATCAGATGAGAGAGCATCATATTTATTGTATATAGTTCAAAAGAGATTCTGAAAATACCAAAAAAAATTTGAAAAGCACAAAAGATCAAAAACATTGATAAAATTGAGCATGAAGAAAGGAAAAACATTCAAAAAGATGTTGTCTTGGTGAAAACCTAGCAAATAGGTGCCTTGATGATATGAAAAAAAAAAAAATAGAAAAAGGAAAAATGCAAAAAAAGAGAAAAAGAGAAAAAAGTGCCTTGGTGAAAACCTAGCAAATAGACACCTTGGTAGAAAAAAAAGTAAAAAGCTTTAAAAATAGATAAAAAAGCTTGATCTACCCGAAAGGTGAAAACTTGGTAAACAAGCACCTTTGGTTCCCTTAAGTCGGTCTTTCCTAGTTGTATATGTCCATATTGCATTTCCACCATCCCATTTGTACAACCACCATTGCATCCATCATTTGTACATAGTCATAATAAAGCTGGTCAGTTGCATTGTTGCATTGCTTATCAGCCCTAAGTTGGTCCACTGATCGCATTTATCACTTGGGGGTAGAAGAGGATTGTAAATTTGGCACCAAAGGGATTCAATAAGTGCTACGATCAGTCACGTTAGAGAAAGATTTATCAGAGTTTCAAAAGAATGGAAAGTTTTCTTGAGCCTAAGTATTTGATCCTCCAAAATGATCCTTGAGCCTTCATTGACTTTATTATTCAAGATTAAAAATTGACAAACACAACTTAAAGATTAGAATACTTGGAAATACTTTTTGAAAATGAGAAAACATGGCAAAACATTCAAAGCTTTCTTTGTGCAAACTAAGGAAAAATGGTAAAACACTTGCAGTTGTTGATAAATCTTGATGAACTTGACTTTTGATCATATCTTTGGAGCTATTCGATGATGTTTCGACTAGATTAGCCATGATAAAGATGTGATATTTTATTGCCTTTGAGTGAGTGTTTGGAGGAAGATTCATCACCTTATGAGAGTTTGTCTAACGACATGGTCATCAAAGAACCATCGAGGACTATCTCATAAGAGGGTGGATTAACCTTTGTTTGTTTATGCAAAAGGATCCCTTGGCTATTTAGATCTTCTATATCTTAATACCAAAAATCCACTTGCAACATTGAATTTGTTGACACCGGTATTCAGACTCCCATAGTTTGATTATCTAACTAGTGAGGGTTGTACTTGGTTCAACAAAAGAGGTTACCAAATGTGATAAAAAGTGTTATTCATATCATCATGATGTGGTCAGTGATGATTGTACTAAGATTTCCCATCCTAAAATTCTCAATGATGAAAATTTATCCTCAAGGCATTTATTTGCTACAAGCTGGTGACACTTAGGTTGCATTATCATGTTAGATTAATTGCATTGCATGTTAGATTAATTGCATTATCATGTTAGATTAAATGCATTTGTTTGTGGTTAATTTTCCATGGACAAGAGGGGGTACATCAATAATCTTGGTTAGTCAAAACATTTAAGCAATATGGGGGTTCCATCAAATGGTTATTCTTGATCAAACACTACAAAGAACATGAGATTATCTTTTGCATTCATGCATATCATTAATCATTAATCATTATTCATATACTCAAAAATGAAAAGAAAAAGTAACCATCCATACATCATGTGCATTCATATAGCTAAGGATAGATTGGCCTACATTGGAAAAATAAAAAACATAGCAACATACATGTGCATTTCCATTAAACATTTTGCATCCATACATGAACAATAGAAAAGCATCATCACATTCATACATCTTTGCATACATTTATATATATCCTAAAGTAAGATACTGCATCCATAGCATGAATCAAAGTAAATGCATAAACACATCATATAGCTGCATAAAAGATAATCTCATAATCAACTCATCAAAAAGAACCAAGAAGTATATCATCATATATCATCACAAAAGGATCCAGTACACCAAGTATGTTGAGATACAATATCGTCAAAGGGGTATATCAAATGTTCTGATCAATGAGAGTAACATGAAATGAAATAGAGGACATCATCAAGGAGTGACTATGTCAATCAAGATCCTGCAGCACTAGATCCATCTGGACCTCTACCATCATGTGGAGGAGGAGCCTGAGAAGTGCCCGCTTCATCCTGTCTATGAACAACCATAGCTGATATGAGCTGCTATAATAGGGAGGCAACCTAGTCCAACTGACCCACAATAGTGGACATATCTATCCTCATAGACTGCATACCTCTCTCCAATCCATCCATGTGATCACCCTGTGGTTGTGGATCTAGTGGAGGCATCTGTGGAGCTCCATCATCCTGCTGTGCCTAATCCTGATGTGCCTGATCTTACTGAGCTACATCATCATCATGTTGAGCTAAGGCTACTCTCTGTAACTATACCAAGGGATCTAATCCCCTAGGAACCTACCTAGCTACATCAATCTATGCATGTCTCTGAGCTCTCTGATGTTTGTGCACTCTATCTTGCCTATCTACTCTAGGCTGTCTATCAACTACATCATCCTACGCTCTAGTCTGTCTATCATGAGCATGACCCTGTCTCACCTAACCTCTACCTACTACAACCCAAGGATGTCTATGTCCTCATCCTCTCCGATGTCTCCCATTCCTATCACCATCATGACATCCAAGAATAGGCTCAGTTGAATCAATAAAATGAGGAAACCTGTTGTGAGCCCACCAATCTGCATACTCATGAGACATCCCTGCATCAGCCATACCAAGAAGTATCTCCCATCTGCAAATAGTCATGCCCATAATCTGATCTAAGGAAAACTGATAATCGATGCATGGACCACATAGAGAGATCTTTGCCTATACTCGAGCATATAATGCATTGCCTTGAGGCATATCCTATATCCACCCATACTGTCTCAAAACTCTATCGAAGTAGAAGCGCTCAATAGTAGTAGTGGTGCACCCAATCATCTAGCGAGGGGAAAACATGCATGGTAACTCATCACCATCCTCTCTCCAATGATCACAACCCAGATAAGGATGCCACTAAACCTGATCCAGATCATCTAACTTCCTGTGCCAGTAATCCAAATGACCTAAGTGGTGTTGAATCACCATCCCAATGTACAGGAAAGCATAAGGAAATCCCCAAGGTTGAGCCCTATCAGAAATAGGCCTAGTAATGGGAAGATGCTCCCATATCCACAATTACAGCATAATAGCACCCACTGATAATGATGCACTCCCCCAATAAACAACCTCATGTAAATCATGATACAACTGTGCCAAGACACAGGAACCCCAATCAAATCATCAAGGATGAGAAAGTAAATCCTCCAGAATCCTACCCCAATTGATAAAAAAACCATGACCTCGTTAGTCAAGAAGAAGCAATCCACCAATCAGTGCACCCAAAACTGCTAGTAATGTGGGAAATGATGCAAACTGAGGCCATATAATAGTGTCCCCATCTCCAATAGTGTTGTCCCTGAACACTCGTCAGTAGACAAAAGAATCATAAGCAGAATCATAATAAACTAGCTCGCCTCTACAAGGAATCTAAAGTAATCAATACATGTCCTCTGGCGTGATCTTCATCTCTCCATATGGTAAATGAAAGGTGTTGTGGTCAAAGTGCCATCACTCCACCACTGCTATCAATAATCCATGGTTCAGCTGAAACCGTGGGAGGTCAAGTAGAAATCTCAAACCACATCTCTCAATAACTCAAAACTTAGCTCCTGTGAGTCCATGACTCAGGTCAATAACCCAAGATGCAATTGAACAGACATATAAGGTAGGACAGTGATCCTGTTGGCAAAGCAAAAGGAATCATATCAGTACATCGAATCAAGGAATTATCTCAAGTCAATCTCCTCAAAAGTATCAAGCAATCACACCAAGTACCATCGTTCATTTCTCTATGTCCTGAGAATGAAGCGGCGGTATCAAATCATATCAGTTTTCACACTGATTGATTTATCCTATCAGTATCCTATCCTATTCAGATTGAAAACTCATATTCTAAGGTACCACTATCCTAATATCCTAAACCAATTGTTTTTTTGACAGTCACAAACCTACAATAACCATCTAACTTTCTCATCAGGGAGTTATCAAATTTTTCATTAGACGCGATCAAGTACGAGTGTGGAAAAGTACAAAAATTTATCAAACATTCCCTAGGCATGATTTTTATCATACCAGGAAAGATTTTACCAAGTGACACTAAAAGTATGCCAAGCAAAATCATTTTCATGCTAGGCGATAGTTTACCTGTTACGCGATAGTGAATTAGGCCACGCGACAACCAATGGTAGCCTAGGTGATAGTGAATTGGTTAGGGTTTGCATATGCGATAACCCATTGGAAAAGGGGAATTTTAACCTAGCTCTAGGCATGAGTTTTTCTATTGCTAGGCAATGATCAAAGATTCCTAAGCGATAGTAAAACATGTGGAGGCGAGAGTAAAAACCATGGAGGTGACAATATTTTGTCCTAGGCGACATTCAATCTATCCTAGGCGTGAGTTCTTAAATTCAACACAATGATGAATCATTAAATTGCAATAAATGCACCATAAATGCAAAGTCAGGGTTCATAATGACTTACCGATGTTGCATAATCAGGTGGTCTCACATATCTCTGGCATCTCTCGAATCTATGCTCCTGAATCAGCACAACCATCTTGAAATCACCAAGGATGAAAAGTAAAAATGAATGGTAAAACAAGGTTTCTCAACCTATTTAAGGTGTTTTTGACCTAATTTTGGAGGTGAAACTGGAATTTGACCTATTTTGACTAATCAAACCAACCCGGGGCATAATCATACATCATGATATCTTGTCAATTATTAGAAATGAAAACATAATTGCTCAATCAACCATCACATCAAACTTTCAAATCGAGAAATTGGTATTTTTTAGTTTCTGAGGGGGCATTAGGGTATCAAATCAAAATTTGCAATCAAACATCATGAAATCAGTGGGGCATCATAAAAAAAATTTGTATCAAGAGGCAGCAATCAATCGCATCAGCAATCAGTATCATATCGCATCAGAGGCAGCAATCAATCAGTATAAGAGGCATATCAGGAACTAGCAATCAGGACTTAAAAGAATCTTTGAATCAATGTTCTTCATGCATTAATTCAAAGAGAGGCATTTGTAGACACGTAAAATTGGACAAGTACTTTTAAAATACAAAAATCAATTAAATGGCTCAAAATCATCAAAATGCTTCAAATCAATTAAAATAAAGGAAAAATTAAATGATGATGTTAAATGATTAAATTAAAGCTTAAAAGGGGCAAAAACACTATATAATTGATTTTAATCAATTAATTGTATAGCTGTTTAAATCAAAAATCAAAATGAACCTATTACCCTTCCATGGCTAAATTTAATTAATTAATTGAATCTAATAAATCCTATTTTCTTTCAACAAAGTGAGCAACCAATGAAAATTGAGAAAAAATGCACATGGATCACTTAAAAGAGGATGCATCTCAATCACTCATTTTAAAGTTTAAATCTCAACCATTCATCTTGTCTCTTTGTCCCCCCATTTATGGACAAAGCAAAGTTTTTGACTTAACCATGAGATAACCATGATTACTTCACTCCACCCCCTACCCTTGGGAAATTACTATAAATATGAGGCATTTTGGAGAGCATTATCATCTTAGACTTTCATTTGCAAAGCATTGTTACTATAGGCAATTGAGAGCATTCTAAGAGCAAATTTGAGCATTCTTGAGCATTTTAGATTAAATATCATTGTAATTTGAGCTAGATTCATCATAGAAGCCTCATAGAAGCATAGTAGCAGCAGCATTCTCATTTTAGAAGTGTCACTAGTGAGGATCTAAGTTGAGAGCTTCACTTACCATTTCTTTCTAGAGAACCATGGGATAATATAGATCATAATTTCAATTCTAGTTAAATTTTCTTTGTATTTGATTAAATTGATGTTAGTATATCTTAATTTCATGAAGGTAATTAACTTCATCACACAAAAGTTAACCAATAATTAGAAAGGACTACATTAATAAATTTCATTATAAGATGATGATGGAGATGAGGTGGATGGTGAGGAGACTCTCTAAATGTGGTTGGCAAAAAAACTCAATTATTTAATGGTACACAGTATGTACCTGCACCTTAATGATAGTGACATCATTTGTATCTATGCGATTCAAATTGTAATCAATAAGCAGCTCTTCCCCTGCACTTATTGATTTTATCTCACATACAAATACATGATTTCCCTCGTGCGCCTCAAATATGCAATTGGGTTGCTTAATAGTTGACAGAGGTCGTGTGCTATTTATAAAACCTACAATATTCCCTGATGCTTTTGGCCTTCCATCAATGTATATAGCCACTCTTTTACTTTTCTCATTGTCTTTTTGTTGAATATAATTTGTCGAGACTGCATACCTATGCATACTTTTTTTATATTGAACAATTCGCATCCAACTTTTGTAATCGTAACAATGTCCAACATACTCCATCAATTCAACAACTTTTTTGTAAGAGACCTTTATGCCATCCATGGAAAATAGGCCCAAACCATGTATTGACGATGGTGCAATATGATATATCTTGCCTTTAACACTAAAATCAGTATTTATTGGAGGAAGTTCCTTGGGGACCCATTGTTTCTGTAGATTTTGGTACCTAGAGGGCACCTCGATGTCGCCTTTGCTCTCATCATCATAAGAACATGACCCCTCTTGAGCAAGGAAAAATTTTATGCGTCTATTGAATTTCCTTCTAGTCTTTTGACCTCTAGTTGATCTTCCTAATTCAGACATACTAAATGACTCACTTTCTTCACTTGAGGAAGACACATCTGAAAAATACCTATTTGCTGCTACCTGCACTCCATCAAATGAGAGAGATAGTAAGTAATGCGAGATATTTTGCAAATTGTGAAATACATTAATCTCTATAAGGTGTATTGACTTATACCTATCGATCCATGAGACTATGTGGGAGCTCATGAAAGGAGTCCGGGTACCTACATATGTAATTCAATTATCTACTATTAGCTAAAAAACTCATGATACATATACTCAAAACCACATAGTAAGTACATTAAAAACCATAAGCACCCCATAGTAAGTACATCACGAATTAATTAGATTAAGCATTGATTGCATAACTGCACATTTCTATCAAGAAATCAATATTAAATAGATTAAGAAGTGATCATGTAACTGTACATTTCATTCATGTCATTCATCTTCTTCTTCATCCAACTAATCACCATGATCATCGTTGATGTTGACATCATCACCACCACTGTCATTGTCTTCATCTTCATTGTCATCGTCATCATTAGCATCATCATCATCATCAGTAGCAGTAGCAACATCGTTATCATCATCATCATCATCATCAGTAGCATCATTAGTAGCATCATCAGTAGCATCATCATCGTCATCATCTTCTTCTTCTTCAAGAAAAGTTGCGTCAGGAACATCATCGACTAACTGTTGTTCATGATCATCATCTACATCATCTTCTAATTGTTCACAATCTTCTTCTTCCATCGCATTATACCTCATTGGCCTTCCTCTTGGATCATGTCTAACAACAAATGACCAACCCAATTCATGCAGAACCTTTGAGTAAAATACCTGCTCACATTGGCTTGGAAGAACATAGGGTTCATCCCCAACTAGCTCAAACCACCTTATATTAATCATTAGAAATCCATTGTCATGTTCAATAACAGTTCTATCAGAATCATTTTGATTAAGTCATAGCCTATACCATCTAATAATGAAGAGAACTAATCTGAAGGAATTAAAGTCACACTCAAGTATATCATCCACAATGTCATAGTATCGACTTTCAGACTCTCGAGGATGTAAGTCATTTCTAGATGAAATATTAGTCACCTGAAAGACTGCACTTATCCCAGAATCAGAAGTTTTCTTTGTGTCATCCAACTTTTTGATGCAAAATTTATGACCATTGCAAAACATAGCCTTGTGGTGTTTGACCTACAAAAATATGTAAAACATGTATAAATTAATGCATCGAGAGTTCATAAACGTACGAGTGATTAATAAATTTATATGTACCTGGAAATCTTTTAAACCATGTGCTAAATCTATTTCCCTTTGGGTAACATTTGGATCTTTGTTATGATGAGCTTCATTAACCAATGAAGACACAACTTCCCATGTTAATGTGTGACCTAAATGATGACATCGTTCAATCCATTTCATCATCCAATCTTGATTGTTTGTAATATACAAATGTATTGCATCCCACTCTCGAGCAGTTGTACAAAAAATAAATAGATGACTTACAACTGATTAATTTTGAAGATTAAGAATTAATTAATAGCTACAATAACATCTTATAATTTATTACCTCTCACTTTCCTCATTCTGCCTTCCCCCACCAAGTACTCCCCTTCAAATTTTCTAATGGTCTCGAGATCCCAAATGCGATCTATATGGATCTTTGCTGCAAGGTTAGGAAGATATTTAGTAATGTACACCATAGTCTAGTATACCATATATCCCTCCACCATAGAACACTCAGGATGTGCTCTTTGCCGAACCAAAGCCTTCAAAAATTTTAGGTGCCTCTCAACCATCCACATTGACTGAGTGTGTACGGGTCCACACATTTCAATCTCCTCAACTTGGTGTATGAGGTAGTGTTCTTGTGTATTGAAAAAGGTTGAAGGTAGACACTTTTGTATTTCACACATTAGAAGAGGAATTCTTCTCTTCCAGTATTTTATATCTACTCTATGGATTTCTTTAGATGACAACCACCTACAAGACATTCAAGACACAAAAATATATAAACACGAGACTTTACAATATATATACAACAAATTCAATAGATATCATTTCTTACCTCATGTATTTTCCAAGATCATATATCACTTGTTTGATGTTATTATTGAAGTTCTCTGGGAGAGAAAGGGGTAGCACGTACTGCAACAATTATAAAAATAATCATGTCATTCTTTTCTCATATAATACAATGAGACGTACATGACGTACATGCAGTTTACAAATATATTGTAAATACAAAAGAACATGACTTACCTTGATGAAGGTATGCCAATCATGCATTTTCAACCCTGGCCCAAATTCACCTTTCTTTGATATGGTACTACTTATGTTTGCAGCAAATCCTGTGGGAAATCAAATTTTTCATATCACTTCTTTTATGGCATCACTTTGTTGTTCTGTTAATAACCAAGGAAGGGCACTTGTATTAATCCATTCTCTATTTCTATTTGATTCAATGAAATTTTTCATTGCATGATTGGATTCATGAATGTTGTTACAAATTTTGTCAATTTTTTCTTTGTCACGCCTTCCATCCAATATCTTCCACAATGTCTCCATTGCATTCTTTCCAATATGCATAGTATCAAACAAATGCACATCTTGTAGCTACTCGTAGTAGGGCAACCTACTAAATTTTCTAGGATAACTCTTTAGTCCCTTTGGAAGGTGCTTAGTAGTGTTGCCTTGATGACATTCACGATCATCAATCACATAATCAGCAAACAAAACATAATAAAAATATACAAATTCCAAACATAAACCATTAGGTAGAATGGTAGTACCTTGACTATTAATTCTATTATATTCCAACTTCCATAAGTGAGGTGTCATTCTCCATGGCTTAGATGTAGTCTCTTCTTTCCCATTGAAAAGATGTTTTTCAGTAATTCGATAGTTATGATTTTTGTGGAGAAAGTGTCTATACTCATCAAACACCTACTTTCCTAAACTTTTTGAATGACGAGATTTCATCTTTGGACCACAAACTGGACATGCAAATTTTTCCTTTGTTTGAAGACCTACAAGGTAATAATACAATTGGATTAAATATGTTAATTTTTATTTTTAGAATTATCATGTGCAACTTGAATTCACCATAACATACCAGAAAAATGTGTTAGCCCTAGGGCATCATGTATTGTCCATACAAGCATTGCATGGAATTGAAATTGTCTATCTCCTATTGGTCTAGAGATGTCATACATAGTGACACCTTTCCATAACTCCACCAACTCATCGATAAGAGGCTCAATATAAACATTCATATCTTTAACTTGGTATTTACCTAGTTGAATGAATAACAACATTACATAATTATTGTGACCATTTTACTACAAGATTTATAATTACATGTAGATAACTATTAAATGATCAAATACTTGGAACAATCATTGCCAACATAATTCGCTCCCTCTTTATTGACATCCATGGAGGAATGTTATTGTTGATGACAAAAATAGGCCAAACAGTACAAACAGATCTTAGCTCTCCAAATGGATTGACACCGTCCGCTACCACTGAAAGCTTGAGATTTTGAGGTTCTTTGATAAAGTGCGGCCACTTTTCCTCTATGTCCTTAAATATAGAACCATCCATAGGCATTTGAATAATATTATCTTGACTCTTATTGCATGCATGGTAATCCATAAATTGTGCCAAGCTACTACACCTAAATAATCTTTGCAAACGTGGTATAATGGGGATGTAACGAAGAACCTTGTGAGGCACTTTTTTTGTTATTTGATCTGTTCGATATCTACTCGTATGACATTCAGGGCATTTTGTTGAAAATTCATGTTCTTTATGATAAATAATATGATCATTGGGACAAGCATCTATTGCTTGATACTCTATTCCAATATCTTTCATAGTGGCACATAATTCTCAGTATGAGTAAGGGAGAATATTCGATGGTGGTAACAAGAACTCACCTATCAATCTATAGAAAAAAATATTAACAATATTTATGGTACATGTTTCACCATTTAATTACTATAATGACATATATGACATACCGTAGCATATGTGACATCGTTGTGTTGTATAAACCATTCATAACCTTCAAGTTCAACAACAACAATACAACAGAGAGAAGAGTTGTTTGGGAGCCTTCGTAAAGGGGTGTGGCTGCCTTCTCAAGTAGAGGTATATCATGGATGACATCAATATCATCCTGATCATCATCATTAGTTGTGCCAATAACAAATGTGTCATGGATCAATGTATTAGTACCATCATCTGGTGCATCATCGTCATCTTCCATGGGATCATAATCTTCAGCTTCAATATTCGCACCTCCATGATCCTCCACTTCCAAAGCCATATTCTCAATATTCGCACCTCCATGGTCCATATCACATACTCCCCTAAGGAGGTCGACCTATATTAAAATTATGAACAAAAATAAACCATGATAATGATCTCATCATCAGGTGTATTTCATATATATATATTAATTGTTAAATAAATATAATGAAAAACTTACCAATTCATGATAATCAGAGCCTCCTTCAATGTGACCATTATCCCTATAATGTCTCTTAGCTATTTTGATTAGAAATCTTCTAATGTTTAATCCCTTACAATTATTGCAGGGACAATAACATTTTCCATCACCTTTTCTTTTCAAGTTTGACCACAATCTATTGATTGCATCCCCATTACCTTCTTCACTTGGATTGTTTGACAAGATGCTTCTTCACTTAGATTATCTATAACCTAATTATATATAGAAATTGAAAACTTAGTTATGAAATGATGTTGTAGTATAGTATACCAAATTTAAACACTTCTATTATTGTAGTCTTCCACCTCAAACTCTTTCCTATTGTGGCAAGAAAGAAAGATGTTCAAATAATATAGTAGTTTGTAAATCAAAATAAAATGGAGGCAAGTTGTTGATTGAGGGTGCAGGGAACAACACCTGTCAGTACTTTTATTGAATTGTAAATTTCAATTTTGAACCATTCTATGAATATAGAACATGGATGTAATCTCAGAAAATAGCAAAATGTAGACACGACAGATTACTTATTTTGTTATTCTACATTACTTACTATTTGAGTGCATGTTCCACCTGCAACTTGATCAAGTCTTGTTTGATACTTCAATTTTGTGTTCACTGTCCTACAGAAGTACACAATTTTTGTTAGGAATGAATGCAAAGTATATTGGCAGTCATTCTGTAGCAGTTGTTGTTGCATTCATGACTTGGATTGTCATTGATGTCAACACAGTGATATTCTGGATATCAGCAGGAAAGAAGGTACAATTTTGTTTTGCACACATGTTGTATTGTAGATTGGATTTTGTGTAGTTGATGGTATGTTATTTGGTGTGTTATTAACCTATGGTTAATAGTGCAAAAAGAAATTCATTCATTTATGAAAGTTATGAGCATTTTGGTGAAAGCAGTGTTTAGACAGTGTTTCTGTGAAGCGATTTTTGGAAATCAGAGGATATCTCTTAGCTGGGATGGAATATGATTTTGTGTAGTTAAAGGGATGTTGGAGACTCATTAATAATGATGTGGTTCATAGTGAAAACTTTGAAGATATGTTTGGAGAAAGTTACAGTATCTGGAAGCTGATAGTTTCATGTGAAATTTTGTGTAGCGTGTAGAATTTATTATTTTGTAATTGAGGACCGACTCATTTGTAATTATTTTAATTTGGTATATAAGAAGGAATTTTTTCCTTGTTTAAATATGTACTATGAAGGTTGAGATGCGAATATATGCATGAAGTGAAGAAAAGAGCTAATTCAGTGATGAAGGAAGACTGTGAGTACAGAGATCTGGAATTGTGATCTTGTGTAGCAGAGAGTGCAGTTTTGGCACAGTGTGAAGGAGGTAATATATTTGATATTATTCTATTGAATAATTCTAAGATCTTTTGGATAGTGGATTCAAAGATCTTGCCTTGAAGCTGTTTGGGCAGTGGGTCCTTCTGTCTTCCATAAACTCTTAACCGGGTTAGAATCTTTTAACAAGGATTCAAAATCTCCTAACAGGGATTTATATGTACTGAATGTATTTCATAAGACTCCTAATAGGGTCCATCCTCTAACAAGGAACTTTCATATTAGTGCATCATTTTGTGGGCATCATTCCCACCAGGGTTTACTCTTTTCAAGAGGTTCCCTAGTCAACATATCTTGTGTTATCGTGCAATTATGTATGGTTATCTTTCTATGGTTGATTAGTACATTAATTATATTGTTTAAAGTAGTTGAATGGTTAAATTATCAGATAACTGATTCACCCCCCCCCCCCCTCTCAGTTATCTTGGGGATCTTTACTTTCTAACAATTTTGTATTTGCCCAATATGTTATTCAAAAAACAACAATAGAATAAAATACTTGTTGAGAAAGATCATCATAGGAGTATCAAAAACTCAAGATTTAAGGTAACACAACATTATAAGACTCTTACATTCAACCTTCAACTCATGCACCTAATAAATAGGAGAAAAAATACATGAAATTGAAAAATTTAACTAATGAATTGCATTTTTCTTCTCATCTTAATTGGCCAAATTTATATGAGATTCTAAAGAAGGCCTCACTCTTAATCAGCCAAATCTTCCTTGTACCACACAAAAAAACTATGTCTACTCCAACCTTAATTGTTTAAGAATTCATCATATTAGATAAAGTATGTTTAAGAATTGTTGGGACTGGTCCTTTGGCGTGTATTAAATAGAATACAATTTTTAGCATATTATTATCACTCTATTTCTTTGTTGTAAACATGCCATTGGTTCAATTTTGTAGAAAAACATTGTGTTAGATGCATTTAAAATTATCTTCATTGTCTTCCGATTGTCTAAATGCTTCTTTATTTGTCAACCAATTAATACATGCTACTATATAAAGAAGACAATCAGAAGACAATGAAGATTTGTCTGATAAAAATGAATACACTAAACTAAACCAATGACATGTTTACAAAAATTATCATAACTCGCAAGCAAAACTGAAACAATGGCATGTTTATAACTCATTAAGAGAGAGGAATAGCTTGTGCAAGGGTGAAAGTAGTTTTGATCATTTTGGTCGTGATTGTTCCTCTACACAGTCAGGAAATGTAACTGTCTAATGATTATATGTAATGTTGAATGGATTAAATGCTTTATTCTTGGTAGAAGTGAATGGAAGGAATAGTGTTGGTGTTAGGTTTCATTTATTATTAAACTCAATGGTTTCCAAGATGTGTTGAGGAGTTTGCTCCTTGTTTAATGTTAAATGTTCCTGCACAATCCACTCATACAACAGTGAAATGCTATGTGGAAGGGATGGTTGATAGTGTTCCTTGAGGGAAGGGGGATTTTGAAAGACTTGTTATCATTGTATTGTGTATTTCCAATATGTTTGGATGTAGGGCAGACCGGCAGAATGAAGTATCACTCACTGATTGCATGATAACCCGGTATTGAAGGGTCACTGGAAGAGGGGAATGAAGGATCACTCACTAATTGCATGATAACCCCACCAAGCATTCTTTCCTTTAATTTTCCACAATATCTCAAAGTATGATCACTATTCTTTACTTTCTTCTATATGATATTCTTTCTATGGTTATGTTATCTCATAAATATATCAAAAACATTGTAGATGTGCATATAAAAGTAAAATATTGTCCTTCAATTGTTCCACATTGAAGCATTTCCTCTTTGGAGTATTCTATAACATTTCATCTATCAAAAATGGTTCCCATATTTCTTCAAGATCTATTTTAATATTTATATTGCAATTTTGATTAGATTTGACCTATAGTTGATTTCATTAGTATTTTATAACATATACTCCTAATGTTAAATGTGGAGAGAAAGAAAGAGACACGCTAGGTATGAATTACATGATATACCCATCATCACTTAGCACTTAAATAATAAATTATGGACAGGGAACAACCCCCTAACCTTTGGATGTTTGTTTCATGTTGGCCTCTTATTATATGCAAAGGTAGCCCTGTCTTAATTAGGATAACAACCACATTGTAGGGGCCATAAATTATGGAACCCAAAATAGTGCACACTTGTATTAAATTAGGTTCAGCATACTACAAGGGAATGGAAACCATGCAATAGTGCCTCATGGGGATGGAAGAAACCCTTCACCAAGAAGATGGTTGTGTCTGTAATATTTACTAGAGGCAAAGAACATAATTTGGTTCTAGCAATTACTCCTAGAAGATAATGGCACCCACAAAACACTTGGAAAAGATAGCACTCACTATATCTTTTATCACTCTTTTAAAGTTGGGACAATAAATCTCAAAGATTGATCAACAAATTCTTGAACACAAAGAACCATTGACAGATATGATTCATGTGTACAATAGCCAACAACCAGTTGTTCCAATCATGGTGTCCAATAATTATGTTAGAAAAAGCATATACAAATCCCTTACACAACCATAATAGATTAAAACCATGAACTATAAGAACCTAACAATGGGACTAACAAAGATATAGCCTAAACAAATCTTGATCATATTCCACCATATTGTAAGGCCCAAGAAGTAACTCTATCTTAAAGATACACATTCCTCTAGATGAAGCTCAAAGGTTAGGTAGCTGAAGCATAGCAATAATTGAATGAATATAGGAATAATTTGATGTGCAATCATTTGCTAGTTTGGTTTGTGGGTTTTCCACATAATATTTTCCCTTTAACCACATTTATAGTTTGAGAAAATCAGAAAAAATTGTTTCAGATTTATATTATCCTTTTGAACTAGCACACTATCATCAAAATGCATAATCATTGGTCATCTCAAGAAAATTCCTATTGATTAGTAGGATATCCTTATAAAAATTTGATGCATGGATTTCTTGTGAATTATCGACTACTATGTATCCTGCAACTATGGAAGGAATAGTGTTGGTGTTAGGTTTCATTTATTATTGAATTCAATGGTTTCCAAGATGTATTGAGGAGTTTTCTCCTTGTTTAATGTTAGTTGTTCCTACACAATCCACTCATAAAATAGTGAAATGCTATGTGGAAGGGATGGTTGATAGTGTTCCTTGAGGGAAGGGGGATTGTGAAAGACTTGTTATCATTGTATTGTGTATTTCCAATATGTTTGGATTCAGAGCAGACCAGGAGAATGAAGTATCACTCACTGATTGCATGATAACCCAGTTTTGAAGGGTCACTGGTTGAGGGGACAGTCAAGGTCCAGATGATTGTGCCATTGGAGGACCCTATTTCTTTGTTGTAATTGCTATTCAAATTGGATGCATGGATTTCTTGTAAATTATCGACTGCTATGTATCCTACAACTACATCCATAAATCTCCATATACTTCTCTAGGGTTGTAAGCCACTTAGGGATCAAAATAAAAACTAAATCAAAATCGTTCTTTGTCCTATTTCTTTTTAACAAAGTCTCAACTATCAATGATACAATATACATTTGATGCCCTAAGCTATCAAATATACAAATGGTGCCTACATAGAAGCTCACCAAGAGAATGAAGGATCACTCACTAATTTCATGATAACCCAGTTTTGAAGGGTCACTGGTTGAGGGGACAGCCAAGGTCCAGATGATTGGGCCATTGGAGGACCCTAGTTCTTTGTATTAATTGCTATTCAAATTGGATGCATGGATTTATTGTGAATTATCGGCTGCTATGTATCCTGCAACTGCATTTGTAAATCTGCATATACTTCTCTAGGGTTGTAAGCCACTTAGGGATCAAAATAGAGAAACTAAATAAAAATCATTCTTTGTCCTATTTCCTTTTAAGAAAGTATCAACTATCAATGATACAATACATTTGATGCTCTAAGCTATCAATACAAATGGCACCTAGCTAGAAGCTCATAGGTTGTCCATTTGATAACCACAGTCAACATTTCAAAAAAATGGATATCCTTGAGCACAAGCACCAATAAGAGAAAATAATGGAGTTAAAGCATGGGCTAGGGCACGACACTAGTAGAATGTGGTCATTTCAATGACAGCAATTTACAATGGCATCATTAAACATATATGCCAGTAATATCAACAAACGTGAATCCAAACATTTGAATACAGTGAATCGATATCCTTGAGCACAAACACCAATAACATCAAATAATAGAGATAAAGCACTGGCTACGGCATGACACCAGTAGAATGTGGTCATTTTAGAGAGCATTTATGATCAAATAAAATGAAATGCATTTGAATATGATGCCAAAGGCTCGAAAGATGAAGAAATCACATACCTTCTCCTGCGCTCAGCTTTCGCTCCTTTTCTCCCTCTCCCTCTATCCAATCGAAATAAAAATGATGAGGCCCTTTCACTTTTTTTTTTTATCTATACCCTGAATTTGTCAAAATTCTGATGGTCAATTAAACACCCATTGGAATACCAACATCATCAAGGCCTATTACAAAAAAAAAAAACACCAAATTCGTAATAAAAAGTTACCCCTCAGAAACTTCTGTCGAAATTTGGTCCCAAATGTAGTAGTGTGAAATAAACTCACCTCCTTTGTCCAATCTCAAACACTTTAGATTTCTACTGGTCTCCTTTTCCAATAAAACTTTGTATATTTTGAACATATGAAAAGCTTCAGATTTTTCCTTTAGAAAAAAACCCACATCATTTTAGAAAAGTTATCAATAAATAGTATGAATTATCTATCACCATAGTAACCTTGAGTTCTCATTGGACCACATAGCTCATTATGAACTAGATCTAAGATACTTTTAGAAGAATAATTTTTTCTGATGAAACTAGATCTAGTTAACTTCCCAAGATGACATTCTTTACACATTACATTGTCTAGTTTAACTAGATATGGAAATCCTCTTACAAATTTCTTCTTACTTTAATCAAGCTATCAAAATTAACATGACAAAATATTTTGTGCCATAACCAACAATCTTCTACCTTAGCAATCAGACAACTTTTAACAGTAGTGTTCAGATGGAACAAGTTACCTTTAGTTTGTTCACCAATAGCAATTAATTCTCCTAATTTTCCAATAATCTTGCATAAATCTCCATTGAACTCCAATCTATATCCTTTTTTATTCAACTGAGAAACACTTAACAAGTTTTGTCTTAGACCATCAACTCAATAAACATCATCACAATTTGTTTTATCATTTAAAGCAATAAATCCTTTGCCTTTTACAAAATAAGGAGCATCATTATCAAATCTTATTGATCCTCCATCACATTTCTCTATTTTGATGAGCTTGCTTATATCATAAAGCATATGATGAGTGTATCCGCTATCAATAATCTAGTCACCATTATGATTCATATTAGAAACTAAATCTTTTTCACCTTCTTTTGAGGGTTCTTCCTTTACCACAATAAACATAATTTCTTCTTCATATCTTCTATCAAATTTATCATCTATTACACCTTCCTTAGCTAGATAACATGTTTTCTTGTTCTTCTCCTTTAATCTCCTTGGCTTCTCCTTCCTATCATGTTTAGGGCATCTAGAGGAAATATGTCTAATATTATTGCATGCAAAGCACTTCAAAGGCAACTTACCCTTATATTTACCTTTCCCTCTAGGAAGCCTTTTAGAAAATAATTCTTCCAATTCCTCCCATTCTCTTTCTTCAGTCATGAAAGATTCATGATCATTAAATTCATATGTTGAAGATCTATTAGATATCTCCTTTCCTTTCCTAGATGGTGCAAGATTCAATGATAACTTGAAATCAACTTCAAATTTTGGCATACTATTATCACAATTCCTTAACTCAAATGCAGTTAACTTCCCTATTAATACATCAAGAGTAAGAGTAAAAGTTCCTAGCGATCTGAGCTCTTATATTGCTAAAACCCTGATAGCTTACTGAGGCAATAAAGTTCTCAATATTTTTCTTACCAGATCCTCCCTAGGAAGATTACCACTAGCACCTTGAATAGAAACAACAACTTCTTTGATTATCTGACTGTATTGCTCATAGTTCTCATTTTCTTGCATCCTTGTCTCATCATACTTTCCTTTCAAACTTTCAACCTTTTCATTATGCACATGTGGATCTCCACCATAGACAATCTTCAACTTCTCCCACATGTCATAAGTAGTATCCGAGTCTTTGATATCAATAAACTTTGCATCTAAAAGAGTACTAGAAAGAGCTTCTATAGTAGTAGTGTGTTCTTGTCTAGTCTTAAACTGATCTACAGTTAGGGTTCCTAAAGGGATGGTATACTTATTAACCACATGATCCCAATACTGATCACCCATACCTTTAAGATAGAGCTTCATCCGATTGCGCCAAATTGAGTAGTTCTCTCTTTCGAATTTAGGACCTTCTTTTCTCATCATTTTTGGATCTTTACCTAAAGTTGTTAAGCTTCACCACAATAGAGAACCAAAGCTCTCATACCAATTGTTAGTCTTAAGAGATCAAATTATTGAGAGGGGGCATCAATGAATAATCTACCAATTATGCAACTTTTAAACCTTTAAACCTCACAACAAGATTCACAAGATTAACTTAATAGTAGAAAATGAAAACTTCAAACACATAAGCACATCCACAAAGCAATGAAACACTTGACATAGAGATTTTTCTTATGGAAACCCAATTTGGGAAAAACCATGGAGGGAATTAATACCCACTAAATGATGCACTTTTCTAAAGTACGCTTTTTGAGGAGCTTAACCCTATTAGGAGTTTATAAAGACACTATTAGGTACCACTTGGTTAAGGGGTTTACCTCTAGCACTATTAGGAGCTTTACCCTATTAAGAGTATCCTTGTTAGAGGACTTTAAACACAAGCTAATGTGCCACTCAATTAAAGGATTTACAATAAAGACCTATATTAGGATCCACCCAGTTAAGGGATTTTGACTGCAACAACTGTTAGGGAACAACAGAAAGAATGATATGTAGAATAACACAACCTCTACTTGATCAGATCCACTAAAGAACACAATCTCTTCTCAGAACACTTAACTCTTCCCTAGTTTGATCAAAACTTGCACTTTACAACCGCACTTTCCCAACACATGATCAACACACTTAACTCTCAACTTCATCCATTATATATTGAACTTTTAAGTCCACCACCTTTATTAATCCCTAAATTTTAAATAGATTTGAATTTCAAATATCCTGCTCAAATCCAATGCATGAAAAAACAAAATTCAATGTACAAAAAATATTTCCAAGATCGCGTCGGCCAAATGATTTGCATAGAATTTTGTGTCAAGGGGTCAAACCTATTTTGACCAAACACACGCTTCATCTATAATCTCCTCCACACGCTAGCATCAAACAATATGATTCCAGATCATCACCTCTAATCATTGGGATACATCACCAAAACATGACTAACACAACCTTATTCATCATCACTTCCATATCGGTCACCGATTCAAGATGTAGATCGGTAGCTCAAGAACATAAGAACTTTATCCTGAAACCACTTCTATAACTGCAATATCTTCTCACTGGTCATCCAAATATGTTGCACTTACAACCATATATTTTACACATTATCCAAAACCTTCCCCTATGACCGTGCTACATAACTCATCATATATTTGACAAACCAATCAAATCACCTATCACCTATCACTAACTGCTATAGCAGTTTCATTGTCAACCTTCATATGATCATAACTTTCTTACCGGTCTACACCAATAGTAGTAATCATACATTTGACATTCAGAGACATCCCCAAGTCTCTCATAAGGATAGATATAATTTAAAGTCATCGCAACACCTTGTTCATCATACTTATACTTACGCAAAACACTAGGAACACTAGGTCAATACTTGACATCAATGAAAACCCAATAACTGGTCATCATGTAATGAAACTTGTATCATGACAACACTGTAAATCACTTACCATCATTACATCATTTATGCCAATGGATAGCTTGAGGTTCTTCATTCAACTTTTCCACATGATTGTCCTCCTTTCCAAGGATACTTGAGGTTTCTTGTAGGTCACTTTCAAGGATCTCCTTTTGTAGGACAAATGGCAATTCACCAAGATTTTTTTTTTCATGAGACATATTGAAATCACCTTTGTTTTCTTTTTCTAAGGATTTTGCTTCAAATCTTTCATTACCCTCCACTATGTGATCAAATTTTATTTTTCCAAGTGTTTCCATATGTTGATCCTCACTTGCCTCTATTTCTCTTATGTGAATCTATTCCACTACTTGATTTTATTTTCAACCCCTTCCTCTTTTAATTTAATGCATGGAGGTTCATCTTTCACTTGATTATCTTGGTCGTGAATCTTAACCATGTCATCTTCTTGTAATTTTTTTCTTCTTCATTGTATGAGGATGATTTTTTCTCATCTTTAGGTGTCCAACTTGAGTGTTGAATGTTATCCTTGTTGTCTTTCCTTGATCCCTAAATCATTCATTCAAGGCATGCACTCCAAGAAAAAATTGTATTTTTTAATTCAAAATTGAACCATCTCATATCATGCTTGGCTTTCTTGATGATATCCCAACATGGTTGAGAAGTGAATTTTGAATGTTCCACATTGTGTAGTCTACACCAATAGGAGAGAAACATACCTTCTATGCATGGTTCTTCACTTAATTGTTTCTTTATCATCTATTTGATATTACTTGAAGATATATTATCTCTATCAACATACTTAACAAATGGGACTGGTTTGAATATATCCCAAAAGAACATCTTCCTTTGCAATACAACTCCACCCTTGACATAAATTCAAACAATTCAACTCATCATGTTCAATTGTCTCATGGATCATTCACACTCCTAGTGTTTTTGTAGACACTAAAAAATGGTCCATGCCTATGTGTCCCACTTTTTTAACATGTCTTCTATGTCTAATTTTTGTCCCTAATTCATAGCATAATTCTATTTATTTGACCTAATCAATCATTTTCAAAATTGTTTCAAATTCATCAAAATTGATTCAAATCATTATCAAAACCAATTCAATGTTGCATCAATATCATCAAAATTGATCAAAGTCCACTAATTTTCCCTTAACTTATCCCAAACTCTAACCTTTGATAAATAAATTATATTTATTTATCCCTTTCCTAAGCCTTCACAACTAATTAATTTGACATTAATTAATTGGCTAATTTTTGGTTTATGGGTTTATTAATTCCTAAAATCTAATTCACTTATTTGTGGGAACAAATAAATTTTTAAATTCAAAACCCCCTCCCTTTTCCATATGGGATTTGTGATACAGGACAAGGATGGTGGATCCAATTAAGGATAGTCCAACCTTGCAGTTGTGTGTGTGAAAATTGTACCTGATCTGTAGACACAACACTTCAGTAAAACATTAGAGGTTAGCTATAATCAAAATCGTGCAAAATTGAAATCTAATTTAACCAAGCGATTTACTGCCTTCTAGTAGGTGCGAGATTAATGTTCTCATATTGTTATCGAGATAAGTGACCTAGACGACACCTAAATGAAGGATTTGAATGCAATTGATATAGATATGAATTGAATGCAATTAATCTATATTTTTTTGATATTTTCTATGCAATAATAATGAAAAACTGATATGAATCTATGCTAATATGGAAATTGATATTCAATGATATGAATCTAGAAATGATATGATATGAGAATGAAAATTCTAACAATAATATGAAAGCTATGAATTTGAAATTGATCCCACAAAGCTTCGAATCCTCAAATTTATCTTTCAAGCTCCAATTGTGCAAATTCTCCAAATCTAATATGCTATGATTCCTGTAGAGTAAGTTTGCAATTTGCGAGATATGAGAGATGAATTATGAAGAGTTGAGCCTTGGTTTTATAGAAATCCAGGGCTTTGGAGGTGCATGAGAAAAAGCCATAAATCACTCAAATAACTCAGGTTGATTTTTGAGTTATTTTTAAATAAAGATAATTTAATTCACAAAAATATGCAAATCATGCAAAAACAGCTTTTTAACTCAAATTAGAGTTTAGATCAGCTTTTTGAACTCCAAAAGGATGTTGAGTTCTAAAAAGTTACCAACTTGCATTGATTTTCCAATTTGAGTTTAACTGGTCCTTGAATGTGCACATGGATAATTATGATTTAAGTGATTTATTCTCAACTTAACTGATTTTTGAAATAAAATAATTAATTTATGGGTTAATTAACTATTTTATCAAACTTTTATTAAAAATTATATTATTAAATAATGACAACTTGCTTTAATTAATTAAATAAGAATTTAATCAATTATTCATAGGATATTGGATTTATTGTCAAAATTAAATAATAAAATTAATAATAGATAGAATTAAATTTAATTACACAATTAAGTGGCAAGATATTAAATCTAATTAATTAAATATGAAAATATTCAATTAATCAAACTTAGGATAAATGTGATTTATCACCAAATAATCATTAAATTAAAGATAATTAAGATAATTAGGAATATTGCTAGGAATATTCCTCGATGCAGAATTTAAGATAATCAATTATGATTCAATGATGTTTAGAGGTGCCTTAGATTAGGACTTTGATGTCAATTTTGTTCGATTTGATGATGTAGGAGATTAATGAACTTATAGCCCATTTTTGAGTTATTTTTAAATAAAGATAATTTAATTCACAAAAATATGCAAATCATGCAAAAATAGCTAGCGGACATATCTATCACATTTGAGCAAATTCCTAGAATGGAGAACAAGGCTGCCGATGCAATGGCAACACTATCTACTTTATTACAGCAACCTAAACATGAGCTACGCTACGAGTTCTTGGTGGAAGCACTATCTTATCCTACATATGACTCCCCTGAAACCCACATGATCTGCACTATTGTAGGTCATGATTCATCCCGATATAAAAACCTATTTTCCTATCTCCAAGACCAAATCATTCTCGATACCTTCTCAACATAGGATTAATTTGAAGAATGTGAGAACAACTTTAACCATGAGAACAACTTCAGTCTGAATGCTTTTGGGATGGAGTATCCTTGAGGAGTTATGAACAATATGCCTGCTCCAGATCCATTCTGTGTATAGGAGCCATCAAAGAACAATTGCCATTCTCTAGCAGATAGGTGTATAATAGAGGAGTCTGGAAATTCCATTTGCATTGGTGTGTCATCAAACATGGGTGCATCCGCTAGTTGATCAGCAATAACTTGACCTTTTATAGCTTTTCTTTCAACATATTCAATGTCAAATTCGCTTAGAAGCATGACCCATTTAGCCAGTCTACCTGTGAGGGCAGCCTTGCTTAATAGGTATTTTAGTGGATCAATTTTTGCTACTAGATGCATGGTATGAGCTAACATATAGTGTCTTAGTTTCTGTGATGCAAAGATCATAGCGAGACAAGCTTTCTCAATCATAGAATAGTTCTTTTCATATGCCACCAATGTTCTGCTTATATAATAAATGGCTCTTTCCTTTTTCTCTTGATCATGTTGCGCTAGCAATGCCCCCAGTGATGTGGCTGTTGTGGAGACATATAAGATCAATGGCTTCCCATGAATAGGAGGCATCAAGATAGGCAGATTTGACAGATACTTCTTGATATGGTTAAAGTTGTTCTCACATTCTTCATTCCATGCAAAGGTCACACCTTTATGTAATGTTTTTGTAAAAGGCTGTGATATGTCCACTAGCTGTAATATGAATCTTCTGATAGATTGAACTCTTCCTTGCAACATCCTCATTTGACTGATATTTGTTGGAGGTTGCATCTCTATTATAGCCTTGACTTTATCCAGATCAACTTCAATGCTCTTCTTTGAAACTATGTATCCTAAGAGCTTTCACGAAGTGACACCAAAAGCACACTTCTTAGGATTTAGTCAGAGACTAAACTTTTCCATTCTATCTAGGATCATGCTCAAGTCCTTTAGATGTTTAGTTCTAATCATAGATTTTGCTAAAGTATCATCAACATAATCTTCCATAGTTTGATGCATCATGTCATGGAAAATAGATGTCATTGCTCTTTGATATGTAGCTCCAGCATTTTTAAGCCCAAATGGCATGACATTCCAGTAGAAGGTGCCCCATGCACATGTGAAAGTAGTTTTCTCTTGGTCCTCTAGAGCAATTTTTATTTGGTTATATCCAGAGAAACCATCCATTAAGGAATACATCTTGAAACCCGCAGTCATGTCCACTATCATATCAATGTTAGGTAGTGGAAAATCATCCTTAGGGCATGCTCTATTCGCATCTCTAAAGTATGTGCACACTCTGATTGACCCATCTGGTTTAGAAATAGGTACAATATTAGAGATCCACTCTACATAGTCAATAACTTAGATGAATCCGGCATTTAGGAGCTTCTCTAATTCAGCTTTTACTAAGAGTACAATGTGAGGATGCATCTTTCTCAATTTTAGCTTGATAGGTTTGACATTTGGAGCAATAGATAAATGATGCATTATAAGATTAGGATCCAATCCTGGCATATCTGAATATTTCCATGCAAAGTTGATCTTCTTCTCTGTTAGGAATGTTGTAAATTTTTGTTTCTCTTCTTCTGATAATGATTGTGCTACATGTACCAATTGTGGTTCCTCTATTGTACCCAAATTGATGGATTGAGTGGGCTCAATTAGAACTAGAGATCTTTCCTATAAATGACTCGAAAGGACATCAAATATCTCATCCTTAGGTACCTCAGAGAGGTTTTCACCTTTGGATACATCTTTTATTTTTACTTTTGTAGGTTCTGAGACTGCCACAAAGTGGTTTTCACCCTCAGAACTCTTTTTCTTTTTCTTTTTATTCTTGTTTTTCTGACTAAGATATTTGATGTCTAACTTGGTCATGCTGACACTCAGTTCACTGATGGAAGTACTCATAGGCTCAACTGCATTGAGGTAGAAAGTGAGGGCATAGTCATTCGGGAAGGTATAAATACCATGGCTCGGATTTGTGGAGGTTTGATCAATAAGTTTTGGATATTTGATAGTCAAAGTAGGGAAAGATTGGGAGATAGTGTTTATGGATATGGATCTATCATCATTGGTCCTAACCTGATGCTCAAATTCAAAGGTGATACTACAACTTAAGACATCCAATTCGTGAATAGGCTCAATGTCATCGTGGGAGTCCAATTCAGCCATAGGTGGATCAGACTCGATAGGTTAATCATTTCACTCTAGACTTACATTGGTTTGAGGTACATATTGGTGAATAACATCAACATGTTTCTCTATGATAAGCTCATCTGGTTCTGGGATGACTCCCCATTCATAGTCATTAGATTCATCTTCTGATTCAGGATCTCTAGGAAATCTTAGAACATGAGTAAAGTCAGGGTGAATACCCCAAGAAGGGTTACCCTCAGATTCTAATTTGTACTCATACTCATGAGAATCTATCTCAGAATCACTACCACTTCCCTCTTTTTGATTTTTTTCAAGATTAGCTGGTTCTTGTGTTGCAACTATCTCTTGATTGATAGTAGGTTCTTGTGTTTCTACTACATTAATTCTCTTGATAGGATCATCTTTATCATGAAGAAGGTCTTTGATCTCTTTAAGCAATTTTTCATAGGGGATGAGTTCTGAACTATCTGAATCACTATTTGATGGTTCTATTTCTTCTTTCTTAAGAAGAGGTTCCCCTAGTGTGATCTACTCTATGACATGAGAGCAATTACCTTTGAGGTGATAGGGTTTCTTCTTAAAGCCTAAGCCAACTTTGTTTTTATTTTCTCTACCAGTATGTGGGAGAGGTACCTCGAGACCTTTTCCTCTGATTCCTAGAGGTCCTTTACCTGAATATCCCATCTTAGCTATTAATTTATCTCCTGGACCATATGACTTGGAAGGGAGTTTGGAGACTACAAAGTCACCAGTTTGAACAACTTGAGATTCAGGTTCATCTTTGTATAGCCATGATAGCACAGCCTCATCCTCTTCAAATTCTTGCTTGGATACTTGTTCTGCTACAAAATTCCTTTTATATGCTTCAAGAGGTTCCTTAGGTTCGGGCTTGGATTATTTCAAAGATTTCCCATAAGATTTAGGCGAGATAGGGAGAGATGTCAAAGATAAGACTGGCTCGATAGTATATTCTCCCGTACTATTTTCTTTGATATTAACCTCTTTTGCAAGATCTTCCATTTTAGATGTGGATGCTTCTTTAGTTGGTTCAATAGAATATTCTTTGTTATTAGGTACAAGCTTATCTACACTTTCCTTCAAGGTGTTGCAAGTTGTATTCAGATCTGCGGGGATAGTAACCTCTACTCCTTCATAAGGAAACTTCAAACATTGATGGTATGTAGAAGGAATAGCTTGCATTTCATGTATCCATGGTCTCCCTAGAAGGACGTTGTAGGCCAAAGGTAGATCAAGCACTTGACAAATGGTATCTTTGATAACTAGACCCACTCTTATAGGTAAGACAATGGTGCCTTTAGAAGATCTTTCTTGTTCATCATAGGCCTTGATAGTTATTTTCTTTCTAGGATCAATAGCCAATTTTGAAAATCCCAATTGTGTGATCAAGCTATAAGAACAAATGTTTAGGCCATTGCCCCCATCTATAAACACACGTTTGACTCTATGATTCTAGATCAAGACTTCTATATGCAAAGGCTGATTATGTGGGTGACTCAAGGAGTTGTCATCTTCCTCTGAAAAGGAGATATATTGCAGAGATGTACGATGTCCAACCATACTCTGGAACCTATCTAAATCAAGGTCATCAGGAACATTGGAACCGAGCAAAGCTTTATCAAGAATGGCTTTATGAGCTGGAGATATTTGAAGCAACTCAAACATGGAGATTTTTGCATCAGTGTGCTAGAGTTTTTGAACAATGCTATAAGACGTAGGCCTTGTATCCTTTGGAGTTGTTGAATAATGCTATAAGAGGGGCATGTAACCAGATTTCAATCGATAGTTGCCAAGACCATTGTCCTCGTAAAGACTAGAATTGATGAGTTTCTCAAGAGTCAGAGTTTGGGTAGTGGTGATAGATTTCTTGTGAGAGGAAGCTCTAGTCTCCACCATCAACTTTGAGTGAAACAAAAGAATAAGATTCAGATAACTGAAGAATGAATTGAATCAAGATGATCAAATGATGCAACCTTGTCAAGGTTTGATTGATTTGAAGATTTGATTAGATGTGGTGAAGGATACTATGCCTTGGATGTATGGGTAGGTTCCCAAAAGATAGCGGACAAGATATCACAACACTTAGTCATTTTGATGATTGATCAAAGATTGATAGTTATGACTGTTGGAAACAATTGTCTGAAGAAAATTGCTACTCAAATTATGTATTGTCTTTGATGTCACACAATGTCATAGTCCACAACAATCAGTACCTACCGAGCTCAGTCGGTCTGCCTGGCATTAAAATTAGTGCTTACTGAGTTCACTCGATTATCAAAGAAAAATCAGCATCTACCGAGTCCACTCGGTTATCAAAGAAAATTAGTGTTTACCGAGTTCAGTCGGTTGTCAAAGAAAAGTTAGCATCTACCGAGTTCAGTCGGTTATCAAAGAAAAAGGATTATCAGTGTTTACCAAGTTCTCTCGGTCTCCAAAGATTGTACAAAGTTATGGTCACCGAGCACTGTCGGCCCTTGAAGGATCTTTGCAAATAAATTTTGCTTAATTTAGCTGACTGTTATACTAAGTAATGCTGATTTGACAAATCTAAAATCATATAAATAAAAGGTCAAATGTGAAAAATAAACAAGAATTACAGAAGAAGATATATAAAAGAAAGACAGGAAAGGTGTGCGAAATTGTGAAGGATGACCAGATATCCTTGAGGAGTAGCAGAGATATATTCGATTAGGAAGGATCACACTTATATAGAATAGAGATCTGTAATCAGCAAGGTAGTTGCATTATTATACAGGTCATTTTCATTGTTACCTTTTTATCATTGTAACAGTGAATTCTAAATCTCTTAACCGAGTTGGTTTAACAACCTTATTGTAAATCCTCTAACAAGGTGACAATTCCATTGAATTGTTCTCAAGACCTCTTACCAGGCCACTCCTAGCAGGGTGATTAAATCCTCTAACAAGGTCACACCTAACAGTGTGTTTTGTAACCTTTTACCGGGTTGGCTTCTAACCAGGCATCACTTCAGAAAAGTGAAAATCAGTATCTAGATACACTGGTGGTTTTTCCCATATTGGGTTTCCATGTTAAATTCTATGTCTCTTGTGTTCTTAATAGTTATCTTAATCATATACAAGTGCTAATGAATATCTAAAAGATAATTTTGCTAATACTTTCTGCATCTACCAAGTTACTGCAATCTATTTACCGAGTGTTAAACATATAATATTCATTAAGATATCCTAAGGGATCTGGAAAGAAATAATTGTGAAGTGTTTTATGGTTGACTGATTCACCCCCCCCCCCTCTCAGTCACTTCATCCATATTCCATCAATTGGTATCAGAGCTTTTGGTGCTTGCAGGAAGGGTTTCAAGGACCTAAGCTAAAGATCAGGATGTCTTACAAGAGAGAAATTCCAAAGCTCAACAGAGATAACTTTTCAGCATGGCAAGGTCTCATGAGACTTCATTTGGCTTCCATTGGTGATTCAAGATGCAAATACATTGATGAAGAATACACAGTTCCTACTGGCGCATTAACTGTTGAAGACATTGCAGAGAAAAAGAATCATAACACCATGATGATAGACATTGCATCAGCTCTCAGCTATGAAGAATTTGATGATATTAAAGAATGCACTACTGCATATGAAATGTAGATCACACTGAAGAAAATATATGGTGGTGATGCAAATGTGAAAAGAGCCAAAGCAGAAAGCCTAAGAGGACAGTTTGATAAGATGAATATGAAAGAAGATGAAAACATTGCAAAATATGTTGAAAGGATCAAAGCAAGTGTTAGTGCAATTAGAGCTTCTAGAGGAACAATCTCTGATGAAACCGTTATAAGAAAGGTACTCAGAACATTACTCCCTATTTATGCAATGAGAGTATCAGCTATTCAAGAAAGAAGATGTGAAACAAACCACAATATAACTTTGGATGCTTTAGTTGGAAGATTGACAGCCTTTGAATTAGACAACTATGACAACTATGTTCCAAATTCCAAAAATATTGAGTCAGCATTTGAGGCCAAGGTTTCACTAAGGAAGAACAAGAAAATAAAAGAAGTTCAGTCAGAAAGTGAAGAAGTATCAGAAGAAAGTTCTAATAGTGATCTTGAAATTGTAGAAGCACTACTTGCAAAGAAGTACTCTAAAGGGAAAGGTAAATATAAAGGTAAAACTCCTTTAATCTATTTTTCATGTGAAGAAATTGGACATATTGCAGCTAGGTGCCCAAACAAGCAAGCCAAGGAAGAGAAGAGAGGTCACAAGTACTATGGCAAAAAGAATTTCAAATCATTCAAGGATAAAGGTAAGAAAACATGTTTTATGGCTAAAGATTCTGATGATAGTGAAGAAGAAATTGTCTTTATTGCTATAAAAGATGAATATGATGATGATGAAGATAAGATGGCACTTATTTCTCATATAAGCAAAGATGATATATGGATAATAGACAGTGGATGTTCGCATCACATGACTGGTGACAAGACAAAATTTGAATACCTAGAAGACTGTGATAGTGGCAATGTAAGATTTGGAAACAATGAACCTTGTTGTATAAAAGGAAAAGGAAGAATCTCATTAACCAAAGAACTCATATGTGATAATGCTTATTGGGTTGAAGGACTAAAACATAATCTTCTAAGTGTAGCACAGCTAATCAACACTGGTTTCAAGGTTGAATTCATGAATGGTCAAGCAAGACTGCTGGATGAAAAAGGAAAACTCATTGGATCAGGCAAACAAACAAAAGGTAACTTATTTTATCTTGATCTCAGTGAATATTCATGTTTTATTGCTCAAATTGAAGAAAGTTGGCTATGGCACAAAAGGTTATGTCATGTGAATTTTGATAACATGATGAAAATAAGCAAATTCAAGAAGGTAAGAGGTAATCCTACTTTGAAGAAACCTGATACTGGTCTATGTAAGAATTGTCAGATTGGCAAAATGAGTAAGACTAGTTTTAAGAGTAAGAACTATCAGTCTAAAGAGATTTTGGAAATTGTGCATACTGATTTATGTGGACCTATTGGAATAGAAAGCTATACTGGAGATAAATTCTTTATTCTTTTCATTGATGATTATTCTAGAATGATGACTGTTATGTATTTAAGAGAAAAGTCAAAAGCATTTGAAAAGTTCAAATGGTACTTGGCAAGAGTGGAAAAGGAAACAGGGAAAAGATTGAAATGCTTAAGATCAGACAGAGGTGGTGAATTCATCTCCCATGAATTTAACAACTTTTGCATTGAAAGAGGAATCAAAAGACAGGTATCAGCTCCTAGAACTCCTGAGTAGAATGGAATAGTAGAAAGAAGAAATAGATCTATTATGGATTGTGCAAGGACTTTAATGATAGAAAAGAACATCACCATAAAGTACTAGAAGGAAGCTATCAGCACTGCAGTTCATACCTTGAACCAAGTACAATTGAAGAAAGACACATTCAAAACTCCTTATGAATTATGGTATGGCTATAAACCCAATGTAAGTTACATGAAAGTATTTGGTAGCAAGTGTTATATCTTAAAAGAATCCAGAAGAAATAAATTTGATGTGAAAAGTGATGAAGGAATATTCCTAGGATATTCTAGCAAAAGCAAGGCATACAAATGTTTGAACTTGTCTACTCACAAAGTCATAGAAAGTATACATGTAAAATTTGATGAGTTTGCAGAAAAGACTGAAGAAGAAAGCAAAAGGGAACCTGAAAACTATAGGAGATCCATTTACATTGAACCTGAAACATTGCCAGCCACAACTATCAATGAGAAAACTATATCTACCGAGCCTAGCACAGTAACCGAGTCACAGGAAGAAGTTCAAACCAAGTCACAGGAAGAAGTTCAAACTGAGTCACAGGAAGAAATTCAAACCGAGTCTCAGCCTAAAGTTACCAAGCAAATATCTACCGAGCCAGAGCAACCTGAAGAAGAGATCCTAGAAGACAACAACATGACTCATTCAAAAAGCAAGGAACCTATACTAGCCAAATATGTCAGAAGGCATCATACACCAGATCAAATTATTGGAAACAAATCAGATGGTACTATGACAAGAAGCAAGCTAAAAGGTACATGTCTGCTTACTGATTTTGAACCTAGAAATATCAAAGATGCATTGAAAGATGAAAGTTGGATTGAAGCAATGAATGAAGAATTAGAACAAATACAAAAGAACAAAACATGGACTCTTGTACCTAGACCTAAAGATAAGAATGTAATTGGAACAAAATGGGTATTCAAGAATAAGCTGAATGAAGACGGTCAAGTATCTAGAAACAAAGCTAGATTGGTATGTAAAGGTTATTCTCAAGAAGAAGGTATAGATTATGGAGAAACTTTTTCTCCTGTTGCAAGATTAGAAGGTGTAAGAACTCTACTTGCTTATGCAGCACATAAAGGATTTAAGGTATATCAGATGGATATAAAATCTACATTTCTCAATGGAATTCTTGATGAAGAAGTCTACATTGAACAACCTGAAGGTTTTGTTGATCCAGATAAAAGGGACATGGTCTGCAAGTTACACAAAGCATTGTATGGTTTGAAACAAGCTCCTAGAGCATGGTATGAAAGACTCCATAACTATCTGATTCAGATTAATTTTAAAAGAGCCAATGATAACAACAATCTGTATATTAAAGAAGGACCAGATGACAAAATTGTATTGGCAGAAATATTTGTAGATGATACTATATTTACAGGGAATGATGATCAGTGCAAAGAATTTTCAGAGAAAATGAACAAAGAATTTGAAATGTCTATGTTTGGTTTAATAAAATTCTTTGTTGGTCTTCAAATTCAGCAAAGCAAGAATGGTATATACATTACTCAATCTAAATACATTAAGAAAATACTTAAGAAGTTTGGTATGGAAGATTCAAAACCAGTTGGTACACCCATGTGTACTGGATTGAAACTTACCAAAAATGTTGATTCAAAAGAAGTAGATCAGACCTTATACCAATCTATGATTGGAAAATTGCAGTATGTAGTACATACTAGACCTAATATTGCCTTAGCAGTCAGTATAGTAGCAAGATTCTCAGCAAAACCTAAGGAAAATCATATGATGGCAATCAAAAGAATCTTAAGGTACTTAAGAGGAACTGAAGAATATGGTTTGTGGTATAAATTTGGAGGCAATCTAGACTTAAAAGTGTTTACTGATACTGATTGGGCAGGGAACATTGATGATAGAAAAAGTACAAGTGGTGGAGCATTTTTTCTTGGAAAAAGACTGGTATCCTAGACCAGTAAAAAGCAAAATTGCACATCTCAATCCACAGCTGAAGCAAAATATGTTGCTGCTGCAGTAAATTGTTCAAATATTGTTTGGTTTAAACAGTTATTACAAGGTATGAAGGTTGAAATCAAAGAACCAGTTGTTATATTTTGTGACAATACTAGTGCAATAAACATTTCGAAGAATCCAGTAATGCATTCCAAAACCAAGCACATTGCTATTAAATATCACTTTGTCAGAGAATTGGTGCAGGACAAGGAAATCAAATTAGAATATATTCATACAAAAGAGCAGATTGCAGACATTTTCACCAAACCATTACCCAAGGATGCATTTGTGTATCTAAGAGGTAAGTTAGGGGTCATTCCCCTATCTGAGGCTCACTAAATACAGTTTTAGTGATGCATCAACCAGAACATGATTGAAAATCAACATGTTGATGCAGCATATTCAAGGAATCATTGCATATGAATCAGTACTTGAGGTACATTAGTTTACACCGGTAATATGTGAATTGTCTTTGGCATGTGTTGTCAAAGAGGGAGAGTCTTTACTATGTCTTTGCTATTACTTCAATAAATTTTCAATAGTCAGAAGGAAGAGCTTTTTAAGAAAAAGGAAGTTTGCTGACAGAGGGAGATTTGAATCTGAACCGAGCTAATCTTTTCAAAATTTCTTATGCTATGACATATGGTGTTGCCATCAATGCCAAAGAGGGAGATTGTTGGAAAAAATTATCTGAAGAAAATTGTTACTCAAATTATGTATTGTCTTTGATGTCACACAATGTCATAGTCTGCAACAATCAGTACCTACCAAGCTCACTCTGTCTGCCTGGCATTAAAATTAGTGCTTACCGAGTTCACTCAATTATCAAAGAAAAATCAGCATCTACCGAGTCCACTCAGTTATCAAAGAAAATCAATGTTTACCGAGTTCAGTCAGTTTTCAAAGAAAAGTTAGCATCTACTGAGTTCAGTCGGTTATCGAAGAAAAAGGATTATCAGTGTTTACCGAGTTCTCTCGGTCTCCAAAGATTGTAGAAAGTTATGGTCACCAAGCACTGTGGGCCCTTGAAGGATCTTTGCAAATAAAGTTTTCTTAATTCAGCCGACTGTTATACTAAGTAATGCCGATTTGAAAAATCTAAAATCATATAAATAAAAGGTCAAATGTGAAAAATAAACAAGAATTACAGAAGAAGATATATAAAAGAAAGACAGGAAAGGTGTGTGCAAAATTGTGAAGGATGACCAGATATCCTTGAGGAGCAGTAGAGATATATTCGATCAGGAAGGATCACACTTATACAGAACAAAGATCTGTAATCAGCAAGGCAGTTGCATTATTATACAGGTCATTTTCATTGTTACCTTTTTATCATTGTAATAGTGAATTCTAAATCTCTTAACCGAGTTGGTTTAACAACCATATTGTAAATCCTCTAACAAGGTGACAATTCCATTGAATTGTTCTCAAGACCTCTTACCAGGCCACTCCTAGCAGGGTGATTAAATCCTCTAACAAGGTCACACCTAACAATGTGTTTTGTAACCTTTTACCGGGTTGGCTTCTAACCGGGCATCACTTCAGAAAAGTGAAAATCAGTATCTAGATACATTGGTGGTTTTTCCCATATTGGGTTTCCACATTAAATTCTGTGTCTCTTGTGTTCTTAATAGTTATCTTAATCATATACAAGTGCTGATGAATATCTAAAAGATAATTTTGCTAATACTTTCTGCATCTACCAAGTTATTGCAATCTATTTACCGAGTGTTAAATAGATAATATTCATTAAGATATCCTAAGGGATCTGGAAAGAAATAATTGTGAAGTGTTTTATGGTTGACTGATTCACCCCCCCCCCTCTCAGTCACTTCATCCATATTCCATCAATGACAAGGTTTTGACACGAGATGATAAAGACTCAAATCGATTAAACAGAAGGCTGAATCAAATTCAAAAGGCCACTTTAGGAAAATGATTGGACTCTTAATAGCTATTGCTCTACTCCTGACATAGTGATTCATTCAACAGATTCTGAAATTAGGCTAAAAAAGCTAAATATCTGGCAATTTTGACAATTTTTTGACAACTTTCAAAAATTTCCCAAAAGACACTCTACAAACTCGTACGACAGTGGGTATGTTGTGAAACGACAATTGCAAAACTCGTACAACAATTGCAAGCAAGATTTTGACTCTTAGAATTTTCAGGCATCAAAACTCGTATGACACTGGGTTGGTTATCATACGACAGTTGGGTATCAATGAAACAGCAGTTGAAAATCTCATATGACAGTTGGGTAGCAATGAAATGACAGTTGACAATATCATATGACAGTTGCAAGATTTTGACTTTGAGAATTGGCTGGCATGAAAACTCGTACGACACTGGGTACTCAATCATACGATAGATGGGTTGTAATGAAATGACACTTGATGGAAACTCGTATGACTTTCTGACCTCCTGAGATGACTTTTGACTCCAAAAAAGGATTTTACTTCAGATTTTGCAAATTTTGAGTTTTCAAATTTGAATTCTTTGCAAATTTCAATGTCTAGATTTGAGGATTGTAACAGATTTGTTCATTTTTAGTAACCAGATAGATAAACAAGCACGCAAAATAGCAAGCACGTGATTTCAAGCATATCTGAAAACAATGAACAAGGGCAAAAGAAACCTTGCGCATGAACAATCAAGTGACTTATTCATTCTAATCCCCAAAAGTGCTAATTGTGTATGTTTCAAAAATGTTTTGCAATAACACACATATACCCTATAAAATGAAAATTTTGCCTCGCTAGGGTTTTTAGTAATGGTTTGACTCTGCAACTTTTATGATCCAATGGGGTGAACTCCAATCCCGGCGCACTAGGGTTTTGACATAGTCTGAGAACTTAATCTTTAGGAGCTGCTAGGGAGATCTAACAACCCAACAATGAACCATACCCATGGAGATTTCTTCCACAAGGACATTTATATAGCAGCTGTCACTACCACGGTGAAAATGGCTATTATCGCTTGAGGTTCCGTCAATGTAGTTTTCCCTGTGAAGGGATTGTCTGCTACAGTTAACCCTCTCTAAAGGTGACTCACAAGGGGACTTGGCTCCAGATCCAATATTTTTGACACCTTTTCACTTTTAACCCAAACAAAGCAAGCAGATTAATCCGACACGCTAAGACAAAGTTTTGCTTCACCAAGGTCTATGATGTCAACTCCACGTGATCTATCAACCCCTCCAGAGAGAGAATGTATCAATCAATAAGGGAAGACGCACTAACCAGTTTTGATTCACCAAAGCTTGTGATGTCTACCCCACGTGATCTATCAACCTCTCCTAGGAGAGAATGTATCGATCAATAAGAGAAGATGCACTAACCAAGTTGAATGTGAAACACACTAAGTATCCTCCCTACCTACAAGGATTTTGTCATCAAGAAGGATTTCACTGGGAATCCAATCTCTCAAGAATCACGAATAGTGTTCATAGGGCCTAATTACTATGTGAGCACAGATGTATGTTTCCAAAAGCAAATCTACCAAAAGTATCCAAAAAGTAGAAAGAGGAACACTTAACGCTTAAAGTGAATATGAGATGAGTCCACAAGGTGGAACACTTAACACCTCACACAAGCTGAAAATGAGTCCCCAACTTAGAAAATAAGTGAGTTCCTAAAAGCACAAAAGGGTTGCCAAGTGGAACACTTAACGCTTCTATCCTGTTGACCCCTCCCCTTTATGGTGCTGAGATTGCAACCATGGGGTGGAATGAGGGGCCGGCTGATTAGCAAGTCCAATAACCCAAGATAGCAATCAAGATCAATCACAAGTATCCGAGACTACTTAATGAATCCTTAAGGGGTCACAACCTAGTATCAATTATGCAAGTGTGTAAAACAAAAGCATGAAAAGAATCACCCAAGCTAGACACACAAGAGATTTATTTTAAGCCCCAAATCAAAATATTATCAGCACAAGTGGAATACCTAAGATCCTCACAATGTGCTTAGTAGATGTTTACCTAATTTTGAGCAATTCTTGCACTTTTTCCAATCAAAACAAGTAGAAATCAATCAAAAATAGTAAATTTCAATTGTTAGGGTTAGCTATCAGTCAAAATCCAAATATCAAATCTGACAAACTACCTACAAAAATGAAACGATAATTGAAATCTGGTACCGAAACTCATACGATAGTGGGTCTATTACCAGACGACAATTGAAACCTGATGCTGAAACTCATATGACATTGGGTCTATTACTAGATGACAGTCCAAAAACTCATATGACACTGGGTGTCTAATGAAATGATGATCCAGCCTCCAAACGACAGTGGGTGCTTGATGAAATGACACTCAGTGAACTGTCGTACGACAGTGGGTTCAAAATCATATGACTTTTGTCAGAAACTCATACGAAGATTGTATAGACAAAAATAAAAATTGTATTTTTACACAGAAATCGAGGAGAAAAAGATAGAAATTGATAGAATTGAATTGGAAACCCATTTCAGGGCCCCACAGTGGGTGCCAGAAATGTGTGTGAAAATTGTACCTGATCTATAGACACAACACTTCAGTAAAACATTAGAGGTTAGCTATAATCAAAATCGTGCAAAATTAAAATCTAATTTAGCCAAGCGATTTGCTGCCTTCTAGTAGGTGCGAGATTAATGTTCTCAGATTGTTATCGAGATCAGTGACCTAGACGACACCTAAATGAAGGATTTGAATGAAATTGATCTAGATATGAATTGAATGCAATTAATCTATTTTTTTTTTATATTTTCTATGCAATAATAATGAAAAACTGTAATGAATCTATGCTAATATGGAAATTGATATACAATGATATGAATCTAGAAATGATATGATATGAGAATGAAAATTCTAACAATAATATGAAAGCTATGAATTTGAAATTGATCTCACAAAGCTTCGAATCCTCAAATTTATCTTTCAAGCTCCAATTATGCAAATTCTCCAAATCTGATATGCTATGATTCCTGTAGAGTAAGTTTGCAATTTGTGAGATATGAGAGATGAATTATGAAGAGCTAAGCCTTGGTTTTATAGAAATCCAGGGCTTTGGAGGTGCATGAGAAAAAGCCATAAATCACTCAAATAACTCAGGTTGATTTTTGAGTTATTTTTAAATAAAGATAATTTAATTCACAAAAATATGCAAATCATGCAAAAATAGCTTTTTAACTCAAATTAGAGTTTAGATCAGCTTTTTGAACTCCAAAAGGATGTTGAGTTCTAAAAAGTTACCAACTTGCATTGATTTTCCAATTTGAGTTTAACTGGTCCTTGAATGTGCACATGGATAATTATGATTTAAGTGATTTATTCTCAACTTAACTGATTTTTGAAATAAAATAATTAATTTATGGGTTAATTAACTATTTTATCAAACTTTTATTAAAAATTATATTATTAAATAATGACAACTTGCTTTAATTAATTAAATAAGAATTTAATCAATTATTCATAGGATATTGGATTTATTGTCAAAATTAAATAATACAATTAATAATAGATAGAATTAAATTTAATTACACAATTAAGCGGCAAGATATTAAATCTAATTAATTAAATATGAAAATATTCAATTAATCAAACTTAGGATAAATGTGATTTATCACCAAATAATCATTAAATTAAAGATAATTAAGATAATTAGGAATATTGCTAGGAATATTCCCCGATGCAGAATTTAAGATAATCAATTATGATTCGATGATGTTTAGATGTGCCTTAGATTAGGACTTTGATGTCGATTTCATTCGATTTGATGATGTAGGAGATTAATGAACTTATAGCCCATTTTTGGGGTATTACAGCAGCCAACTAACAACACAATGGAATTACACAACACATCAATTATTTCAACTCAATTTTCCATTAACATGCCTGACTGTAAGGCCTTCTTGGTTAGGGCCAATTACAATCAGAAACAATTCTACAAGATCAACAAAGATCGAAGTCTAGCTCCAGCTAGTCCAACTCTAAAACAATTAGCAACTGATAGAAACCCTAAGGCAGATCTAAACTTGATCTCACAAGCCTCAAATCAATCTCCTTGTCTCCAAGCATTCAAAACCACTAGCTCTGCTATTACAAACTATCAGAAATCAATCTAATCTTCAAGATCACACAAATCCAAGTCTACACTATCTTTTACACAACTTCACTTATTTGATTACCAGATCTCATGTCTAAACAACTACCCAAACACTCCTTAAATACTAATCTTCAGCCACAATTCGGCTTGAAGAAACAATTAACTCCTACAAACAAATGTTAAATGCAACAACGGTCAGCTCTCAATAGCCTTACAATTATTTAATTCTCCAATTCGGCCTGTAGATCTACATAGGAGAATACAACAATAGATACCAACATTAAATGTACCAAGTTGACCAACCAAATCACTAAGAAATCCTAGTGGTAAGACACAACTACCAAGCACCAGTGAAACAATTGAGCACCAGGCCAAGCATGACCAAGAAACATAGGCATTACCAAGCACTAGTTTTTGACCACCAGAAGCTTTATAGAGTTCCTTCAGTGACCGAGCTTTCTTCAATAATTGAGACCATCAGTTAAAGCTGCAACTGAGTTCCACAGAAAAAATAACACACCTCCATGCAGATTCATCGAGTACCCTAGAATGCCCCTGCATCAAACACCCCAGGTTTGAAAAGATGTTCTCATAGGCTAGAAGAACATCTTCTAGGATTCAGCACCTAAACCCCGAAATGGTTCTTCACATACATATCCTTCAAATTTTCAACTTGCATACTCTTCCACTTCAATTTTCTCTATCTTTTCAAGTCTTTCCTTGATAACACACAAGCTTGTTCTTCACACTGATCATCCATACCTTCAAGATCTACCAACTCAACTTAGCTACCAATACTCAGACTCCTCCTACTGAGTGTTATATCCATCAAAAACATTAGGGAAAACTTCATGTCATCCTTCTCAATAGTAAAGACATTCTTAACACAATCATACATAGCTCTGCAATCATACTACCAAGGTCTACTGAGAAATATATCACAACTATTCATCTCCACAATATCACATAACACAAGATCCTTATAGTGGCCAATCTCAACATCAACAAAGAATTGTTCTCTCACTTCCAGAGTATGAACATCTTGCAACTAACCAATCCTATAAGGATAAGGATGCTTCATTCTTTTCAAACCAAGTTTCTGAACCATGTCCTCAGCAACAAGGTTATCAATACTACCACTATCAACAATTACATCACAAAGTTTACCTCTAGACTTGCACCGAGTCCTAAACAAGTTACTCCTCTAACAAGGTTCCTCCTTTGTACCAAGCAATGTTTGTCGAACCAGAAAGTTCTTAGATTTAGGTTCATTTTGAATGTTCTCATTTACCACAGTAATCCGTCGGTCACCATATTTCTTTTGTGTACACTCAAAATATCAGTGTCCTTCTTCTCCACAATTATAGCAAGTACCTTTTAAGATAACTCTACATGTCTTCTTCTTCGGTTCTATAGGTTTTTGTTCATCTTTTGCAGTCAATTTATCTTTCACCGAGTGATCAATCTTCTCCTTTCCTTGGGAATTACTATTTTGTCTCCTTTTCAACTTATCTTCTACCTTCAGAGCATACTGATAAGCATCTTCAATGGAATCAATCTTCAGCATACCATGCTCATCATGAATATTGAATCTCAAACCATTCACATATCGAGCTACCTTTTCCTTACCAAGTTCTCTATGTCTAGACTAAATAGTAAGCTTGTAGAACTCCTCAGTATAATCTTCAACAGTCAAATCTTTATGTTTCAGATTCTGCAACTTCTTAAACAAGTCAAGCTCATAGTCAGTAGGTATGAACATAGCTTTCAATTTAGTCACCATCAACCTCCACTGATTGATCTTCATTTCACCTTCATCTTCTCTATCTCTTTGTAATTATTTCCACCAAAGAGCAGCATGTCCTTTCAACTTAGTTTGAGCCAGCCTCACTTGAAGAGGATCTTCAATTTCTTCAAGCTCAAAGAAGTCTTCAAGTTCACCAATCCAATCAATCAATTCCTCAGGTCTCAAAGTACCAGAGAAAGTAGAAACTTCCATTTGGTAACTAGTACTTAACCAAGCTCCAAATCTATGCAACCAACCAGTTCTATCTTCGCCAGATCTATCTCTTTGGTCATCACCACTAGATCCAATATCTTCAAAGTCTTCAGTAGCTTCCTCATAACCATCTTCAGTACCAACATTCTGAGGTATACCAGTAACAACTCTCATGATCTCAATGATCATGTCATTCTTCATCAACTCCATCTCAGATTTGAAATCTGATTTCACCTTCTCTATAATCTTTGATTCCATGGCATCATAGAGATCTACAATCACTCTAGGGTCCAATCTTCTAGGAGGCATCCTTAAAGATAAGAAAACCAAAGAAACAAAACCTTGTAACAACCTCCAAGTTGTATGCAAGTCAAATCAACCTGCTACCTTGCATGAACAACTAGGTCAAGATTCCACAAGTTCAGTGCCACAGATCAGCAACTCAGATCATATGATCTCTTCACCAACAAGGTCAATTTCACAAGATCAACCTTTGCACAAGATCTAACCTTCGCTCTGATACCACCTGACGTAGGTCAAGGATAGTGGATCCAATTAAGGACAATCCAACCTTGCAACAAACTAACAACACAATAGAATTACACAACACATCAATTGTTTCAACTCAATTTTCCATTAATATGCCCGACTGTAAGGTCATTTGGGTTAGGGCCAATTACAATCAAAGACAATTCTGCAAGATCAACAAAGATCCAAGTCTAGCTCTAGCTAGTCCAATTCTGAAACAATCAGCAACTGATGGAAACCCTAAGGCAGATCTAAACTTGAGCTCGCAAGCCTCCAAGCAATCTCCTTGTCTCCAAGTATGAAAAACCACTAGCTCTACTATTACAAACTATTAGAAATCAATCTGATCTTCAAGATCATGTAGGATCCAAGTCTACACTATCTTTTCCACAACTTCACTTATCTAATTCCCAGATCTCATGTCTAAATAACTGCAATCAGCTAAAAATGGACAAAGATAATTAAGTACTAAATCAAAGCAAATCAAGGAAAATCAAAGCAAATCAAGGACAAGATCAAAGTAATTGAATCAAATCAGACATTTAGCCAATCAAAATTAAAATCAAGCTTTAATTCATGATAAATCAAAATCAAGAGCATTTTAATCAAGTGAAATCAAATCAAAGTACAATTAATTCTATTAATTGTATAGTTTGGAATTAAATCAAATTCAACCCATTCAAGGGGTACATAGATAAATAAATGAATTAAAATCAATTAATAAATTCCAATTTCTCTCAACAACCCAAAAGGGGAGAAAATTCAATCAACTAATAGGATTTGAGGAAAGGTATTCACATGGATCAAGCTAAATTCAATCTCAATCACTCAAAGTGAAAGAACATCTTGTCCATTCATCTTGTCTTCTTGTCCCAAGCTTTGAGGACACAAACTTTGCATTGTCTTCTAAGGGTGGAACCAAAGACTCAACTCAAGCCTAATCATGATCAACACAACTACACCCCCTACCCTTGCATAAATCTATAAAAGGAAGGCTAAAATCAATCATAATTCATAACCACACATCTGAGAATTGCATAGAACCTCTTGCATTTTATAGCTAGAAGGGTATTTTAGAAGCAATTAAGCATTTCAATTTGAATTAATTGTTAGCATTTTCTTTATCATTATCATTTCTCATTCTAGGACTGTCATTAATGGTAGCTTGTTGAGAGCTTCTCATTAACACTCTTAGATAGAGAGCCATAGGATGCTTAATTATGCTTTATTTGCTAAATAGAGTACTAATTGTGGTTTATTTAGTTTCTATTTGATTTATTGTATGATACTAATTCTATGAAGGTACATTTCCTTGTACACAAAATGGCGCCCACCGTGGGGCAGAATGCTTCACTTTTCTAATCTCTCAGAATTTTTCAATTTTGTCAAATTTTTGCATGTTTAACTCTCAGGTTTTTCAGGAAACAACACTTTTGATAGCTCAAATGATGCTTTTGCACAGTTAAATAGCGCTTCTGAGCACTGTTTCAGCACTTCCACGATGAAGTTCTGTGCGTTTACACCGATCAGCATCGCTCTTGAATCTTTTTGTTCTTTGTCTAATATTCTTACAATGCTTTTTCCCTGACTACTAAACACTTCTACATATTTACTTAGCTCTTTTACTTGATTTTTACCTCCTTTGCTCAATTCTGCAGTGCTTTTACTCTTTATTTATGTTCTTTTCAATAGACTGTCAAAATTTAAATAGCGCTTTTAATCAGATTAACAACGCTTTTAAGCAATTAAATAGCACTTTTAAGCATTATGGTAGTGCTTTTGCATAAACTATAAATTTTCATTATCTGACTGTGGTAAAATAATTTTCATGACTCTGCAAGATGTTTGATCACAAAAAAGTGAAAAAAAACCAGAGAGCAAATTCAACCAAGAAGGTAAGGCTTTGACTAAGAAAATCAAGAAGGAGAACATTGCTCACATCAAATCAGTTCTTGAGGATTCACAAGAGGAAAATCAGGTTTATGAGAACTATCTTAAAGTTGTAGAAGCATATAAAACTAAGTTTGTCTCACTTAATTGGATTTTCTCACCTTAAATCATTTTTTTCTTAAAATTTGCAAATAAGGCCTTAGATTCAATTCAATCTTTGCTTCTTCAATTTCATTTTTGGTTTCCTTCATTGTGGCTATTTTTGTTGACTAACTTTATTGGAGGAAAAGAAAATTGGAATGGAACAATAGCCAAGGTAAGCTTAAAATGGAAAAATCACTAAAAAATGCCCCTAGCCTTTGCTAGCTACAAAGAAAGTTAAGCCTCAAAGTAGTGAATATTTTCCCTTAAATTGTGGCATTGGTCCTTTTAAGAATCTAGTAATTACAAAACAGCCTATCTTTGTTTGGAAAGTTTAGCATTTAGGCCTATGCTCTTCACTTCTTCTAGTGAATCAAAATGCCAAAGGTGTTAAAATTTTTAATTAAGAAGAAAGGGTGAGGAGATCAAGCACATAAAATCAAAGCCCCTTGTTTGTAGAAGAGAGTAGAAATACTCAATTCTCTTTAGTTAGTGGGCTAGTAATTGAACCTTGTTTATTGTGTTTGGGAAATTAAGAAAAAGTTAGGGATATGCTCTTCACCTTTTGGTGAATCAAATTCCCAAAAAAGTAGTTCTTAACTCCATTTCCTTGCTTTTCATGAACATGCTAGAACATAAGTGGGCTCGCCTCCTAAGAATTTGCCTTAACAAGGCCAATAAGAGGGACAACCCAAAGTGGGATACACTTTCTTTTGCCACTAGAATCCAACCCACTATAAAACAAAACACATACATCCTTAATGGGGTGTGTGACAAAAGGATACTAAATTTTCAAACTTCCTCGAGTAGTCCTCACGGATTGCGCAAAACTCCGATATACCAGTGGTGGGAAGCCCCTTAACATACTTGGGGGATGAAATTTTAGGATCCATTTTGAATGGAATCCATATTAAATCTTTGATAAAATAGCAAGACCACCTTTTTAGAGCCATGTTTACGAACCAATCTTGAGCTAGGTAGGTGCTTGAAGTTTCTTTTTGTGCAAAACCCGTGATAACATACTTCCAAATCAAACATTTTGTGTTAGTGGGTAAAAAGAGACAAATGTATGCATGATTTTTGTGTTTGAAATACATAAACAAGTGCGAGAGATATCCATTGAAATTTCATCTTACCTTTTTAATCTCTTCAATTAAAATCAACAATTATCAAATCAAGGATTAATTCGAATCAAACCCTTGTTAGATGTCGGTTGCCACACGATCCCACAAATATAGGGTTTCTTTACAAGGAGATAGCACTTGTGTTGCAAATGAAGGTCATAAATTTGAGTACCAAAGTCTCTTCAAAGGTCAAGATCAACGAGATATCATCCCAAATTTATTTGAAGAAAGACTTAACAATATGGATCAAAATTCTGCATATTATGATCAGCAACATGGAGGAAACAACCATAACACCAATAATGCCAATCAAATTCCTAAAGAAACACTTGAAGAAAAAGTTGAGAGAGCAGCCCAAGACCATGAACTCTTAGAAGTCATGGAGAGATTGATAGATAGAGACAGGGAGAAATTTTTCCTAAACCTAACCAAAGCAAGAGTAAAGCTTCCCCATGATTACGATATAGAACAACTTAAGAAAGATCAAGAGCAAGATAACCCCATGAATGCTATGACTAGGCAAATAAAAGATTTCCAACAGAAAATTGATACCATGAAAAAGGTGGTCAAACCTAAGGCCTTTTCTATTGAAGCTTTGTGTCCTTTCCCATTTGACAAAAGCTTAGTTATGGCACCCTTTCCCTTTAATACCATTTTTCCTAAGTATGACAAGTATATGGGTAAAACAGACCCACATGATCATCTAATGGAGTTTTGTGCCTTAAGCATCGAGTTCATGCACAATGATACGTACCTAATGAGACTCTTTCCTAGGAGCTTAGGAGGTCCCGCCAATAGGTGGTTTTCAACGTTACCCCAAGGAATAAAGACCTTTGAAGAATTAGCCTCCAAGTTTGTAACCCACTATTCCTATAATATTGAGCATGAAATCACGATGCTCAAATTGTGTGATACCAAATAGAAAGATGGTGAATTCTTCTTAGGATTCCTACAAAGGTGGAGGACCATTTTTGCAAGGTATCCATGAAGTATCCTCGAGAATGAAAAGATGGAAATATTTACAAACAATTTGACCATGGAAATGAATTATCGATTACAACTCCAATGTCCCCCAACATTTGAAAAACTTATCGAAAATGGGATCAAGATTGAGGATGTATTGGTAAAGAGAGGAGAGATAAAATTATTTAATTCCAACAAATGCAATACCAACAAAAACAATAATAATTATGTGTCTAAATGTGTCAATAATCAAGGAGCCAACAATCACAATGATAAGCCTAAGTTATGGATAAAGAATAATAACAAAAATCTTGTGAATGATGGAGTTGTGGAGGCCCACAACTTGAAGGCAACCCCTTTTAACTTATCAAGTGGAGCTAATTCTTCAAATAATGTAAATCAAACAAAAAAATCTCCCTTTAATTCCAATAATTCTAATAACAATTCCAACAATTTGAATAAAAATACTAATAATCCTTATAATAATGCTAATGGGAGTAAGCCCAAACCCTTTTACTCCACTTATAACAAGAGAAAATTCACCTTTTTAGGTGAACCTTTGGAGAACACATTAAGGACCTTGGTTGCTAACAAGATCATCATATTACTTGATTTAAGAGATTATGAACCTCAAGTTAATCCTAATTGGTGGAATGACTCTCATGATTGTGAATATCATCGAAATAGAGGTCATAAAACTAACAAATGCATGAGGTTGAAACACTTAGTGCAAGATTTGATAGATGATGGAACTATCAAAATTGAAGGACCTCAAAATAATGAGGATCATACGGTCTTCAAGAACCCCTTTTTGAACCATGAAAAGGGTGCGTCATCTAATGCCAATCAAAATCAGAAAAGAGGTAATGAGAAGGTGAAATTTTCTCATACTTACAATAACATGATCAATACTTTAAGTGAAGAAGACAATACCATAAATGTTATAGTGGTAAAGGAGAAATTAAGAGAAGCATCATCAACTATTGTCACTAGGAGGCAAGCATCGAAAATCATTCTACCTACAAATGCTCCTAAAATTGTTTTATCAAACCAAGCTTCAACCTCATCATCAAAATAATATGACTTGGTTGATCAACTACAAAGAGCTCCCACTCAAATCTCTATTCTTGAGTTTCTCAAATTATCACCAATTCATAAGGATATCTTGGAGAAAGCCTTATTGGAGACCAATGTACCTCTAAATTTGGAGGTAGACAAGTTTCAAAATATGGTGGGATGCATCATTGTACCCCATTGCTTATCATTTTTTGAGCAAGATGACATGTCACTAAATCATCCTCAAAACTTGCCTTTGCACATAGAAGTCTTGATTCATAAGCATAGGGTGAAAAGAGTCCTTATAGATGGAGGATCCAGCTTAAACATTTGTACCCTTAGTCTAGTGAAAGCCCTAGGATTTTCTGAGGAGGCTATTGACCCTAAGAAAAAGATAACTATTAAAGCCTGCAATGATGAAGAAAGAGCTTCAAAAGGATTCATAGTACTACCCATAACAATTGGTCGCATGCAAAAAGAGACCATTTGTCAAGTGCTAGATTTAAATTTGACCTACAATATCTTGTTAGGAAGGTCATGGATCCATGAAATGCAAGTCGTTCCTTCTACTTATCACCAATGTTTAAAGTTTCCTTATCTAGGGCAAGAAATAATGGTAAGTGAGGACTTAAATCCCTTCCAATATTATAACAACATCGAGACTATCAATGACTCTCTAGTCCCACACAATGCAAAAGGGTCTATACCTAATCAAATGGAGCAAGAGAAAAGTTCTAGAGACATCCCATTATTGAAGGGAAAAGAAAAGATAGAAAAGGAAGTTGTTATTGAAGACATACCAAAACTCACTAACCTAGCTAGATCGACTAAGGGAAAAGAGAAGGTTAGTGAGGATAATATTATTGAAAAATCAAAAGAAGACCAAACCAAAGCTATTCAAGTATACACCAAAGAGGCTCATTATCAAAAAATGGACCAAATGATGAAGAATTTTGATGAGCAATGCAAAATCAAGAAAAAAGGAGTAGGCAAATACTCCCTATACATGATGGACTTACCCTTATCACCTAAGTCCTATGGAAGACCCTCAAATATACCCCATAAATATAATGATAACTTTGTGAGGGAAAGTACACCATCCGCCATGGATGAAGAAGACAATGAGATTCTAAACTAGTTATACAAAGATGAAGAATCAAGTGCACATGTTAAACACATTCAAAATATAACCATTCCCACACATCAATATGGGAAAGGGTTTCAAATCATGAAAAAGATGGGGTACAAAGGCCAAGGACCTTTGGGCACAAAGAATGAAGGGCTCATTGAACCCATAAAAACAACATGGTGAGATAGCAAGGAGAAGACTAGATTAGGGTATCTTGAAGAAGGGTACACTCAAAAGCATTATCCCAAACTTTATGATCAAATATTGCAATTAGAATCTCATAGTGATGAAGATTCTAATCAGTGGTAATGGGATACATTATTTGATGAGTCATTTCATGACAAGGGTATTTATGTTATTCATACCTACACTTCTACCAAGGATAAAGGACAAATAGTAGAATCAAGTCCAAATCAAGCATCTAGTTCAAATCAAGTGGTCCTAAATGATGTGCCAAGCATAGAAATAGAGATAAATCAATGGGTAGGTGAACCCTACATACCTTCATGGAGACCTACTATGGAGGAATCAAACGTTAGGCTTAATCCACATGACTTTTATCTAACGGAAACCTTAGAGGAGTCTAGTGAGGAAGACTTTGATCCTACTTCTTTAGAACATTTAGAAGAGGCACATGTCATAGACTTGAACGATACAATGTACAAACCATCAAATGAGGTCTTATCTTTAAATCCCATTGAAACAAACCCAAGTATTGACCCCTTAACTCTCATACACTTAGAATTAATTGAATGGGATTCCATTGAACCAACTACCATTCCAACGTTTTTGAATAACAATGTGGTGTCCCAATATCTCAATGTGGTTGAACCTTCTTCTATCATGGAATATGAGGAAGAAATGATAAAGGGGAGCATCCAAACTTTTCCATTCACGATAAAATGAAAAAAACAAATAAAGTAAAAAACAAAAAGAATCAAGTGTTGAAAACAACGTTGTGGCAACATTAGATCCAAAAGAAAAAGAAATAAAGGATGTTTCCAAAGGTGAAAACCCAATTGAGGCACCTAAGGAAGGAAGTTTGGATGCTCTACCAAACCATTATGAAGAAAGATATCCAATTTTGATTGAGCCTATAGAAAAGATAAGCATTGGGTTAGAAACCAAGCCAAAGATCATACACTTGGCGGCATCCTTATCTAGTGAAGAAAGGAGAGAATTCATAAAAAAATTTAAGGAAAAGAAAATCAATTTTGCTTGGTCATATGATGATATGTCGGGATTGGATCCAAACTTTATTATGCATCATTTGAATATCAAATATGGAGCTAAAATAGTCAAATAGAAGTTACGGAAGATGCATCCACATATAGCCTTGCTAGTGAAAGTGGAATTAGAGAAATTGCTAAAGGTGGGATTTATCAGAGCCATTAATTATGCATAATGGATTTCTAATATAGTACCAATTTCAAAAGTAGATAAGTCCATCATGATTTGCATGGATTTTAGAGACTTAAACTTGGCATGCCCTAAAGATGACTTTCCTCTTCCAAGCATAGATGTCATTGTAGACTTAACAGAGGGACATTCCATGTTTTCACTTATGGATGGATTTAGTGGCTATAACCAGATCAAGATAGCACCCAAGGACCAAGATAAAATAATAATTACATGTGCATGGGGAACATTCTACTGGAATGTTATGCCCTTTGGTCTAAAGAATGTCGGGGCAACATATCAACGGGCAAATGACCACAATATTTCATGATATGATGCATAAGTTCATGGAAGATTATGTAGATGACATATTAGAAAAATATCACTCAAGAGAGGAACATCTACCAATTGTAGAGAAAATTTTTGATAGATTAGAGAAATTCAAAGTAAGGCTCAATCTTAAAAAGTGTGCATTTGGGGTCCAATCTGGAAAACTGTTAGGCTACATTGTATCAGTGAAAGGAATAGATGTAGATCCCGCTAAAGTCAAGGCCATTATGGAGATGGAAGCACCTAAAAATATTAGCCAAATGAGGTCACTACAAGGGATAATTCAGTCCATCAGGAGATTTATATCCCAACTAGCGGAAAAATGTCATAATTTCACCCAACTTTTGCATAAAGATACAATTTTCAAATGGGAAGAGAAATGTGAAGAAGCCTTCAACATATTGAAGAAATACCTCATGAATCCTCCAATCTTGATGCCACCTATCAGTGTCAAACCTTTTATCCTATATATTTTAGCAACAGAGAATTCATTGGGAGCACTCTTAGCACAAGAAGATGAATCAGGCAAAGAAAAAGCAATATACTACATAAGTAGAACCTTGGTCAAATACAAGCTGAACTATACATTCATTGAAAGGGAATGTTTGGTTGTGGTTTTTGCTTTCCAAAAATTATGCCATTATATGCTAGCTCATAAGATAAGACTCATAGCCAAGATTGATTCTTTGAAGGATCTACTTAGTAAAATAGCATTAAATGGAAGGCTAGCCAAATGGGTCATGGTGTTGAGTGAATTTGACATTGAATATGTAGACCACAAATCTATCAAAGGGAAAGTCATTTCTGACTAGTTAGTAGAATCACCACTTCAAGATGATCATCCCATTCAAGTAGAATTCCCGGATTTAGAGATTGTGAATGTTGAGGCAAAAACATGGCAACTGTATTTTGATGGTTCCTACACTCAACATGGATTAGGACCGGGCATACTTCTAATCACTCCTCAAGGATCTACAATTCTAAAGTCCTAAAAATTGCTATTTCCATGTAACAATAACATAGCAGAAATGAAGCCTTGGCTATTGGAATCAAGTTGGCATTAGAGTGGAAGGTGACAGAACTAAAGGTTTATGGAGACTCACAATTAGTCATTAATCAAGTTAATGAGGAATATCAGACAAAAGATGACAAATTGGTACCTTATAAAAACATGGTGAAAAGTGGAAAATCTTAAGAAGTACTTCATTCTTATTACATTTGAGCAAGTGCCAAGAGAAAAGAACAAAATAGTAGTTGCAATGGCAACTTTGGCATCACTTCTACAAATGCCTGATCAGAGGGCCAGTTATGAATTCCTGGTAGAAGAAGTGGAACAACCCGCATTTGGCCCTACCCATCCTTATACCATTTTCTTGATAACTACACATGAATCACCTTGGTATGGACCTATTTACACTTAAAAGATCAAATCCTACCCATAGACCAAACCAAGAATCAAAAGAAAAGCTTCATTCACCAAGCCTCCTGATATACCATAATTTCTAAAACATTGTATCGTAAGAGTCTATATGGAATGCTCCTTAGATGTCTAGAAGAAGAGGAATCAAATGTAGCCTTGTGAGAAATCCACGAGGGAATCTGTGGGTCACATTCAAATGGATTAACCCTAGCTAAGAAACTTCTTAGGATAGGATATTTTTGGCCTACGATGGAGAAAGATGCTTGTAACTTTTCCAAAACTTGTAGAAAGTGTCAATTCCATAGAAACTTGATACATGTGCCCGTAGAAGAGCTTCATCTGATGACAACACCTTGGCCGTTCTATCAATGGGGTCTAGATTTAATAGGAATTATTTATCCACCATCCTCGAATGGTCATAAATTCATCATCACGGCAACGGAGTACTTTACTAAATGGGTGGAAGTTGTACCCTTATCAACTACAATGGAAAAGAAGATATCTTTGTTTATCCTAAATCACATCATTTGTAGATATGGCATACCTCATGCCATCATAACAAATAATGAAAAGCACTTCAAAAACAAAGACCTAAAGGAGTTATGCACAAAGTTTCACATGATCCATCATTCTTCATCAATCTATTACCCTTAAGGTAATGGACAAGTAGAAGAAAAAAATAAAAACATCTTGAAGATATTGAAGATATTGAAGAGAACGGTGGACAATTCAGGTAAAGATTGGCACATAAAAATAAACCTGACCTTATGGGCTTATAGAACAAGCATAAGAGCACCAAAAAGAGCTACACCTTTCTCCTTAGTCTTTGGAGTAGAAGTAGTTTTGCCTTTGGAGGTAGAACTTCCATCCCTAAGGGTATCTCTTCATGATTTGATAAGCGAGGAAGACTATAGAGTTGCTAGGCTGCATGAACTAGAACTCCTAGATGAGAAACAACAACAAGCATTTGATCATTTGAAGGTATCTCAAAATAGAATGTCAAAGACTTATAACAAGCACATCAAGTCAAGAACGTTTCAAATAGGTGACCTAGGTTTGTGAGAGAATCCCAAAAATCAAGCAGAAAGGGAAAATAAAGGAAAATGGGAGGCAAACTGGTTAAACCCATTTATCATTACTTCCTCTTTTGGGACCGGCACCTACAAATTAGTGGATTGTGATGGAGAAGAGCTACAAGAGCCTATCAATAACATACATCTAAAGAGGTTCTATACATGAGGTAGATGAAAGAGTATAAAGAGTATCAGAAATCAGATGGGAAGCATCATATTTATTCTATATAGTCAAAAGAGATCTTGAAAATACCAAAAACATTTGAAAAGAAGAAAAACACAAACAAATTAGATTTTCAAAAAAGGTCAAAAATAGTGAAAAATTGAGCATGAAGAAAGATAAAAACATTCATATATGATCCTCAAAAAGATGTTGTCTTGGTGAAAACCTAGCAAATAGGCACCTTGATGATATGGAAAAAAATTGAAAAAAAATAGTAAAATACAAAAAAATCAAAAAGAGAAAAGTGCCTTGGTGAAAACCTAGCAAATAGGCACCTTGGTATCAAAAAAAGAGAAAAGTTTTAAAAATAGGGAAAAAAAAAAAAGAGCAAGATCCATTCAATCGGTGAGAACCTAGTAAACAAGCACCATTGAAAGTCCAAGTCAGCCGCATACCTAGAAGGTCACCTTGTAAATATTGCATTTGCTAGCATTTGTATATATTGCATAATAAAATCCCACAGTTGTATTTGCAAGTACCTCAAGATTTTGGTCATCTAATCTACAAATTGTCCTAAGTCCCACAAAAGAAATCATATCAAACTGGGGGCAATCTACTCAAAAGGAGGGAGGATTCATCAAAGAAAACTTTATTCAATCATGGAATCAATTCATCAAAAATGAAAGTGGAACACTTAATCAAATCTACATTCTAATCCAATCGGAACCAAACACAAAATTTGATCCAAGATCTTACATGACCTTATCTTTATCAGGATTAAAAGTATGAAATGGATGGAACTACACTTCAAAAATGGATTTGAAAAACATTGCAATTTTTTTTTCTAATTGTTGAATTAATTGATGAAATCATGTCTTTCTAGCGAATCGATGAAAGTTTTAAACTAGACAAGCTATGATGAACGAATGATATTTTTGTTGATTTCTGAATGACTGTCTTAAAATCAAAGTTTTAAATCATGTATTATTTGTCTAAGGACGTCATCATCAAAGAATCATTGAGGACTTGTACATAGGATAAAACTGAGATTTCTGCGTGTTTATGCAAAAGGATACCTTTTCTATTTTGATCTTCAATATCATAATACCAAAATCCACTTTCAACATAGAATCTGACAAAATCGGTATTCACACTCTCATGATTGGCTTCAATCAGTGATAGTCGTACCAGAAGGAGATGGGAAAGCAAAGAAAGAGGTGCAAAAAGTATTCATATCATCATAGTTGAACTAGTGATGGTTGTACTAAATGGGATTCCAAAATTGCTCAATGATGATTATAAGCTCCAAATTTTTGAATAATGATAGTTAGTTGCATACATCTTATATGAAGTGTATTTAGTATATATTTTTCCTTTCTTAGCTTAATTTGCAAGAGGAAAAGAAAAAGGGGGTGTAGTCAAATCAAAAAATCAAAAGATCATCAAAAATAACTATATGTGATCGAGTGTGTTGGAAATAAAAAATGAATCAAAAACAAAGTGCATTTCATTAGTTCACTTGCATTGATTAGGGTCATTTTTAAGCATTGGTTAAGTTTCATTAAGTCATCTTCATTAAAACCTTGCATTCATTTAAATGTGTCCAACATTTGAGTCATTAAGTTCATTGCATTAGATTGCATATATCATTAAAATCTATTTACATTATATTAAGTTGTATTATCATTAGATTGCAACCATTTAAATTTCATTAAGTTCATTACTTATCATTAGCTTGCATTCATCTCATTTAAGGTGCATTCTTAAGTATCAATCCATTAAGTGCATTGCATTAGTCAGTTAATCATTCATTGCATATATTAAGATCATTCATCATTAAATACACATCATTCATGATAGTATCATCCATCCATATTGCATATAACATTTAGAATCATTAATCATTAAAAGCTCATGGTCGTTGCATCATTACATAGATCCATTACATTTGCATATCAAAAGAAATAAATTACATAGATCCATTAGTCATTATCCATCTAACAGCCTATATATATATATATATATATATATATATATATATATATATATATATATATATATATATATATATATATATATATTGCATACATACACAATATCATTAATCATTAAATCAACATTACATCCATATATTTTATGTCATACATAAGACAATCATTTAAGCATTATTAGAGCATAGGTATACATTTGGAAAAATGCATTCTGAAAAGTATAAAATAAAGCATATAGGAGATAGAATCATATAGATCTGCATATCATAGAAAAACACCTGAAAAGGAGATCTAACACATAATGACATCATATATAGTGAAATCTATCAAAGAGAGTATCAGAGTCCATGTTATCATCATCATGAAATCAATAAGATAGCAAAGTCTAAACGAATGATCATAAATGCAATATCCAAATATTAATGTCCATCAAAGTATCAAAGTATCAACATAAACAACATCAATGGATCAAAAATGATACAATAAAGAGTCCAATGTCTCGATAACAAAAAATAACTAAGATCATGTATATCAAATGGAAAAATCAGAAATATCTCAAAGAGCCGAACCACCAGCACCATCAGTACCATCAGGACCAGGAGCACTATCTGGAGGCCAACTCGAGCTTGCCTATAATCCCTGCTGACTCATAGCAGACATGAAACTCTGCATCATAGTACTCAACTGAGTAACCTATTGTTGCATCACTGACATCTGCAACTGAACAGATATAACATCTTATGCTAAAGCTACCGCAGGAGCCTGCGCTGGAGAAGACTATGGTGGAGGAATCGAAGAAGAATGCATCAAATAAGATGGATCTACCAATGATGGAACAAAGCTGGAAGAAGAAGGACATGATGATGAAGATGGCATTGAAGCAAATGCAGAGGTAGAAGTAGAAGCATGTGTCTGTGGAACAACTGGTTGTATAACCTGCTGAACAGGAGGACCCTGGGCCTAATCAAGAAAAACCTGAGCCACCTTTGCCTCAACCTATCTCTCTCTCCTAACTCTAGGTCTATTTGCTAGATCCCTGGAAACATGATGTAATAATCTATCCACACGATGACCCCTCACCTGATCATCACCCCTAGGAGGAATAGGAGCAGCAACAATCACTGGAATACAAACTCTACCTTCTATAGCTCCTCGATGACCATGTCATCCATGCCATCACCTAATCCTACCACCACCATCTCTGCCATCATCTCCACCATCATCATCACCACCATCTCCTGCATCACCATCATCTCCATCTGATAACTCATCAATGGCAGGAACTCTCTCCACAGGATCAGTGAATCTAGGAAAAGAATATCGATGTAGCCAAGAAGCATACTCATCAATGATACCAACATCCATGATGTGTCGTCTCAGAGACCAAGGATGATATCCAATATCTTGAATGTCTCTCACAATTGTCCCATAATCCACACATGGGCCCCATAATGATCTCTCAACCTGCACATAAGCATACATAGCTACTCCCTATGGCATATCCTGTGTGTGCCCATACTGACGCAGAACTCACCGAAAGTAGAACCTCTCAATAGTATATGTGGAACACTTGATCATCCATCAGGGGCAGAGCATGTAAGGTAGCTCACCATCATCCTTAGGCCAAACCTCGTAACTAATATAGGGCCTCCACACAATAGTGTCCATGTCATCAATGACACGCCACCAATAATCTAGCTTACCCATATGGGTATGGATGATAATACCATCGTACATCCAAGAAAATGGCCAACCTGGATGATGATCTCATGTTGTAATAGGACATGTCACTAGGATATGATCCCAGGTCCAAAGCTATAAAAGGATAGCTCCTATAGTAAGTGTAGCAGAATGCCTATAAACCACTGTGTGTAACTCGTGGTATAACTATGCCAAGATACATGAACCCCAATCGAAGTGATGAGGATGTGTCATCAGATCCTCGAGGATAGGACCCCAGCCAACAGCAAACTCATGCCCATGTCTATCAGGAAGTAAGAACCTACCAATCAAGGTGCCCAAAATAGCTGGCAAAATAGGAAATGAAATAAACTGCACCCACTGGATGTGTGCATCACCAATGGTAGGATCACCAAACACCCGTCAATATGCAGATCCATCATAGAGAGAATCATCATACACCTGCTCACCACGAGCTAGTAAACGGAGGATACGATATACATCCTCAGGGGTAATGGTCATCTCCCCTAGTGGCAAATGGAAAGTATTATAGTCTGAGTGGCAACGCTCAGCCATAGCAATGATGAGACCTTGATTCACTCAAAATCGAGGAAGATGTAGAAGGAAAGATAGGCCACAGAGACTAATATGGTGACGATCTGCTGCACTCAGATCAGGAATCATAATCCATGATAAAGGATAAGCATCATGAATACCCAAAGACTTAAGGACAATCTGCAAAAAGAAAGTTCAATCACATCAGAATTGAAATCAGTTATTATTTGGATCACTCTAAGTCAATCAAAAAATTTCAAAATATCAAACCACAATCAATTTTCATATTTCTACTCAGATAGAACGGAAAATCTATCATCACCCATCATCTGAATCTAGATTGACAATCAAAAATATTCAAATTATGACTGACTCATACTGACATCTTACAACTTCCTATAAACATCAAGTTCGTTACCTTAACCTATCATCTGATCGACGACGTCAAGAAAATTGCAAAGTGGACTTCAATAATTTGAAATCATTTATGTCAGGGTGAAAGCACTATTTCAGGCTTTAAAAGTGTTGAAACACAAAAGCGTTGTTTAAATGTTTAAAAGCGCTACTTAATGGATCAAAAGCACATTTTGGGGAAAAAGAACCGAAAGAGTTTGAAAACACAACTAAAAAGAGTGGAAGCGCTATTTAAATTGGCAAAAGAAAAAAAAAGAGCAAAATCGCTCTTTAACATGGCAAAAGTAGATTAGGGCCTAAAAATGGTGAGTATAAGTGTAGTTTCAGAGCGTGGAAGTGCAAATTAAAGTCGTGAAAGTGCAACTTGGAGGGTGAAAGCACGGTTTAATTATGCAAAAGTGCTATTTGAATTTAAAAAAGGAGAAAAAGAGGGTTTCTACAAGGAAAATTCAATTTTTTTGAAATTAAATGCATGAAATGACAAAACGAGGAAGTATAGGCACTCACTGGAGGTCCATAGCCAGGTGGACGTTGATAACGATGACCTCGCTCAAATTTATGCTCGTGAATGGGTATAGACATCATCAAAAGTCAAAGATAGTCAGAGAGAAAAAAGTGAAAAGTAAAAGTGAAAATGAATAGTGAAAAGGAATTTTTACCCCTTTATATAGACCTTTTGACCTAAAAAGGGTATCTTTGACCTAAAAGAGGAATATTTTACTACAATGGAGCTAATAACTTGAATTTTTCATCAAATCAGCTAAAATTGGGGCATTTGTAATCAAACCAATGCAAAAACAATATCGAAAATGAAATTAAAATTTATTATAAATTGAACTAAATCAACGTAAATTGACCTAAATTGTCAAAATTCTCAATCATCTATCAAATTTTATTTCATTTCTGAAGGGTCATACCATTGGATAATCAACATAAGCAGCATCATCACCGAATCAGGAGATCGACCATCAAATCAAAGCGAAAGATTTTATCAAAAAAAAATTTGTAAATCAATCAAATGGGGCAATGCATCGAAATCAATCATCAAATCAGGTATCACATCAAGATTTTTCAACAAATCAACCATCATATCAAAGAAAAATCATCAACAATGCATCGAGAGTATTAAATCATCAGAATTTGCATCAATCTCATATCAGATATCAAGAATCGACCATCAGATAATATCAAATGACCAAAGATCGAACATCAGTTAAATCCAGATCTATCATCAGCAAGATTAGAGTATTCTTTGAATCGACATGCTTCCCACGTCAACTCAAAGAGGGGCATTTGTAATCACCTGAAAATGGACAAAGACAATTAAGTACTAAATCAAACCAAATCAAGGAAAATCAAAGAAAATCAAGGATAAGATCAAAGTAATTGAATCAAATCAGACATTTAGCCAATCAAAATTAAAATCAAGCTTTAATTCATGATAAATCAAAATCAAGAGCATTTTAATCAAGTGAAATCAAATCGAAGTACACTTAATTCTATTAATTGTATAGTTTGGAATTAAATCAAATTCAACCCATTCAAGGGGTACATGGATAAATAAATGAATTAAAATTAATTAATAAATCATAATTTCTCTCAACAACCCAAAAGGGGAGGAAATTCAATCAACCAATAGGATTTGAGGAAAGGCATTCAAATGGATCAAGCTAAATTCAATCTCAATCACTCAAAGTGAAAAAGCATCTTGTCTTCTTGTCCCAAGCTTTGAGGACACAAACTTTGCATTATCTTCAAAGGGTGGAACCAAAGACTCAACTCAAGCTTAATCATGATCAACACAACTACACTCCCTACCCTTGCATAAATCTATAAAAGGAAGGCTAAAATCAATCATAATTCATAACCACACATCTGAGAATTGCATAGAACCTCTTGCATTTTATAGCTAGAAAGGCATTTTAGAAGCAATTAAGCATTTCAATTTGAATTAATTGTTAGCATTTGTTTTATCATTATCATTTCTCATTCTAGGACTGTCATTAATGGTAGCCTGCTGAGAGCTTCTCATTAACACTCTTAGATAGAGAGCCATAGGATGCTCAATTGTGCTTTATTTGCTAAATAGAGTACTAATTATGGTTTATTTAGTTCCAATTTGATTTATTGTATGATACTAATTCTATGAAGGTACATTTTTGTGTACAAAACAACTACCCAAACACTTCTTAAATACTAATCTTCAGCCACAAGTCGGCTTGAAGAAATAATTAACTCCTACAAACAAATATTAAATGCAACAACAGTCGGCTCTCCATAGCCTTACAATTACTTAATTCTCCAAGTCGGCCTCTAGATCTACATAGGAGAATACAACAACATATACTAACATTAAATGCACCAAGTCGGCCAACCAAATCACCAAGAACTCCCATCGGTAAGACACAACTACCGAGCACCAGGCCAAGCATGACCAAGCAACACAGGCATTACCGAGCACCAGTTTCACCGAGCACCAGAAGCTTTACCGAGTTCCTTCAGCGACCGAGCTTCTTTCAATAACCGAGACCATCGGTTAAAGCAACAACCGAGTTCCATAGAACCAAAATAACACACCTCCATTGAGATTCACTGAGTACCCTAGAATGCCCCTATATCAATTTGATCCCTATTAATTAGCCTTCACTCCCTATTACTTTTCCACCAAATTTCTTACACCTTCCCTTCCACTTTTCCAATTAATTTGGCCTATCCCTTTCCCTACCAAATGCCCTTGATTTATGCATACCAAAATGAAACACTTCTAATTGTTATAATGTGTCATAATATGACATTTTTCCAATTGCAACTAATCAATTATGACATCTTCCCAATTGTGCATCAATTTGCCAATTTGGTGATTTTGATTTCAAACTCTATAAATTGAGTTCAAATACCATTTATTTTCTAAACACTATGTTTTAAATCTTCTCATCATTTTGTCAATTTTATTTCATTGAGTGCATAAGGTCTTCATGGGAGCTACATCTACCTACTTGGAGAAGAAAGAAAGGACATTGGAGTCTAATTGAGGGAGTTTTGATTGGTTTTATGTGCATATATTTTATACTCTTTCTCAATTGTTCTAATGTTAGGATAGGATATATTTTGAGTTATTTAGAGGTTTAGTAGTTACCTTACAATGCATTATTACTCAATTTTATATCTTACATTTCACGAACCCAACATAAACATGCTTATTTGACTTATTTTGGTGTTTTTATTGCATTTTTTAGGTTCAGGAGAAGATCTGTGTAGTTGGGACTTTTTTTAATGTAGTTCAATTTTTGTCCTATGTAAATGGGCTGCCAAGTGGCACCTAAGATGCACTTGGGCTCCCAAGTGCATCCCTGACCTCAGTTGGTCATCAAAACAAGGATCAACCTTTAGGATTTAAACATTAGTTTTCTTCCTACATTCAATCTAGTTGTAATTTAAGTGTCAAATTTGGTTAAAATTAACCCTAACATGGAAAATGAACCTAAAATGAACACTCAACTTTGATTTGGGCTTCTAAAATGAAAAATCACGTAGTTTAGAGTTCAATACAAATCTAGTTAGGTGTTTTCAAATCAATTCAAATATGCACCTAGTCTAATTAGGGGTTCAAATTGATTCATTTTTTTTCAAATCAACTTGATTAAATAGATTAATGAACCCTAATTTCTTCAATATACATGAGTATAAACTCAATTCTGTCAAATTTAGGTATTTCTAGAAGTCTTTAAGTATTTCTACTTGTTCTCTCGGGTCCTTTGCAATTGGACCTATGTCTTGTGTTGTTGGGACTCCCAAGTATGGTCTAAAACGTAGTTGGGGTCCCAAGTGTAGTCATGGCTATATTTGGACCTCTATTTGACACAGTTGGTCAAACAATGGCACAGTTTCTAAATTTTTCTTTCCCTTTGATTTTAAGTTTATGTTGTACATTTCATCTCTATTTCTATTGATAGAATGGATATTTTAGGTTAATAATCATTATGTTCAATACCTTGGAAAATATGGGATGAATAATAAATGCAAAAACTACTAATTTATTTGATGCGGGATGTTTAACAAAGACCTTGTGTATTTTTCAAACAATTTGTGTTTGTTTTAGTAGTTAGAAAACACTTCATTTGGTACATAAAATGAACAACATGCTATGTGTTTGGAGTGTTTTTTAGATTATTAATCCCAAAAAGAAAGAATGAATCTATTCTCTCCCCTCGCCTTCATGGATATTGGGTGTAAGATAAATTCATTCTATATTTTTTAGGGGGTCTACCTCTCGAGAGCTTTAGCAAAGTCGATGAGAGGAAACAACCCAAGTGGTAACAAGATAAAGTCAAGTCTCCATCCAAACCGCTATATAAATGTGTGATTGGACAAAAAGTCCAATCAAAAGAGTGGTTTCATGATAGCTCTCATCTGGTATCCTTAAGATGCATAAAACCTTGGTTTTCAAGGATAGGAACCTCTTGCGGGAGTTTATCATGGCACCCTCTAAACTAGACATCCCGAACTAAAAACCTTTTTGTAGTGGTCACAAACCTTCTATTCACTTACGTAAGGGGTCACCCATGCTCGTGGATATATCTCACACTTTCACATCTATTAGTAGAAATAGTGGTTCCTTGGGAAGTGATGCCCCTTTAAATTCAAAGCTTGGTGTGCCTGAGAAGTGATTTCACTATAAGGGGAAGCTCATACCTCCAAACTTCTAGTCTATCCACTCTGAGTAGGTGTTGTATGCACCCTACAATGGTCACCTAGACTTTGGGCCCCCACTCTTCAATTTATCAAATGATGGAACCAATTTATCATTTCCTGAATCAATGCTTTGCAATATTTTCAATTCAAATTAATTTCCTTGATCAAATCGTAATTAATTCAAATATTTCAATATTTCCTAAGGTTTGATCATTTTATCCTAAGTTTTAATTAAATAAAAAATATTTTAATTAAATAATAAAATCACTTTATCCTAAGCCACATTTAATTAAAAGAATAAATCTCTTTTAAATAAATAAAAAATCTTTTAATTAAGTAATGGAAACCACTTTGTTAAAAATAATAAATAAATAATAAAATTAAAAAAATTAAAAAATAAAAATTTGTCTACACATTGAATGCACACTTTCCAAGGTGAGTGGAATCTCCTTTTGCCTCTTAATCACTTACACACATCTTTTTGCCTCTTAACCATGTCCATTGATTTTGCCTCTTGAGAATCTTGAGCACATGGATCAACCAAGATTTAATCTCCACCATTGCTCATTTCTTTTTGCCTCTTAATCTTGACCGTCCATTCATTTCTAAAATCCTTTATAAGGATCCCTCTCCTCATTTTATGCATGGAGATTTTAGAGATCAAGATTTATGTTATTGTTATGCAGGTTTGAAAAGCGATTTTGGAGAAGAGTTTGGAGCACTTGATCTTGAATATTGAAACTTCTATTTTCTTTTCTTCTTCTCTCATGCCTCCATGGAAATCCATTTAGATTACTCTTGCACTTTCATATTAGATTATATTCATATTTCCTTTCATAGAATAATCTTGCATAAGCATTTCCTTTCATAGATTAGTTTGTTTTCATGCATTGTTATCATATAGAATAGCTTTCATTTTTATTTGCATGCATACTTGATGATCATGGAGACTAGCATTCTTTCTTTTCCTCTTTGAATCTCTCATTTTATGATTTACTTGCATGGGCACAAACTAGGTCTAAACTGAGGGTCTCTATTATAAACCCTTACACTCCATGAATAAAGAGTTATGAGTCACCATTTGAGACCTCATTCTTGAGCAATCTTTGATTTAATGACTCGTAGAAGTGTGTCAAAATTTTAGCACACATTTTTTGCACCCACCGTGGTGCAAAAAATTTCATTTCTTGCCTCATATCATTTTATTTTATTTTTTTGACAATTTTTGTGCACTGTCCGTACTTCCGTGCGTCTCTGGTACAGATTCTTGTGCGAGGTTTCCCACTGTATCGCGTGAGGATTTGCTGGCATTAGCATTTCTCAGCATCACAAAGGCATTTTCTCATGCACTTTGTGTACTTTTCTCGCACGGCCCTATGTACTATCTCGCGTGAAATTTTGGGAACAAAGACCCTAAAATTTGTAGATTTATGCTTGATTGCTTATTGTTTTCTGACATTTAATGTTTGTTATGATTATTTCCCTGATTCTGATTGCTGAAACAACATAGCATTGTATTGCAGATCTTTGGACCTAAGCTGAGTTGCTATAATCTCTATAACATTTGGATTTTTGGACATAAAATGAATCTCCCATGTGTCTAGCTTGAGTGCTTATTGCTTTCATAGATCACACTTCAATTTTGGGCTCTAAAAAGAATATAGATTCACTTTCTTGCATATATGTTTCACATAGTAATTAGGCCCTATGAACATTATTTGTGGTGTTCTTGAGAGAGTTGGTTTCTTGCGAAGATCTTCTTGACGATAGAACCCACTGTAGGTACGGAGGATATTGTCACTATCTCACGATCTTACTTGTTTTAGTCTTCAACATTGATCAATACATTCTCTCTTGGTCCCACTTAGAGAGCTCGGTAGACATTGTTGTTGACATCATGAACCTTGGTGAGGTGGTTTCAATCTTAGTGTGTCAATAAATTTGCTTGCTATATTTGGGTGAATTAAAGAGGCTAAAGGATTATGCTCTACTCCTTTTTTGGGTAGTACCAGAAAATCAAATCCTTGAATCTAAACCAAGTCTCCATGTGGTCTCTTTTGTGAGTCACCTTGTTAGAGAGGGTTAACCATAGTGGACACTCCCTTTGTTGGGTAAACCACGTGGACGGAACCTCAAGCGATAATAGCTATTTTTATCATGGTAGCAACAACTGCTATATAAATGTCCTTGTGGAAGAAATCTCCACAGGTGTAGTTTCTTGTTGGGCTATCGGATCTCCTCAGCATCTCTGACTAATTAAATTCTCAGAATGTGTCAAAACCCCGGTGCGCCTGGATTGGAGTTTGCCCTCTTGAGATTACAAAAGTTGCAGAGTCAAACCATTACTAAGAACCATAGTGCAACCAAATTTTTACTTGCTAAGACTATGTGCGTGATTGCAAAAATATTTTGAGAACATACACAAGTAGAATCTTTAAGGAGTAGCATACTAAGTCACTATTCTTGTTCATGCGCAAGGTTGCTTTGTCCCTTGCTCATTGTTTGAAGACAATTGTTTGCTTGAACTCCTTGAGTGTTGTCTTATGTGCTTGACCAATGATAAAAATTGATTGATGTGTTTACTTGATCTTTTAAAATGAACAAAAAATTGAGTTTCTGAGTTTACAAACTCATTGTTAAGTGGCTTGATCCTATTTTGTTGCCTGGCTCTGTGCACATTCTTGTGCGAGCCTGGAATTTTCTCATGTGAGATTTTATTTTCTTGCGCGATCCTTGCCATTTCTTCATGCAGGACTACATTCCCTTGCGTGAAACTGTCCCCTAGACTATCAAAATAGTGAGTTGATTCCTACCATTCTAGTCTTCCTTGGTCAGTCCAGGTCAGATCTTAAGTGCTATGACATGTTGCTCAACATCCAAATGAACTTAAATGGTATCAAGTTGCACAAAATGACTCTTGGTCTTCTATCTTCCATATCTCCCATGTCTTCCTAGTCTCCCATTTCCATCCTTTTTCTTCTTCCTTCACACTTCTTCCTCTTCTTCCTAAACTCTTCACATCTTGATTATTTTCCTCTTATTATCTAGTCTACCTTCTTCTATTCATCTCTTCTATCACTTCCATGCTTGATTCCTCCTCTTCCAAAACCATGAATTTCAACTATCTTGTTATGGAACCTCTCTTGAAAATAGATGATCACGAACTCATTGCTCAATTCAAAGAGTTTTATTCCTCCAATAGTCCTTCTAGATATTGCATGAGTGATAAACTTAAGAAAAAAATAAAAGAATAGTTGATTGAATCATACGCCTTTGCTAAGATCATACGCATGATCCTGTCACAACCTCCTTCTAAACATTTTTCATCTTCTAAGTCTTCTCATCCTTCCTCATCTTCCAAGTCTTACCATGACTCTTCTAGACATTATTCGCATTCCTCATTATCCAAGTCTTCTTCCTCCACTAGGTCTTCACTTTCCTCTTCTTCATGATCTCGTTCCTCTTCTACTTCTCCCAAGAGTCTTACTTCTCTTCTCAAGACATACCATAATGAGCAACATGATAATCCTTGAGATACCTCTTCCACGAAGAGTGACAAGCCCATCTTTGATGACTATGATGATGGACAATGTAGTGATACCTATGACACCTCTATTCCTAAGAGTCCTCCTAGTCGTGTGCTCATGCTTACTGAAACTGGGTCCTCACATTGGATAGATCATGATGGTGATCCATATGATTCTGATTTTGAAAGAGACTTTGATGATTTTTGTGAACAATACTTAGATGATACATCTACTTCTATTGAGGAAGAGAAAGCTTTCTGCACTAATTATAAATATAAGTACTATAAGAATATCTCCTCTATGAACTCTCATGCTGAAAATAAAGATTACATTCTCGAGCAAGATTATGTTAATGATGGACCTTTATCTTGTGATGGTTCCCTTCCATCCCCTACTTCCTTTAATACCCATACATTTCCTAAAGCTTCCAAGTCTTTCAAATCTTTCACAAATCCTTCAACCAACAAAGTTCCTAATACTTTTCATGTGGTTCCCTATAGTTGTCCTCAAGGGCTACCTCTTAAAGAAACTCAAGCTAACCTTCACTTGGCTGAAAATACTTTCAATAATGCTAAACCTAAAGAGCCTAAGCCTTTATATGCTATAATGCCTACTTCAGCTAGTCCTTCACCATCTCTTCCAAAGTCTTCCATACAATTCCAACATGCTTCCTTGACCTTAGAAGTGGCTCCATGTCAAGAGGACTCTAAAATGATAAAGAAAAGAACATAAAGAAAGATCAAGATCAAGAACCCTCCATGTCATCCAATCATTTTCATGATGTTTCTTATCCGTTTCATGGTTCTTTTGATCTTGGACGCCCTTTCTCATTCATTCCACCATGTCTTAAGTCTTCTCCTAAGCAAGATCAAGATACTACTTACACCATTGAGCTTATTGACAATCAGAATAACCTTACTACACCTGCGCTTTCCAAAAATGATACTTCCATTATGGTTATTAAAAATAGTGTTGTTACTTCCAATGTTAAGCCTATTGAAAATCAAGAGAAAAATTATACGCTTATTCTATCCAAAGCTCCTTGTCAAGATCAAAGTCTTCCATCTTCTTGCTCTACCACTCCATATTCGCTTCCACTTTCTACTCTTTCTAAGTCCTTTCAAGCTCCAAAAAATCCTATCAAAGAATTTTCTCCTATTCAAGATGTTCATGATCCTATTGCAAATCCTAATGCTCACTTTAAAGATGTTGATGTCCTTGGTTGTCATATAGATGTTGATGAACTTATTGATTATCTTTTTGTATCTTCCATGTCCATCCTTGGACCTCCTCCACCAATACTAAAGGCTTCACGTCTTCCTTCCATCTTGGGCCATTATGTCCCTTCACTTTCCCCTCCTAACTCTCCTAATTTGTCATCCATCTTGGGTCCTTACGTCCCTCCATCTCCTATCTTTCCTCAAGATCAACACAGATGCATACCCATGAATCTTTTTCATCCACCCACCCATCTAAACCAATCATATCCTCCTTCTTCCACAAGTCCCAAGTCTTTTGGAAGTAACTTGAATATTCGATACAACAAAAAGAAGCAATACAAGAATCCATTAAAAAAAAAATCACCATGTCTCCTCTAATCAACATGGAGGCATAAAGTCAAAAGATATATCTAAGAAGAAAACTACAAGACAACTATGGGCTCCAAAATTCATCATTGAAGATATTCTCTCTAAATCATCAAAAAGAAATAAAAAGCCTACGGCTATATAGATTCCAAAGTCTCTCTTGAAAGAGTCTGATGTTGAGAAAAAAGTGAAGTTGACATTCAAGCTTCCAAAGGCTTCCACTTCATCTTCTTCCAAAAATATTCTTCCATTCTATGCGCCTAAACTGCAACCTCTACTATCCATTCACCATATTCCTTCACGTATTTCTTCATTCACATTTTTTTCATCCTCTCACCGCCCTTCAAGGTGTGTGTTGATGTTGATCATGCCTTCCTTTCCATCTACCCTTTCATAATCCTTCCATTCATTATCCTTCTACCTTCTATAATTTTTCCTCATTTTCATATTCCTCCTATCTTCCAACCTCACTCACTTTACATAAAATCTTATCCTCTATTTTTATCTTCCATCTTCCTTTCCCTATTAGCATCTTTGAGCATATCATTTTGAATCCTTGGCATATCATGGTTTATCCTTTCAAGGAGCATTATCTAAAAAGCTTTCCTTCTTCCAAAAAAATAAAAATTAAAAAAATTAAAAAATTAAAAAATTAAAAAATTAAAAATGTGCCTTGGTGAAAACTTGAAAACAGGTGCCTTGGTAGCAAAAGTAAAGAGAAATAAATTCATCTTATGATGAAAACCACTCCCTTGTGGTGCCTTGGATAAGTACCGTGATGAAAACCTGGCAATCGGGCATCATGTGTAGTTCTTCTACATATTTCATTCATTCTATCTTCTCTCTTTGATCTTGACAATGTTGACCTATACACGAACATTTAGCTATCTTGTGAGCTATCTTACGATAATCTTGCTTTCATTCCTTTCATGTTTAGCCTTCATATTTATTTTCAACCATTCATTCTAGTCTTTCGCTATCTTTTTCCCCTTTGGTCTTGATCTAATAAAAAAAAGTAAAACACGATGTTATGCAGCCTCTTTACATGTCTACTCCTTTGGACTGCATCCTTTCCTTCTTTTGCATTATGCTTTTGTAACTTATCCTATGCTGGCCTTTCATTGCTTGTCCAAATGTGCATTACATGACAATTTTTCCCTAGCTTGGGTACTCTTGAGGAGTTTTCCCTTGAGAATTTCTTCCCTTCATCCTCCTCCATTCTCTTGTCTTTCATCTCTTCCACCAGCTTGCTAATCCCTCTTGTTCTCCACCTTGCTAGACATTGGGACTACACAATGTGATCTTTCTTGGGAGTCTGATGCCCATTCTATTTGGGGCATCCTTTGTACATACTTATTGATCCTGAAAAAATCTTTAAAAATGGTATATTGTCAATAATTCTAAAAATTTGAAAATGTCTTGAAAAAATGATCATCTTAGTGAAAACCTAGCAATAGGCGCTTTGATGTATCTCAAAAAAAAATTATATACTCCAAAAATACCAAAAAAAAATTAAAATTTAAAAAATTTAAAAAAACATAGAAAAAGTGCCTTGGTGAAAACTTGGAAACGGGCACTACTTGAGGCCTTTGCACCCCTGTTTCTTAGCACGCGTTCTTGACACTTAACCTCTCTCCATCATGCCTTGTCCCTGTTGTTTTGGTTTGGAATTGGTCTTTGTCTTTGTCTAGGGGGCATAACTGTGTTAGCTTTGGTCTCTTGGATGCGTTAGTCTTTAGGACACCTCCCCAACTATGTTTTTCAACACAACCCCTAGCATCGAGTGTTTTTTAAACACTTATTGGTTTGCTCTTACCTAGTTTTGTCATGTGATCTTACTTGCTGGCAATCATTCGATCCTTATCCTCGGAACTCAGTATCAATGAACACACTTAAATTTTTAAATGCAACACTTAATGCTAGAGCTCTGTCATGATTTTTTCTGTGTGCTAACTGTTATTGATTTTCATTGAGTGTCATTGTCTAATAAGTCTCTCCGGGATGCATAGCTAGAGGAATTGGGGCATGGGGCATATTTTTATTTGCTTTCTGCTTGTGGGGGTAGTCTTGAAGCTCTTGAGTGTCTCTTGTTGTTCCCTTGAAACACTTAAGAGATTTGAGGCATCATCCTTGAATTTTTTTGCACAACCATTCTTATGGTCATCCTAGCATCTATGCCTTGATGCGAGCATGATTTTTCTACTTTAAATTGGGTAAGCTAACATCGAAGTCATCTTGACCTTTATATCTTTGATGCTTATGTTAGAATCTTTCCACATTCCAATCCAATATAAATCACATTCATACCTTCATAGTTGCGCTTGTGACTAGTGATGATTGTGTAATTTTCTGATGTCCGTTAATAATGGCCCAATGATGAAAATAAGTTCATTAACATTCTCTAATGAATGATGAACACAAACTCCTATGTTACAGTTGCTCTATTGTAAGTACACCTTTGCATTTTCATGTAGCTTGCATTGTTAGACTTCATGTTAATTTGCATTTTTAGGCTGCATTAGGAGTTTTAGAAGGTTTTCCTTCATCTTTCTTTTGGACTTTTAATCAACTGTGGTCGCATTTTGATCTTCATTTTCTTATCTTCTTTCATGATCTCAATCAAAATTTCCTATCTTAAATAGTTGATTGATTTTGAGGCATTCTCTTTCTTGAGGCAAATTCTCTTTCTTCTCTAAATTTTTATCTTCCATTCACTTTCACCCTTCTTTTCTTCTAATTCAACCTTGGGGCATAATCTTTCATGTTTGATGATCTACCTTGGTTCTGTGATCCTTATATCTTTCATCTTACATCAAGAACCTTATCTTTAGTTCGATTTGATCAAATTTATCAATTTACTATTTCTCCTCTATCTCATTTCGATTTCGATCATGAGGGGGAAGTACCTATCAAACTTCAATCCTTGATTCAGCTTTATCAATCCTATCAATTGCTTTGTTTGGGGAAACCTTGCTTGAGACTTGACAATAACCTATTTACAGGGGTGTTGGCTTTGTCTGTTTCAATCAACTTATCTTTTTCCAGATGTGTTCCCGTCCATCAATCACACGTCTGGGTTGTTTGCTGATCCCAAATCGATCTCACACTTCAACTTCATTCTTTGACTACATGTGTTCCTATGAACATCACACATTAGTCAAAGAGGGGCAAATGTATGCACTCTAAAATGGTCACCTAAACTTTGGGCCCCCATTCTTCAATTTATCAAATGATGGAACCAATTTATTATTTTCTAAATCAATGTTTTGCAATATTTTCAATTCAAATTGATTTCCTTGATCAAATCGTAATTAATTCAAATATTTTAATATTTCTTAAGGTTTGATCATTTTATCCTAAGTTGTATTTAATTAAGAGAACATACTCTCTTTTAATTAAATAAAAAATCTTTTAATTAAATAATAAAATCACTTTATCCTAAGCCACATTTAATTAAAAGAAAAAATCTCTTTTAAATAAATAAAAAATCTTTTAATTAAATAATGGAAACCACTTTGTTAAAAATAATAATGAAATAATGAAATAAAAATAAAAATAAAAAAAAAATTTATCTACACATTGAATGCACACTTTCCAAGGTGAGTGGAATCTCCTTTTGCCTCTTAATCACTTCCTCACATCTTTTTGTCTCTTAACCATGTCCATTGATTTTGCCTCTTGAGAATCTTGAGCACATGGATCAAACAAGATTTAATCTCCACCATTTCTCATTTCTTTTGGCCTCTTAATCTTGACCGTCCATTCATTTCTAAAATCTTTTATAAGGAGCCCTCTCCTTCTCATTTTATGCATGGAGATTTTAGAGATCAAGATTTATGTTATTGTTATGCAGGTTTGGAGAGCAATTTTGGAGAAGAGTTTGGAGCACTTGAGCTTGAATATTGAAACTTCTATTTTCTTGTCTTCTTCTCTCATGCCTCCATGGCAATCCATTTAGATTACTCTTGCACTTTCATATTAGATTAGATTTATATTTCATTTCATAAAATAATCTTGCATAAGCATTTCCTTTCATAGATTAGTTTGCTTTCATGCATTGTTATCATATAGAATAGCTTTCATTTTCATTTATATGCATACTTGATGATCATGGAGACTAACATTCTTTCTTTTCCTCTTTGAATCTCTCATTTTATGGTGTACTTGCATGGGCACAAATTAGGTCTAAGCTGAGGGCCTCCATTATAAACCCTTGCACTCCATGAATAGAGAGCTATGAGTCACCATTTGAGACCTCATTTTTTAGCAATCTTGGATTTAATGACTCATAGAAGTGTGTCAACATTTTAGCACATAGGTGTGGCTTGGATTTATCCATAAGAGGGAATTCAATGGATACTATCCTTCAAGCCTAAGTTGTGAAGTGTTTGTGCATTTAGATCAAAATAGCCATTTTTATTTGAAATGTCTTGTGTATGTGTGATAAACAAAATTGTATTAATCAAACCTCACTTCTAAACATTTCAAAAGGAATTCAAAACCATTTCAAAGCATCCAAAACCATTTAAAATCATTCAAAACCATTTCAAAACAATTAAAATTGTTCCTAAACCTTTTCATAGACCTTTCAAAACACATGCCTTGGAGTCTTTCAATCTTAAGATAGCCTTTGCAAATATCTCTTGCACTTAGCCTCCATATTCAATCATTTCATAATAGCATTACCCTTTTTTCATATTGCATTCCCCCTTTTTCATATTGCATATGGGATCTTCAAACCTTTGCATAAGTGCATTTTCCAACTTCATTATCAACCCTTATTAGGTCCTCATCATAATTGCATATTTTCATTTTTCATTTAGAACCCCTTTAAAAACTTTGCAAACTCAAAAAAATTCAAGTCTTAGAGTCTCATCTTATGAAATTGAAAAATGGATCTTGACTTTGTTTCAAGTCTTTTCTCTTTGGTCATTTTTATCATTTAGTGAATATCCTATCTTGTCATGATGGATTTGACTTAGTCATTTTTATTTCAATTTTTTCCTTTTGGTCCTTTGAAAGTCAAGATCCTAATTCAATTTCCTAAGCTCCTACTCTTAGGTTTGCATTTCCAATATTTTTCCAAAGTCAAAACTTCCAAAAACATAGTTGCACTATCATACCCCCTTAGTTTTCATAATCATCCTGAAAATTGCATTTTGAAAACCCCAAAATTTCCAAAATACTTGCATTATCATAATGCATTTTCCAAATTTTAAAAAATCCAAAAAGAGTATACTTGCATTTTCATCCCCCTTAATTTGCATTACCTTATTTTCATTTTCAAAATTACAAAAATCAAAAAAATAGTTTCATTTCATATAATACCCTTAGTTTTCATCCTTGCATAATCATCCCTTAGTTTGCACTTTAAAAAATAAAAATAAATAAATAAATCTAGCATTGCATACCATAGTCTTGCATTATCATTTCCAAAATCCAAAGTCCAAAACCCAATTTTTGATTCATTTCAAACCTTTCATAGTCCAAATTTAAATTGTAATTTCCATACCCTTAGTTGCATAATCATTTTCAAATCCCCCTAAAATTCCAAAAACATAGTTGCAACTCATAAACCTAAGTTTGCATTTATTGCATCCTTGCATATCCTAAGTAGGCATTATCATTTCAAGAACCTCAAAATCCAAAAAAAAATGCATAATCATTTAATAAATTCCAAAAATATAGTTATTCTCATGTATATCCTAAGTTGCATTAATCCTTGCAATTCAAAACCTTTTCAAAATCCAAATTTCATTTTTCATATACTAAGTTGCATAACCATTTCAAAACTTTGCAAAGATCCAAAAATAAAGTTGTATTTTTCATATACCTCTCACATCCTTAGGTGCATTTATACATCATGCCAATTTTTACAAGGTCCCAAGTCTCCAAGAGGCAACAAATTTTACACCAACGCATGAATATTTCAAGTGAATAGCCACAAGCATCCTTTGACCCTAAACACAATATACCTTTGCAATCACAATGTTTTGACCCAAACATCATGCACATTTCAAATGAAGAAACCCATACACTTATTGACCCAAGACAAATGACATTCACACAATCCAACAATCAATCACAACAATCCCATTCATACATGACCCAATAATTGGAAGAAAAAATGGCTAAATAAGTGAAGATCTTAAAAGAAAAAGAGAAATGCATTGAAAGGAATAACACAAAGATGTCTAAACTCCTTAAATTCCCAAAATAAAGTTTTGGTGAAATTGACATACAATCTCTCATTTCAATATTGAAAAATTCCAAAACTTATTTCACAAATAAATGAGGCAAACACAAATTTCAACCAAGTCCAATTCAATCATGTCCAAGAGAAAAAATTGTTTAGTCAAGTCCCATATCAAAAATTCAACCAACTTCCAAATCAAACCTTCCAACTAGAGCATGGAATAATTTGACTAGTACCAAACCCTAATTTTTAACCAATCTTTATTCCAATGCAATCAAATGATCCTCAAGATATCACACAACATCTTGTCCCAATCATTTAAACAAGTCAATCAATATCAAGATCGCAAAAGAAAATTCCTTCAAGAACATCACATGTTAATGAATGTCCCCTCATGTCCTCAAATCCACCAAGGATGTTTCAAAAAAAGATAATTCCAACTAAAAACATGTCATCCTTTGGACATAAATCAAGCATGATCAATGAGAAACCTATTGTGACACATATCTAATCAAGAAATGATTTACTACATGCAAACATTGATGTTATGTCACCAACAAGATCACCCAAACAAAAATAGTCTAAATGTATCAAGAGTTTTCTTCAAAAATTGGATTGTGTGCATGAAATTATAGAGGAGCATAATCAAAATAATTCACCTCTATCTATCAATGGCCCATTCCAAAATCACATGGATGACACATTCATCTCCTGTCAATAAATTGGCCTTCAAGAAACATCCATGTCTCCCACCACTCCTTGAAATGAGAAATTTCCTCTATCTCCATCAAATGACATATACAATAATGAAACCTTCCAAGGACTATCCATAGAAGAAATACAAGTTAGTTCATTTATTGATACAAATCCCCTCACTAATTTAGAAATCCTAGAGTCAATGCTACCATGTGCTCCATTTGCAAGCAATCCTACTCCTGAGAGTCCTAGACAAAGTCCATCTCCCTCATGCCAAAACATTGACCCCTTTTCAAAATATCCCTCGCATGTCCAATTCATACCCCATGTCAAGAGAGTGATCCAAAGTACAAAGAAATGAGCCCTAAAATAAATCAAGATCAAGATCCCAAAAATGACCAATCCCCTCCAATTCTTGACCAAGATCCTATTTTCCTTGAGCATCATGATGATCCCACCATCTATGTCCTTCCTATACAAGACGATCCCATTCCATCTCAAGAACAAATATTCTTTCCAAGTCTCATTGACCTTCCACTTCCTAAGCCATATCATGACCTCCCTTCCATTCTTTCTGATGATTCTATCCAAAGTCAAGAGAAGAACACCCTTAAAATGGAGTCTAATGATCATCTTCCAATTCAAGATCAAAGTATCCATTCACCTTCATGTCCACCACAAGATCCCATCATCCCTCTAGATCCTCCTCAAGATTTCTCCATCCTTTCATTTCCTTGTCCCAATCCTCCAAATCCTCCAAAAGATCCTATTGTACCAAATGATCATGTCCATGTTTCTATTCCATCACAGGATCTCATTATTCCTTCTAACACCCCTCATAATTTAAACACATTTGTGTAAGTTGTTTGTGAACCCCATACATGTCAAATGGTTTCCTCCACTTCCATCCAGTCTGGTCCACTTCATGATCTATTGTTTCTTCCATACCATACACACCTCAAAATGGACTCGCGTCTTGTAGCAAGTATCCCACTAGTCATAGCAAGCATTATCAAGTCAAAGGGTTAGACCTCTGTGAACAAAGTATATTAAAACCCTTCCATATCAAAGAAAATGTTGATGGCCATCATCTATATAACATAGCTCAGTCTAAAGACATTGATATTCCTTCCAAATCCAAATCCAAACGTATATCTCCCCCTTCATCTCTTCCATCCATCTTAGGTCCATATGTTCCTTCATCCATTAGTTCACAATTCACTTACTCTTTCCCAAATCAAGGTCAAAAAAGGCACACATCTTTGAGAGCCATCCACCCATCCAAAATACCTCCATACAATTCATATCCATCCATGAATCCCATAACATTTCCAAGAAATTTGGATGCTAAACATAAAGTCCATAAGTCAAGAAATCCACATCTAGTCAAGGATCAACATGTCCAGTCTAATCGACATGTAAAAATTAAGAAAAATATGATCCAAAAACAAAAATAAATGTTCAAAAGGTCACATTGGCCCATTAAGATAAAAAAAAATTCAAAAGCTATATGGGTTCCTAAATCTCTTGTGCAAGTAATGCATTCCAAGGACCTACAAAAGAATGAAAAATTGAAATACATGTGGATTCCTAAGAAGCCTCTTGAAGCACAGTATCACAAAGAAAAATCAAAGTTGGCATCCAAAATTGTTATCCCTCTATTTAAAAGTCTTCCAAATCCATTTTAGATCCTTATGTCCCAAAATCCATATCCATCCCTCCATCAAATCCAAAATCTCTTTTACTTCCATCACTCCATCATCCCTCAAGGTGTGTGCCAATGTTGTTCTTTCCCACATTCCCATCCACTCAAAAGAAAGTCTTCCTACATTCCCTCCATTATCCAACACCTACTTTCTAACCCTTTATCCATCCTATCCAATCCTTTTCCTAAATCCTTATCTTATCCTATCCAACCATCAATTTCATATCCCTTTGTCATTGCCCTACCAATGTCTTTAAGCATACTACCACAGTCATGGTCTATTATTGCATACCTTTTAAGAGCACCTTCCAAAGATCAAGGCACTTGATTTCTTCATTCATATCATGTCATACATCCATTATCTTCCTAAAAGGTTAAAACTCAAAAAAAAAAAGAGAATAGTAATTTTTTTTGAAAAGGTAAAATTAAAAAAAAATAAAAACTAAAAAATTGTTGCTTTGATGAAAACTTTACAAGTAAGCGTCTTGACAAGGCTGTGGATCTCCCTAGATGCATCACATGTCCTATCTTCTTTACATTCCCCACATCTCTTTGCTCCATATCCCCTATCATATCACAACCTTTGGCCCATATTGTTTATCTTATTGCAACCTTCTTGACCCCTTGCTCATCTTATCCAATCATATCATTGTCTTATCCAAATCCTTTTCTTGGTCTTGATATAAAAATGACATAAAATGCAAAACATGTTTTCCAAAAAAACCTCTTGATATGACCATTCCAATGCATCACATTCCATCTAGTGTCAAAAATTATCATTACCCTATCTTGTCATATCCAATTCCTCGACTTTCTTAAAACATGTTCTTTGATTCTGTGGATAGTCCTTGGCACCCAAACAACTTCAATGTCATACTAAGTGACCCTTTTCATTCATCTACCTACAGGTCCATCCATCAATCCCTAATGTCCTTGCCTTGTTGGACACTAGGGGAAATTCAATAAATCCTGCTCAAGAAAATATTAATGTCTTGAAAAAATCAATAAAAAGCATAAAAGTCCTAAAAAACCTAAAAAGCATAAAAATTCTTGAAAAAATATCTAAAAATCAAATACGATCTTGAAAAATACAAAAAAACATAAAAAGTCCAAAAAGAATACAAAAAAACACATATTTTCAAAACCCTAAAATCAAATCATCAAAACTCAGCAATAAACATGTACATGATCATTTTCATCTCATCAATAAATTATCCTCTTGTAAACGACAAACACCAATACAAACGTAGTCTGGAGACTTGTAAACATTGTGCTTAATTGAAATCATGCATCAATAGAAAAATTTTCCAATCAAGTCAGCAATAAATTAGATCAAATTTGTCCTATCAATCAATCAACATCAATTTGTCGCTTTATCAATAATCATGTCTTATATAGGGTTTGGTATACTCAAAACTAGACGTTATTAGTCTTAAGCGGGGTACTTCATACCTAAAACTAGACATTATCACTATCAATTGTCACAAAAAGATCAGAATGGTTGTTGGCTCACTTGGTCCAGTGAGTCTCATCTTTTATCAATTTATCTTTTGTTATGTTCCTATGCTACTCAAGGATATCATCGAGTGATGAGAGTAGTCAGGATGGTTCGTGGTTCTTTATTTTTGTTTTTGTCTTCTGTTTGCGGGGTGTTTTTCATAAATTTTTGAGGCACGCATGTCCAATTCCTTGGGATGGATGGAAACATTCCTTATCTACAATGTATCTATTTTTATGCAAAGGGATCACATTATCGCTCTAGCTTTTTGTTCCTATTACCTAAATTTCACTACAGCTTATTCAGGTAGAGCTTATTGATTTAAAACTAGAGCAAAGAAAGGTACATTTTATCATCTTTAAATTTTCATTCAATTGCTTAAATAGAAAGTGTAAAGTTATCTGATAGGTTCATGCAATTTCTCAAGTGTGTTACCGATGGTCCCAACCAGTGCTGAGAGGGGAGGGGTGAATCAGCATTCACTAAAATTTTAGTACTAAATCTTATATACTTTAGCCAAAACTGTAAGAAGAATAGATTCTATTGCAGAAATATCAATCACACAAACCAACAATAAACAACACCAGATTTATCACGTGGAAACCAAATTGAGAGAAAACCATGGTGTGAGGAAACCTCACAAATTTTGCACTCTTTTAAAGTGCGCCCTGTAAGGAGATTTCCCTATTAAAGGATTACAAAAACACTATTAGATGCGACCCGGTTAAGGGATTTAGGAAAAAAATGTCTGTTAGAACCTGCCTGGTTAGAGGACTTAGAACACCTAAACAGATGTCGCCCGATTAAGGGGTTTAACGCAAGGGACCTGTTAATGTCCACCCAAAATACTAAAATTTTTCTATTGCGATTTTCAAAGAGCAATAGAGATTTTGATCTTTTAAGAATGGCTTTGTTGAGCCTGATAAGATCACTATTCTTTTTAATTGAGAATCATCACCGGTCACTGTAGGTATGTTCTCCTTGGCTATTGTGATTCCTTGCACATTCTTCTTCTTCTCTTCAACTTTTTGTAGCTTCTTTCAGCTTACACGTTCACTCTTTTCTTTGGCAGAATGAGGGAAAACAATATTCTTCACAAGCTAAGGAATATATAGACTTCTTGCCCTTTCTTCTTTTTACATGCATGACCTGTTTAAAGATCACCTTCAGATCCATCACCCAGTGGAGTCTCAGTTCACTGAGGAAACATCTAATGCATACCATGTGCTTTTTCCACTTTATGAAAGAAAAGATAGATGTGTGTCACAAGCTTTCCTTCACTAGATTTTTTTACATATTTTAATGTCACAAACTTCAGCATTAAAACCCTCAATTGCGCCTAGCACTGATCATCTTGATAACACAAAGTCTTCTAGATTTTGTGCAACAAATCTCGGTCAAAGAGTCAAACAACCATTTGTCAATTGTGACTTTCCTTGGTTCATCATATCCTTAGGTTGTACACAGGAAAGAACCTTAACCTGTCACCATACCTTTCTTTGGTTGTACTAGTTGCATCCTTTCCTCAGTTCCTTTTACTGGTTGCACCTTCCTTGGCGATCGGTTGCTCTGATGATCAGTTAGAGCCTTATTACTATGTGTCATCAGTCTCCTTGCACTAATTATTGTCAAATATACCTGACCTATCCTTGGTTCCTGACTGAACAACACCTCTTTGCCAATCAATAACAAAACCATTTTTCCATGTATCGGTTACATTCCTTACCGATTAATGCCAACAATCTGCCCTTTTCACATTGATGGAAAAACATTGGGGAAAACAAAACATTACCAGTCTTCACCGGTCATAATCTCCCCCTTTGACAATAATGTCAAAGGCTAGTCAGATGACCACCTTTATGAAGCCTGCTCCCCCTTCAAGTAGTCGTCCTTTGTCACCAATCAAGTTAAGATAAGGTTGACTCCTCTGTTGAAGCACAATGGATTGATGATCATCTTTTTCTTATTATTGAAGATCAGGAAAGGGCATTACCCCTAATTTACCTATGAGATACTCAAAGGTATTCTTGATAAAGGCTTTGTGAATATGTCAGCAACCTGTTCTTTTATGGAAACATATTCCAATCTTACTTCTTTATTTTGCACCTGCTCTCTCAGATAGTGATACTTTATAGCAATGTGCTTTATTTTAGAGTACATCATAGGATTTTTAGATATGTTTATTGCACTTATACTATCACATTAAATTACAATCAGTTCAGATATTTGTTCTTGGATTCCTTCCAATATCTGTTTGATCCAGATCACCTGTGTGCAATTGATTGCAGCAGCAACATACTCATCTTCTGTTGTGGACTGTGAAATGCAGTTATGCTTCTTACTTGTCCATGACACAATCCTTTCTCCAAGAAAGAATGCACCTCCACTTGTGCTCTTTCTGTCATCAATATTACTAGCCTAATTTGCATCAGTAAATACCTTTATCTCGAGACCTCCCTTGTGAGGAACCATAGGCCATACTCCTTAGAGCCCTTCAAGTATCTGAAAATTCTCTTTACTTCTATTAAGTGTATCTCTTTCGGATTAGTAGAGAATCTTGCTACAATGCCTACTACATGTGCAATGTCACGTCTACTATGCACTACATACTGTAACTTGTCAATCATAGACCGATACAATGTCTCATTTACTTCTTTTGCATCATCTTCTTTTGATAACTTGAGATTAGTTATCATTGGCGTGCCAACCGGTCTAGATTCTTCTAGCCCAAAGGATTTAATAATTTATTTGACATACTTGGACTGAGAAATAAACATACCTTCTTTGAGATGTTGTACTTGTAATCTAATGAAGAACTTTATAGCTCTAATCATGGACATTTCAAATTCCTTCATCTTCTCAGCAAATTCTTTACTCATTTTGTCATCTCCTCCAAAGATGATGTCATCCACAAATATATCAGCAATTAGGTTCCCTTCTTTGTCAGTCTTGAGATACATATTGTTGTTATCTCATGTTCTTGTGAATCTTATGGTTAGGAGGTATGAATGTAACCTTTCATACCAAGCCCTTGGGGCTTTTTTAATTGCATAAAGTGCCTTTTTCAGTTTATAGACCATATCACTCTTCTTAGTGGATGAGAAGCCTTCTGGTTGTTCTATGTAAACTTCCTCCTCCAATATACCATTCAGGAATGCAAACTTTACATCCATCTAATATACTTTGAATCTTTTATGAACAACATAAGCAAGTAGGATTATCACTCCTAGTCTAGCCACAGGTGCAAAAGTTTCACCATAATCCAGTCATGCCTCTTGTGCGTATCCTTTGCAGATGAATCTTGCTTTGTTCCTTACCACCTTTCCTTCTTCATTCAGTTTGTTTATGTAGACCCACTTAGTCCCAATGACATTCTTGTCATGGGGTCTAGGGACAAGAATCCATGTTTCATTCTTCTCAATTTTCTCGATCTCTTCTTCCATTGTCTTGACCCAATTTTCATCCTCCAGAGCCTCTCTGGTGGTTTTGGGCTCTATACTTGAAAATAAGCAGATACTTTCCCTTGCCTTCCTCTTAGTTAGAATATTTGCATGTTTGTCACCAATAATGTTATCGGCGGAGTGATATGTGACATACCTTGGCAGAATAGGTCGATGTTCTCAATCTAAATCTTCCAGGTGAGAAATATCTCCAACATGGTCATGAATAATTTCATGTTCATCATATTGAGTTGGTCTTATGTTCTCATGTACATTACCCTACTCCAAGGGTCTAATTACATGCTCTTCTTCTTCATCAGCAACAATCATTTCATTAAAGTCCAAATTATTCTCAGTATCATGTTCTTGGTGACTGTCTGATTTATCATTGTTGATCTTCTCCTTTGGTTCTAAATATTCATCTATCTTTACATTGATGCTTTCAACTATTTTTCCTGTCCTCTTATTCAAACACTGGCAGGCTTTACTTTTGGTGGAATAACCCAGAAATATGTCTACATCACTTTTTGGCTCAAACTTACCAAAGTAAACATCTCTTTTGATGTAACAGTTACTACCAAAAATTTTGAAATAGCTTACACTGGGAGTGTGACCAAACCACAACTCGTAGGGAGTCTTACTGTTTCCTTTCTTTACTTGAACTTGGTTCAATGTATATACTGTTGTGCTAATTTCTTCTCTCTAGAAGTGATGGGAAAGATCCTTTTGAATCATAAGAGTTCTTGCGCATTCAATTACAGTCTTATTTCTTCTTTCAGCAACTCCATTTTGTTGCGGAGTTCTTAGTGCTGACAACTGCCTCTTTATCCCATGTTCCTCACAATAGTAAGTGAACTCTTGAGAGGTATATTCACCTCCTATATCTAATCTTAAACACTTCAAGATTTTACCGGTCTCCTTCTCCACTCGAGCCTTGTAGATCTTGAACATGTGGAAGGCCTCAGATTTTTCTCTAAGAAAGAGTGTCCACATCATTCTTGAAAAATCATCTACAAAGAGCATGAATTACTTGTCTCCATAATAGCTCTTCGTCCTCATAGGTCCACATAGGTCTGTGTGTACAAGATCCAGAATATTTTCAACAGAAAATGATTTACAACTAAAACTTGTTCTTGTTAGTTTTCCTAACTGACAATCCTTACAAATACCTCTGTCAAGTTTTGTAATCTCAGGAAGCCCTCTGACTAACTTCTTCTTGCTTACTTTGACAATGCTGTCAAATTTTATGTGGCAGAGCCTCTTGTTCCATAGCCAACTATTGTCCTATTTGGTTATAAGATAGATTTTATTTGTTTCTCCTTTTACCGATGCTATTAGGCAAGCTCCCTGTGTTGAGTCTAGATAGAACAAGTTCCCTTTACTCTATCTACTAGTAGCAACATGAGAACTTGATTGGTTCCTGACAACACAAGAACCTCACCCGAAATCCAATAGGTATCCCTTGTTATTTAATTGAGCTACACACGTTAGATTGTACTTGAGTCCTTCCACCCAGTACACATCCTCACATACAGCTTCATTGCCTAGTGCAATTGAACCTTTACCTTTGATAGCACAGGGAGAATTGTTACCAAAGGTCACTAATCCACCATCATTGAGCTTTAGGCTAATGAACTTATTCTTATCACCAATCATGTGGTGAGTGCAACCACTATCAATGATCCAATCATCATACCGATGAGATCTTGAGATAAGTGTCATCTCACTTATTACTTGGCTTTCTTATTTTAATCCAACAAAGGAAATTTATTCATCTTTAGAATCTTCAAATTCATTGTCTATGACTCCTTCAGCAAGGTAGCACTGCTTTTCTTTATTCTTGAATTAGTTGATCTTTTCTTTATTTTCATTTTATGGACACCTTGCAGCAATGTGTCCTATCTTATTGCAAGAAAAGCATTTTAGTGGAAGTTTACCTTTGTACTTCCCTTTTCCTCTTGAAAATATCCTTGCGATGAGCACTTCAAACTCATCCTACTCCATCTCTTCAAAGAGTAGATTTTCAACAAAACTTTCAGCCTTACCGATAGAACTATTACTGGTTCCTCTTCCTTTCTTAGTGGAAGACGTATTAACAAAGGACTTAAAAGCATCTTCTAGCATGGATAAGTTGTTATAAAAATTACTTAATTCAAATGCAGTCAACTTACCGATTAGGGAGTCAAGAGTGACTTGAGACATGGTTGTTAGGAATGGGAACACTGAGAGGTGGGTGAATCAGTGTTCACTGTATTTTATCTTTTCACTTAATCTTTAAACTGAACTTAAATGCTTAAGTACTGAAATGGACATCCACATAAACATGAAACATGAAATCAACACATAACACCAATATGGTTACGGAGAAACCCAAATAAGTAAAAACCTCGGTGGGAATTGACACTCACTAATATTTTGTACTAGTGTTTTATGATCCTTGTTAGAAGATCCGTAACCCTGTTAGGAGTTGTCTTACAATATATTTAGTACAATAGACCTTGTCAAGGGTCAGACCCTGTTAGGAGTCTTTTACAATAGTCCCTATTAGAGGAGGGGACGCACTGTCCTAGAGCTCACTACTCAAGTGGTGAAGGCTACAACCTTCTGATCTTAGATACACACTATATCTACTGGATGAACTGTTACTATGACACTGCTTATCTGATCAATTATTTTGATACACTGATGCTTTGACCTATTGCAAAGCTCTAATGCATCTTATATACTCTTCGCACACTTCTTCTTTGCTTATCACAACTCTATATCAACTTTCATACTAATTACAATGGGCGCATCTCATATTTATATGCGCATACAAAACAAACAACTAGGTCGGCTCTTTAACCGATTACATAAAATGCATCCAATTAAATTGGCTTAAGCGTGTTTACAAACAAACATATATACATGTTGGCAACCTTTTTATAATAGGTGCATAGCCTTTACATCATTAGAATATAACCGCAAATCAAAATGCTAACAGTCGGTTGCTTACTCTGTTCTTCTCTGGCACACACTGGTTGTGCAACTTCAACTATATGTATCTTTCTCATACTTGCATATCTAATCATGTGCTTATAGAATAAGCATGAATATAGTCTAACCAACTTATCTTCTAGGGTGCATAACATAACTCAGTCGTACGCATGTGCGTTGATGCTCTAAGCTTCAAGTACTCTGTACACTGTCCAATCTTCAACACTTAGCCGATTTCTAATCTTCTCATCAAGTGCGCTGAATCCAAACTACTATATGAATTTGTTGCCATAATGACAACACTATAATAAGTCATATACATCAGTATATCCAACTTGCTAACAATCTCCCCCTTTGTCATTGATGGCAACAAAGGAATATGGCCAAGTTGCTAATTGTCCCTTAATACAAAAAACTTTTGTCTTATAACTCCCTATACATATCTTTTTATCTTATATCTCCTCATACATATCTATAACCCATATTCTACACATACTCCCTCTTTGACATTAATGAAAAATATGTGTCAAAACTGTATCTACAAAAACTTACTATGGAAGAACATCTGGATATGTTTTCTGCAGATTTTGGATCTCCTTCTTCCAAAATGTGATCAGTGAATTTGCAATATGTAGATGGGTGCATAAAGCGTACTATAGCTTCTCCATCTTCTCCAAATCTATGCTGGGACCTTGATCATATGTCACCATGGTGGCAACGATCTCCTTGATATTCTGATTAAGTATGTCTAATGAGGGTGCAAGAGCATTCCTTAGCTGAGTCTACCTAGCCCTTATCTTGGTCATCTCTTTTTCTGTCTTCTCAATATTGTCTAACTATCCTTGGTAGACATTATTACACATGTTCACATCAACAGATGGATCTTCCACTGATTTCTTTATGTTGTCTATCATGACTTCTACCTCTTGAATCTTCTTGTATAGATCACCAGTTAGCTTGTCCTGGTTCATACAGTCAACAATTATCTTTTTGCCCTTTGCTGCAAACTCCTTCAAAGATGTTTGACCAGCCTTTAGTGAGCTCAGATCAAGTGTATAGTTGCTAACCAATTCACTCAATCTCTTCTTCAAGTACTTCTCCTCTGCAACTAAGGATGCAGATTCTTCCAGGCTAGATAAATTACTTTTGAATTGTTAAATGACTACACTCACATCATCAACGGAGTGGACCACGGACACTTTCTTGTCTATTGGTAACAAGTTGTTCAGGATGTTCACTGACTCTACAAGGAGGGGATTCCTCATCACTTGTTTCTCTTTGGCCTTCTCCATAGCTAAGACGCTGAACTTAATCAGGTCTTCTTCTCCCCATGAATCCAAACTGGTTGTGTCAGGTGTCAAACTTGACAACAATGCTACTGAGGGAAGTGGCGTGATGGGAGTACTGTCTAGATTTTCTTCTTTTACTCTTATTGTTATTGGTTCATTTTATTTTCTCTCTTCTTTTTCAGTTTCTTTTTCTTTTCCTTCTTTCTTTTCTTCTTCATTTGTTATATCTTCAATCAATACTTCTTCTTGATGAATGGGAGGTGTGTTACTGCATAAAATTTCAGCTTCTTGTGTTCTCACAAAAGCTTCTTCAAACTTGTCCAGCTCAGTGTCAGTGATCACCATGGCTATCTCTACATTATCAATGATAATGGTGTTATCCTTTAGTGACTCTGTCATGGGCGCAGACTTATCTATCTTTGTTTGTGTTTCAACTGCAGGTGCTGAGTCCTAAGGACCTGTCACTAATGCATTAGTGGGCTCTGCCATCTTGACTTCCTTTGAGGGTACTTGAGCTTTGGGCGCAGTAGCTGGATACATGTGCCTATTCATGAAGACTTTCTCGAATGTCTTCTTTGTTTCCTTAGTAACAAGATCATAGTTCTTGTCCATAATGTGCAAAGTCCTTGACTTGGTTCTGAGATGTGGTTTTACCATATCTAGCAATAGAGATTTGTCTTCTAGGGAACATACTGGAAGAGTATCATCTAGAATCTTTTCCCTTATCCTTAAATCCTCTTCAATGGCTTGTCTCTTTTGGAATTCTAGGACGTTCCACACATTATCAGGGATCATAGTCTTAAGTTCTAAGACTGTCTTCTTAAACTTCAACATGTGTTTGACAATCATTCCATGTATCTCTGATTTGTCAATCTCATTGTATTTCTCATAAAACTTTGCTACTTGATCAATTCTTCCTTCATCAACAATCCTTGCACTCAACACACTAAGACTAGGTTTGAAACTTACTTCAGGAGGTGCTTGTTAGTTCTTCATGTTCCTTGTTACTCTTGAGGACGGATGATTGGTGCTAATTTCTTTCTTCCTCTCCGACATTGCTTTATACTCTGGAGGACTAGTAAGGTCAACAGTTACTGTGGGTGCAGAAGGAGTAATATCAGTTTTACCTTTCTGGTCATCAGACTTCTCTATCTTTACCTTCTTCAGCTTAGGATCTTCCGATTCAGTATTTGTTGTAGCTGTGCTCTCAATTTCTAAAGCAATCTTTTGTTCCCTTGCTTTGTCTAGGTCTGCTTGAGACACTCCATGAATTCTCCAGATTTATGAGGTAACTTTAGCAACCTTTATTTATGTTGTTGCGCTATTTAATACTGCATCAACTTCTCTTGTTTTCTCCTCATAGGTTCCCCATCTTGGCTCATTAGAGTCTTTAGGGGCTGAAAGCAATACTTGTGCATATGCTTCTAAGACTTGTTCATCAACTTCATATCCAAGTGGATGAATCCAATTTGTTCTAGGTTCAACTGTCTCCATGCATGTTGTGTCAGTTTCAACCATAAAATAGATAGTATCCTTGTACTTATCAACTATCTTCTTTGGTATTATGTACCTCATCTGCATCTTAGCTCTGAATGTCTTCAACTCTAGTGTTATGTAGTCTCTTAGAGTGCTCTCAGTAGATGCCTTAAAGGATATTGGTGGCATGGTAGGAATTGTCCTATCAAGGTATAGGTCTGACACCTTTCCAACAATATGTAAGTACATATAGATGATCAAAGACCCAAATCTGAATATCTTGGTCTTATCATGCTTGATTGCCTTGATGTTGTCAATTAGTTGTGTGCACAAGATTTCACACAAGTTGAACTCTCCATTTTTATTAACAATTCTTATGGCTGCAAGAATTGTGGCCGTAGACACACTGTTTACCCTGTCGGTGTGTTGAAACTTGTATCCAAGTATCATAGACATCAATTTGATGTCATCTTGCTCGATAGGCTCTATGGTCATTCGGCACCTATCACTTCTTGACTTACAAGTTTATTCAACAAGCTTCCTTACATCCTTGCCTACTGGAAGAACAACGCCTATCTTTGATAGGCCTGTTAACTCATGAATTAGGTCACCAGTAATTCTGACCAGCACTTCACCTATCCAAAATAGGTCATCATGAATTCTGCTCAGTAGAATCTTGATCCATTCTGATTCATAAAACTCATATGTCATAGTATACTCCACTATAGGGTGATTATTCCACTGCACATACTCATCCATGAAGGTTTTGTCTAGTTTTAACATAGTTTCCATGTGCCCCCTTAATCTGTCTAATCCTACAAGTTCTTTCTTACAGTAGATGTATGTCCTAATGTCCTCAACATGCATAATGCCCATAAGCATGCGGGAGAATGCCCCTTCTAGGTCATCTAGAGTTGATTTAAATGGATGCCTCTTAAACACATATCTTTTCTTTTCTGCAACGTCAAATACTATAGGAGTAGCCATCACTTACTTGTATAATGTTTTCCAAAGGTTTCCAACAGATTCTGAATCGGCACGACGAACTAGGGCTTCTACAACCGATCAAATGGACATCAAGTCACTTGATGAATCAATTTGTAATCCTTCTCAATCAACTGCTAGGGCTCTTCTACTCTCCAATCACTCTCAATATGAATGTAATGAGAGATCTTCTAACTTTTGTGTACTTTAAAGTAGAAATTTTGCCATCAATGTTTGTCGCGTAAACCAGGGTGTCATTTGAAAATATCTAACTTTCATTCTAAAAACAATCAACTAGTGCACTCTTGCATGAAGGTTCCTCTAGTCTCCAAAAGCTTAAGTCCAAAGGCGCATACTCTGAGAGTAAGTATACCAGCCGCGCAGGGGTCTAGAGCTAAATTAGCTCCCCCTATGACCCTTAGGGCCATTCATCCAGATGTAGAGGGTGCATCCACTATGGATGCATCCAATACATACTCATCAACCTTATCCTTCTTTGTTTCTTACCAAATCAAGCTCGCATCCTCTGAGGCTTTCACAAACTTGACTTCTCCTTCGAGATCCAATACTAGTTCTTCGGTCCTTTTAGGGCTTTCCTGACCTTGCATCCTTGATCTACAAAACTTTGAGATATATCCAGCCTTGTTACAAGAGTGACAAATGACTGGAGGCCTTATATTCCTTGGCACATTGATATGGGTCACCATTTTACACTGTCTAGTTGAGTGACCATTATAGTTACATATCTGACATGTAACATTCTAAGAACTTCTTACATTTGACTGATTCTGATTTCTTTGATCATGCTGAGTCTTGTTCTTCTTACTTGTCTTGGAATTCATAGCTCTATGACCAAATTTATTGCATGAATAATAGTAACCATTAAAATGTCTTACCTCTGTACAATTCCTCACTATGTGTCCATGCTTGTTACATGCAGAACAAGTGCGGTCAACTAGCTTGCACTCATTCTTAAGTGATTCGCCATTATTTTTAGTTTGATCTTCAGTCTTCTTAGTGTTAGTAGAGTCTTTTTGTGCATTCATTCTTGCTCGCATGTTGTTAATCTGATTTTGTGCTTCATTGTATCCAATGCAGCTAGTATCTCCTTTAGCTCTTCTTGCATACAACTGAGATTCTATCAAATCAGAATTGGTGTGTAATTTGTCAATATGATTCTTTGCTTCTCTCAATTCAAATTCCAAGCTTTCTTTGTTGTTTCTTAGCTCCAAGATTTCTATTTTTGCTTGCCTTAACTCTTCATTGAGTTGAAGGTTCTCTTTGATCTGTTCTTCATAGACTTCTGGATTGTTAATCAGCTTATCATCAAATTCTTCAAGCTGTTCTTTTAAGGATACATTTTCTTCATTCAGCTTCTTGACCAATGATCCTAAATCATTGTTAGAGCATTCTTTCAAATCATTTCTTAGCCTTTTGATAACTAATTGAACATCACTAACTTTTTCTTTTAGTTCTTCAATTTCTCTTCTAGATTTGTCTAGGTCTTTAAGAGCAGCTTCAAGATTTGTTTTCAGATGTTTCATTTTTGCTTTGTCCATGATCTCCTCAAGTGGTTAAACTTCTTTGTTGAGGACTAGAAATCTGATACCAATTGTTAGAAATGGGAACACTAAGAGGGGGGGTGAATCAGTGTTCACTGTATTTTATCTTTTCACTTAATCTTTAAACTGAACTTAAATGCTTAAGTACTAAAATGAACATCCACATAAATATGAAACATGAAATCAACACATAACACCAATATGGTTACGAGAAAACTCAAATAGGTAAAAACCCTGGTGGAAATTGACACCCACTAATATTATGTACACTAGTGTTTTATGATCCTTGTTAGAAGATCCTTAACCCTATTAGGAGTTGTCTTACAATATATTTAGTACAGTAGAACTTGTCAAGGGTCGGACCCTATTAGGAGTTTTTTGCAATAGTCCTTGTTAGGGGAGAGGATGCACTATCCTAAAGCTCACTGCTCAAGTGGTGAAGGCTACAACCTTCTGATCTCAGATACACACTATATCTGATGAATGAACTGTTATTGTGACACTGCTTGTCTGATCAGTTCCTTTGATACGCTAATGCTTTGACCTCTTGCAAAGCTCTAATACATCTTATATACTCTTCGCACACTTCTGCTCTACTTATCACAACTCTATATCAACTTTCATACTAATTACAATGGGCGCATCTCATATTTATATGCGCATGCAAAACAAACAACTAGGTTGGCTCTTTAACCGATTACATACAATACTTCCAATTGAATTGGCTTAAGCATGTTTACAAACAAACATATATACATGTCGGAAACCTAATTACAATAGGCGCATAGCCTTTACATCATTACAATATAACCACAAATCAAAATGCTAACAGTCGGCTGCTTACTCTGTTCTTCTCTAGCACACACTGGCTGTGTAACTTCAACTGTATGTATCTTTCTCATACTTGCATATCTGATCATGCGCTCATAGACTAAGCATGAATATAGTCTAACCAACTTATCTTCTAGGGCACATACCATAACTCGGTCGTATGCATGTGTGCTGATGTTTTGAGCTTCAGGTACTCTGTACACTATCTAGTCTTCAACACTTAGTTGACTTCTGATCTTCTCATCAAGTGCGTTGAATCCAAACTACTATATGACTTTGTTGCCATAATGACAACACTATACTAAGTCATATACATTAGTATAGCCAACTTGCCAACAATGGTCACTGATCTGAGCTCCTGTATGGTTGAGATTTTGATAGCATATTATGACCTTAGCGTTCTCATTATTTTTCTTATCACATCTTCCTCACTCAGTGTTCCTCTAGTGCTTTTGACGGAGTTCATCACTTCTTTGATTCTATTGTTGTAATGCTCAATATCCTCTCCTTCATTCATCCTCATATCATCATATTTATCTCTAAGGCTTTCTACCTTTTCTCTTTGAACATGTGGGTCACCACCATACACAGTTTGTAGCTTAGCCCACATCTTGCAAAGTAGTAGTCATATTTTCAATCTCTGCATATACATGATCAAGTAGCGTACTTTCTATCATATACATTGCAGCTATGTGTTATGTGTTGATCTTTTATTGATCAGGCGTCAAGGTAACGGTGGGTTCAGTGTAGTCATGGATTACATGATTCCAATATTGATCTCTGGTTGTCTTCATGTACAACTCCATTCTATTGCACCATAAGGTGAAGTTTTCCTTGGAAAACTTTGGTCCTTCCTTCCTCATCATTGAAACTTTTTCCTGTTGCAATTTAAGCAACTTAGAAAAGGAACTAGGCTCTGATACCAATTGATGGTCCCAACCGATGTTGAGAGAGGAGGGGTGAATCAACACCCACTAAAATTTTAGTACTAAATCTGATATACTCTAGCCAAAACTGTAAGCAGAATAGATTTTATCATAGAAATAGAAATCACACAAACCAATAGTAAACAACACTAGATTTATCACGTAGAAACCCAAATCGGGAGAAAACCACAGTGTGAGGAAACCTCACAAATTTTGCACTCTTCTGAAGTGCGCCCTGTAAGGATCTTTCCCTATTAAAGGATTACAAACGCACTGTTAGATGTGACCCAGTTAAGGGATTTAGGAAATAAGGCCTATTAGAACCTGCCTAGTTAGAGGACTTAGAAAACCTAAACAGATGTCACACGGTTAAGGGATTTAATAGAAGGGGCCTATTATTGTCCACCAAAAATACTATGATTTTTTTATTGCAATTGTCAGAGAGCAATAGAGATTTTGATCTTTTAAGAATGGCTTTGCTGAGCCTAATAAGATCGCTATTCTTTTCAATTGAGAATCATCACCAGTCACTGCAGGTATGTTCTCCTTGGTTGTTGTGCTTCCTTGCACACTCTTCTTCTTCTCTTCACCTTTTCCTAGCTTCTTTCAGTTTACAGGTTTACTCTTTTCTTTGGCAGAATGAGGGAAAATAATATTTTTCACAGGCTGAGGATTATATAAACTTCTTGCCCTTTCTGCTTTTTACATGCACGACCTATATAAAGATCACCTTCGGATCCATCACCCAGTGGAGTCTCAGTTCACTGAGGAAACATCTGATGCATGTCACGTTCTTTTTTCACTTTATGAAGGAAAAGATAGATGCATGTCACAAGATTTCCTTCACTAGAGTTTTCTACATATTTTAATGTCATAAACTTTGGCATTAAAACCCTCAATTGTGCCTTGTACTGATTGTCTTGATAACACAAATTCTTTCAGATTTTGTGCAACAAATCTCAGTCAAAGAGTCAAACAATCATTTGTCGATTGTTAATTTCCTCAATTCATCATATCCTTAGGCTATGCACAGGCAAAAACCTTAACCTGTCACCATACCTTTCTTTGGCTATACCAGTTGCATCCTTACCTCGATTCCTGTTACCGGTTGCACCTTCCTTGGTGACCAGTTACTCTAATGATCAGTTAGAGCCTTATTACTATATCTCACCGGTCTCCTTGTGCTAATTATTGTCAGTTGTACCTAACCTGTCCTTAGTTCCTGACTGAACAACACCTCTTTGCCAATCAATGACAAAACTAGTTTGCCATGTACCGGTTACATTCCTTGCCGGTTAGTGCCAACAGTTACAACATGTAAAAGTATTGCAAGTTTCTATATGAAAGATACTTGTATTCATCATAAGAATGTACATTTCTCTCACACAAGCCATGAGATTGGTTTACTTATTCAATGCACATAAAGAAAGGCATATACGTGAATAAGTAAATAAATGCAAATAGGAGGTGGGACCAACCATTGCCTGAATGACTAGTTCATTGTATCTCTTTGCTTTGTGTCTTGTCTCTGGTTTCCTAAGTCTCTCACTACTCTAGATATATCCTAGTGCCTTCATTTGAATCCTAGGAGTGATGTTAGATCAGAAGATCTAAGCAATGGAAAATCTCAAGTATCCTATGTACGTTTATTTTTATGCATGTATATATTGAGCAATAAATGGAAAGCAGCCAAAGTCATCATGCACGTCTGAAATGTGCATTTATTTTCTAACTTGTTTATTTCATGTGTAGATATAGGTGTCTATCATGTAGTATGTGTGGTTAAATGGTCTCCCACAAGGGTTGATCCCAACGTACTACATGATAGCTAATGATTTCATCAAGATTAATGTCATGAATGAGATCATTATTAACGGGAACAAAAAAGCACGCTACAAGAATTTAGATGATTTTTGCTACAGGAGTAACACATATAGAACATGAAGTACAAGGTGATATTCACATGAATATAGTCATTATAAATCTCCTAGGATGCTCACCTTGAAAGGTTTCCTGTCACTCATGGAAGTAAGTTGATACCCTCTTCCTAATATCAAGTCACTGTCATGGGTAAGGGATATTGTTTAAAGATGGTCATAATACAAGATAGGCAGGGAAAGCAGCATTAATTTTCCATCAAGGAATGTGTGTATTAATGGTGATAATAAATAGGGCCCATGGAATTTAAGAAGGTTTAGTAGGGAGGGAGTATGACAATAATTTTGTTATATAATGACCTAACTCCACAGTGTAGGGAAAAATACTTTCATATTGGGGCAATAAAATAAACAGTGATGTCATGTACAAATACAAAGGGAGTTCTTTTTATAGACCACATCAATTTTTAGCTTCCATTATAGGAAAAATAGATTAAGAATTTTAAAGTGTGCCATACATGTTGACAAAAGCTCAAATTCTGAGTGCTCTGCTAGGGTTTCATGCGTGTGGCTTCTTGTCTGTATCTTTGCTTTGAGCTTTCCATTTGTCATACCGCATTTATTGCGAGATTTTTGCATTAGGGTTAGCTTTTAGTATGGCGTCGGCCAACTTTGGCCCAACAGTTGATGTTGGTGCTCGAGTTGAAGCTTTAGAAAGCCATGGTGCCTCCTCTAAACAAACGTCCTCACAAGTTTGCCCTGAAGGTCTTTCACGAGGTAACCCTGACATTGTTCTTAATCTGCAAGATTTTGATTATGCATGTGAATGGTTAGAAAAGCATACTTTGATTGGATATTTTGTGGGTCGCACTCCTCCTGAAAGTATCCTCAAAGATTGGGTAAACAAGAGCTGGACCCCTCATGGGGTCCACCTTGACGGTGTGCAAAACCTTACCAAAGGTTTTTTCTGATATACTATGAGATTAGAGGGAGATTCCATTGCTTATTCAGAGAGTGCAGGTCCCTGTCTTTAGGTATGATGATCAGCGGTGCCTTGCTCTTTTTCTTCAAGAGGCCTTCCATCTTTGATATCGCACTCTTAGGGAGTTAATCCCCGCTAGGTCTGTATCTCTCCATCCATTTATCACTTCCTTTTTTCACTCCAGTTACCTCTCCTAAAGGAACCAAATGGCTCCGGTGCTAGTCCACTTATATTCACTCCAAATCGATGAGACCATGCAGAGACCACACTCACATGCACTTGCACCATCAGCGTCAACAAACATCTTCTCTCCAGCACCGGATTCAGACTTCTCCGCACACAGCTAGCTACCCTTCTATTTTGAGTTACATTTCCACGAATACGAACTGCTAGTTGTGCAGCTTCATATTCCCCCTGCTTGGTTATTCTACTCTTCTTCCCTTGTTTCTTGTTTTGTTGGTTCAGTTCTGTTTTGTTTTTCTCGGACACTGTTTGGTGGTCCTGCTGCCTTTTGGCCCCTGTCTGTATTCTTAGTCCCTTAGGCCCATTTGTGGTCTCTTGTTGGACATTAATAATCTTATCTTATCTTATCTTATCCTGTTCTATTTTGCTAACCCTTCCTAGGCAAAAGCTATTTTTAGCCGTGGGCCCTAGACAGTTAGGTCCTCCCTACTTGTTTATCAAAGGTGGTCTCGAGACTTCACTGTCTCGAATGACAAGAAACTTAGGGTCCCCGTTTGGGTTGCATTTCCTGGTCTCCCTTTGTCATGTTGGCCTTTTATTGAGTCTATTGCTAAAACCCTTGGCAAGATCATTGTCATGGAGCATGACAAGTTTTTTAATGCCTGACCCCAGAAGCATGTCTGTGTTGAGGTTGACCTTTCTAGGGACCTCAAAGACACTGTTGAGATACAGGTTGGTTCCCTCACCATCTCTCAAAAAGTATTTTATTTGAACCTACCAAACACATGTTATAGGTGCCAATCTGCAAAACACAAGATTAAGGACTGCCCTCTAGTCACCCGTCGGATGAAGCCATCGCCAAAGGAAGCACCTGTCAAAAACTCAAAAGCTGGGAAAAAAGAAGAATGGACTACAGTCACGCGAAAAGACAAGAATGCCTCAGGCTCTAAGATGACACACGCTACTTATGCAGCTGTGTCACCTCCAGAGCCTCCGACTGGAGAACTTCCTCTTTCCGCCAAAGCACCACCGGTTGCTCCGCCTACTTCACACCCTATTATTCAGTGAAAAGCTCCAGCTACAAGGCCTACCACTTCGGAGGTGGTGCTCGCACCACAAGCTATTTCATCAGTTCCTTCTTAGTCTCTACGTCAAGCTCGCATCCCTGATGGACATGTAGATGACCCAAAAAATGGCGGTTTATCTCTTCTAGAGATTTACTTCCCAGCTTTGGTTTAGTACCAACTTTCTTGCAGAATAGTTTCTCCTCTCTTGGGGACGAGGAAAACATGCAAGAGTTTTTATAAATTTTTTGTCTAGGAATGTGCGAGGTCTAACTGACCTCTCTAGAAAGTACTATGTTCGTGATACCCGCCACAGACTTCACAGTCTAGATGTTGTGTTTATAAGAAGTGAAAATTTCTAGTTTCCTGCTTAATTCTGCATGTCGCGTCATTTGGTTGGACGGCATTATTTTCTCTTCTCAGCATGAAGCTGGCAAAATGATGTCATTACTATTATGTCACCTCGCCTTCATTCTTCTATTATTCTGCATGGATCTGATCCGATGCAATGTGTCACTTGGATCTTGTTATCTTGTCACAACCATTCTTTTGGCATCATTAATGTTTATGCTCCCAATGATGTTGTGGAAAGATCTCAGCTTTGGTGCTGGTTGGTGGACAACTTGCCTCCTACTACTTGGGTTATGTGTGGGGATTTTAATATGGTTGAGCTGGCATCTGATAAGGAAGGGATTTTTCCTTTTCAATGGACAGCTAGGGAGAGAAGCATGGTACCATATGCGCAATAAATTGAGCCTTTTTTATCCCAATGCTAACCGCCACCAGCAGGGTGGGGTCTAGCATACTTGGTCTAATTTCAGAGCTGGTTTTGATTGCATATTTAAGAGATTAGATCGTGCTATGATAACTGCTCAATCTTTTTTCTCTTTCTTTGAAGATCGAGGCCTACCTGTCACTCCTCTAATAGATGTGACCTTGTCAGATCACTTCCCCATTTCTTTTTCCATCACTTGGCATTCCTCTGCCAGGCCGGCTGCTTATACTCAATTTTTCCTCAACATGTCTATGCTAACGCATGCTTCCACTATTGCTCACATTCTTCAAGTCTAGAATTTAGAGCCTTGGCCCCATAATCATCTTGGTTGGATTCAATGGTGGAATGATGCCATCAACCGTACTGTGAGATTTCTCCGCATTTACGGTCATCAGTTGGCCTGCTACAGGAAACGTGCATATGAAGCTAACACTAAGGCTCTTCACAATGATTCTGATGCGCTTGCATTGAACCCCTTTGACACTGAGCTTCAGCTTAAGCTTTCCCAGCTTCGACATGAGAAGCAGATTGCAGACGCCTATGCTGCTCGTGGAGCTCAAATCAAAGCTCGCCTCCAATGGTTGGAGGTAGGCGATAAAGCCTCGAAGGAGTTTTTTCATGCTCTCAAGGCCCGACATACCAATGTTGGTATTCAAAAGATCAAACAAGGACCTGAAACCCTTACTAAGCTCCATGTCATTCTTCAAGCTTTTGTTCAACACTATGAAAAAGTGTTTGCTTCGCAGGGAAATTCCGCTACTCGGGAGGAGGCTCTTAAGGCTTGTATTGTTGTTACTCCAAACTGCATAGCGGTTGAGCAGCGGGCCTTTTGTGTGCAGCTTCTTACCATCAATGATCTTAAAGAAGTAGTCTTTTCTATGGCTGATGATAAATCTCCAGGATGTGATGGCTTCCCCTGTGAGTTATACAAGCACTTATGGGATGCTATAGGTCCTGACCTGCATAAAGTTTACCTTGATGCCTTTCATAATAAAAGTTTGGGTGCTATCATAAATAAAGGGAACATCAAATTCATACCTAAATCTGGTGATCCTAAGGATGTCTGTAATTGGAGGCCCATCACCTTGCTGAATGTCTCCCACAAGATAATTGCTAAGGCTTTAGCTCTCAAAATCAGACATCTCCTTTCGCTTATTGTTCACCCCGAACAAACTGGCTTTATTAAGTCCAGGTATATTATTGACAACATTATTGATGTCTGGGAAGGGATGGAATGGGCTCATCAATCTAAGCAACCCACTTTATTCCTCAAAATTGATTTTGCCAAAGCTTTTGACCGCATTGAATGGCCTTTTATTCTTTCCATGCTCCAAGCTCTTGGGTACAGTCCTCATTTCTTGCAGTCTGTGGAAATGCTTTTTGGTGATGCCTCTGCATGCATTAATATCAATAGGTCTCAATTTGATACCTTTGGGCTTTTTAGATCCATCTGGCAAGGTTGTCCACTGGCTCCTTTGTTATATGTGCTTGCTGCTAAAGGTTTTGGTTATTTGCTTGCCAACTCTATCTCCTCTAGTTTGGTTTCGGGCATTTCTCTTCCTAAGTCCTCTTCTCAGCTTGTTAATGGTCACTTTGTTGATGACTCCTTTCTCACTCTTATTGAGGATGAGGAGAATATCTCTAATGCCTTACAATACCTGGACACCTTTTGTCAAGCCTCTGGATCTGCTATCCAATGGCATAAGACCCTTTTCTTCAGACAGTCTTTCCTTCCAACCCCTCCCTGGCTTGCTAAGTTTGACTGAAAATGGGTCCAACATGGGGAAGTTTTTCACTTCCTGGGAATTCCCTTTTCCTTCCATGGATGCTCTGTGGACTTACGGAATGTTGTGATCACCAAGATTGAGAAAAAGTTGCAATATTGGATTTTCAAGCCTCTCTCCCTTGCTGGGAAATTTTAGATTTGCTCCAAAGTTCTAGTTGCTACTCATGTTTACTACTCCTCCTGCTGGGCTCCTTCTAAAGCCTCGTATCTCAAGCTAGAATGCCTCCTCAAAGACTTTCTCTGGACTTCTGGAGCTGACATCCATGGGTTCCATAGGGTTGCTTGGGAGTATTATTGTCTTCCTAGAGAATCTGGTGGCCTTGGCCTTCTCTCCACTCAAAAGTAAGGTCATGCTCTTTGTGCCAAGTGGATTATTTGTGCCCTTACTAGTGATGAGGCCTGGAAGATCCTTGTCAGGCACTGCATCTCTTCAAGATTCCTTGTTCACAGGCCATCTTGGAAGGGCATTGGTCTGCAGACCCTTCTCATTATGAAAGAGCATGTTCAAATTCAAGGTACTTTCATCATTAAGAGCATTTGGAAAGCCTGGGAAGCTATTAAGCCTTGGCTTCATTGGGATGGTGATGGCTTTCACAATGGGCTTTCTTTCAATCAACAGAACTTCTGGTGGTCCCCATTTTTTGATATTCAAGGAATCCCTCTAGCTAAGACTCAAGGGGCCAGTGCTCTACATTTTTTCAAACGTGGCATTCGAACTCCCAAGGACCTCTTCTCTAGGGCCACTATGAGTCTCCGCTCTTGGGAGGATATGCAGGTACAATACCATTTGGCTCGCACAGATCGTCAAACTTTTGATCTACTAGTTTCTGCAATTCTTGATAATTTGCTTCATAAGCTTGGTATACAGGTTGTTCGGCCCTGGTGGAAGGATTGGAAATGGTATCCTACCACTCCTTTCAGTAATTACAAGCTGAGGCTGGGCTACAGATGGTTGTCTCCCCATCTTCCCATGGTGGACATTCTTAACCAGAGATGGCATCTTCATTCTTCCACTTATCACTGGAGCTCTCACTTTCAGACCGTCTGGGCTGCCATTACGGAGCCCAAGATGGCTCTTTTTGCGTGGTGTTTGCTTTTCCAAGGACTTCCTATTGGACCTAGGCTCAAACATCTGGGTGTTCATAACCCTCGATGTCTCTTCTGTGGTCACCCTGAGACTTTCTTGCACATCTTCTGGTTCTATAGGAGAGCTTAACAGTATTGGCAGTTGATTCATGATTTTTTCAAACCCTTTAGGCCTGAGCCTTTTTCCTGGCATATGGTTGTCCTAGGGGATTCTCCTAGACTTCATTCCAAGTTTACCTAGATTTGGCATACTTTCAGGATGGAGATTTTGTTCACTCTTTGGAAAGATAGGAATGTTGTTATTTTTCCTCATAGCTTTCTTGATACGAATGTTGCTCTGTATAACAAGGATTGCATATGTAATAATGTTGTGATGCAAATTCAAGTTCAAGCAAATAAAGTGGCTCTAGAGGTGGCTCACCTTCAGGAGTTGCTCAATCACTGGGGCAACGCTCCTTGCACTGTTGCCCAGGTTCCTCCTGATGCCATTTCTGCTAAAGGTGCCCCTCCCAGAGGCCACCGCCGTGGGCATAGCTCCTCGGCTCGCTGCTCTCATACCCCAAGGTCACAGGCTCCCCTCCACCACTCTCCTAGAGGTGGCGACAATGGTTGGCGGTGTCACTCAGCTTCTCCACCTCGCCATACTTCTGGGTAGTCTCCAACTCCGGCATAGTCTGCCCCTCCTGATACTCCCGATTCCCGTCGTGGCTCTGATTGGCCTCCTACCACCTCCTCCAAGTTTCCCCACCTGGCTCTATCCATTTCTCCGCCCCAGGTGGAAGAGAAAGAAAAAGATGCAGAAGATGATGGTTGGTCGATTCCCAACCCTCTTGTCAATCCCAACGATGTTTGGGGCTCTGATGATAAAGATCCTCCTCCTTCTAGCACCGCTCTTGCAGCTTGATGGCTTTATGCCTTTGTTTTTTATGAATAGTTGTTGTTTTCAACTTTTGTCGTGTGAACTCTATGAGGTGATTTTTATGTCCCCCAGCCCCTTTTTTGTGAATATGTAACTTTTATATTAAATTAATAAAGAAGGCACTATTCATCAAAAAAAAATAGATTAAGAAGCAACATGTGGGTTCACAAGCAATAATAATGAGATTGGATACAAGAAGTATTGAAACAAGAGTAGATCAATTTCAAATCATCATGAATTCAAAGCATGAGCTACTACAGGCACAATGGTATCATTGAATGAGGTGCATTCTTTCAAGAAATCATAGCAACTTAAGAAAATTAGTTTGCAATCATTGCTAAATGAACAGTAAGTAATGGTATTGATGAAAGAGATGTGTATGGGATAAAATTGTGTGGACAATGTCACACCATCAAAGAGCATTTGAATCTAGAGATAATAGAGGTATGATCACTGCATTAAGTACATAGAAAGATGCTATAATGATATGCTATAGATATTAATCACTAGAAATATGTAGAATCTTGAATTTCGCTACCACATTGACAGAATGTTCCTTGCAATACTAAACAAAATCAATGAACAATGATACCATTTACTATGTTATCGATCATATAAGAAGGGAACCTATACAAGAAAGAGGGAAAATAATGCACCATGATGTCATTGTGCTATGATAGAGATATGTTTTCATGTGCTATAGGTCAAATCAAATCATGTGATGATGCATTCAGGACAACAAAGATGCCTTCAAGTGGTGCCAATGAAATCTAGTACCACTTTTTTGAATGAAGAAAACGTACATAGGTACCTCAAGAGATCAAGGGCATGGAGTAGTACATTATCAATAAGGAGATTTTTTATAGATTGATGCAGACTGATATAAATACATGTTGAACAACAAAGACCACAACACCCCACAAAAGAAAAAACCTAAGTTACAACATCAAAAGCAAGGAAACCCACAATATTCATCTCAAGAACCTAGAAGGGAGGGTTTTAAAAAAAAAAAAACCTAAGTTACAACATCAAAAGCAAGGAAACCGACAAAATATTGCATGGAGCTCGAGAATAAATAGAATAAGTACTATTTTGTCAAACATAATAAAAAGGGTTTTCAACTGAGATCATATGTTAACAGTATTTATGGTATCAAATGACCAAGCATAGTCATATTTTTCTATGGCACAAGAGTACAATCATGAATCATAATAGTCAAATATGATTGTGAGAGAAGCAAAGACCACTGTCATGCTGGAAAAGGTGAGAAAATTAATCTAGAGGTATAGACAATGCCAAGACCAACAATAAACTCAGAGAGAAGAACCATGTAAAGCTACATGAAGCCATTTTCCTATTATTATTATAAGCAAGGACCAAGAAAAGAAGGGTCTCAGTTATATTCAATCAATGAACAAATCTCGGCAATGCCGTTTATCAGATATTTGTCTCAGAACTAGCGGAGAGGAAAATCTAAAACCCTAGATTAGTAAATCAAGACATGAGCAGTAGTAAAACTGAGCTTATTCATCAAAGGAAGTACATGAGAAAAATGTTCATTATATTGTTCTCAGTAGGAAAATCTTGAACCCGAACATAAGGCATGGGTTTTCCAATTAAAACCTCAAAGTGCAGAAATCATGAATCATCATTACAATAAACACCCAGATTATTTTATACATCACAATTTGCAAATGGCAGCAGCCAATGTACAAATTGTTTTAAGAAATAAAAAATGCCTTATTTCTGAATGAACTTGGTTTGAGCTCTAATGTACCTACAAAAAGAAGCCACAGAGAGACCTTTGAACCTCGAAGACAATCAAAAGCCATCAAATCTCCTTCAGAAAGTGGCAAACCCTAGTTCAACGTCACAAGCAGATGACAAATGCTAAAGTGCGAAAATGGAAATGAAAGATAAAATTCGGGTTGGGTGCCCTAAAGAATCCCTGCGAAAGGTATTTTTGCCTTGTTTTGTTTTCTTTCTAGTAGATCCATGATTTATTATTTAGTTAGTTCTTTGCTTTCTAAATTATCTTATTAGTACTTGCCCGCTAAGTACTATTGTATCAGTTTTTTAGTTTTTAATCTTAACTAGTGATTAAATGAACTCTTTTACACTAATGAAAATAAATTATATTTTATATTTTATTATAAAAAAAATTATTTCTAAAATATAGATGCAAATTTTTTAAGTTTATAATATCTAGAAATTAATTTTTTATCATCTCATTGGATGAATGTATTTCAAGTGTTATAATTGGATTTCTCGCAACATTGTGAATATAATAATTTATGAAAGTTCTTTTACCTCCATAATCCATTGTGCCCATATTCTCAGTATTAATAAATCTCCGTGGGCATCAAAATTCTTCAGTGAATGTTCAAAAATAATTTATAACTCTTTGTCCTATTAATAGTAGACAACAATTTTCTTTTCTTTTCAAAAATGTTACTATTTTTTAATCTATTAAAACTTTATTATTTAAAAATAAATATAATATATTTAAATAAGTGGTGCATACATTTATCCATGACATAAGCTTTCCTCTTCATATAATTATGAATCATTAAGTGTGATAGGAATTGTTGATTAAAACTAATAACTATATAATATTAAAAAATATAGTTCACAAATACAACATTAATAAATTATAGACTCTATAACTTATTATATTTAAAATTTCAATTATTGTCATACATAAATTCTTATGAATTATATTATAATCTTCATTTTTTTTTAAATTAATTTTATTTTATCAAATAACTATTAATCCAATTATATATACTATTTATAATAAATATAATAAAATAGATTTAAGTTAATCTACAACGAAACTTATAATTAAATCCGGCAAGTACTAGCCACTACGTGGCACTTATTTCATATATAATAAAGTAACATGCTATAAATTACTTTATTAAATATTGTATATGTTATAAGATAATATTTTGGGGCTATGTAACTAAAAGATAAGTGCCATAGTTATTGCATCAATTAATCATTGTAAATTTCTAAGCAATAATTACTTAGTAAATAATATTTATGATGCAAAGAGAGTTAATAGAATTTAGTGTGCAAGTCAAAGGAGTTTTTATTGCAAACATTATGATAAGAGCCAAGTCAAAGAGGGGATAAACTAAAATTTATGAGGGTGCCTTGTAAGTAGGATTTTGTTTTGACTCAATTGAATAAGTTGCTAGACTTTTCGAGAGCATCTACGGGTTGTTTGATAGATTTAGAGGAGGCTGGAGTCTATTTAGGAGTTTTGATGGTGGATAAGGTCAAGGATGGACTTTTTCTTTGCTCACATCTATTTATGAGGACATTTGAGGGCCTGCAAAATAGGCTTTATTGTTATATCTGACCATGTCGGTTGTAGACTCCCATTCTTATGTAGCTTCCTTGTAGAAAGCATAAATATTAAAAACTTTAGTTTGTTGAAGCTAGTTATGATTATGTATTTTCTAAACTTAGTGACTTTGAGAGTCCTTTTGCAGTTTTGAGTACTTATGCAACTCAACTTGGACATGTTACCAACATTTTACCTCATTTATCAATAGAAGTTGAGTATTTTACCTATTCATTCCTATATGTTGATGATTGATGATTTTTTCTTGTAAAATGCTTGCTTTTCCTTGCAACATTTTCTCATTTTAAGCACCTTTTACAGAGTTATATGTATGTTGCAGGTTGCAAGCTATGTTAAATTTACAAAATTGTTTCTAGTTGTGAAAGTTTTATTTCCATTTAGGAGTTAGGAAAACATGACATTCTTGTGAAATATTTATGCAAGGAAAGTATAAGTTTGAATGTGTATGTTAGACTTTTCCAGTTGAATGTTGTGTGTATGCAAGCATGGTTCCATGGTCCTTGTTCAAGTCTTTGGTGCATCACCTTTAGAGTTAGATTTCAATTTACATGTTATCTTTTTTTTTCTTTTCTCAAGAAAGTTTAGTATAGGTGAAGTACTAGTTAGGAGTCAACCTTATCCAGAAATGTGTGTGTGAAAATTGTACCTAATCTGTAGACACAACACTTCAGTAAAACATTAGAGGTTAGCTATAATCAAAATCGTGCAAATTTGAAATCTAATTTAACCAAGCGATTTAATGTTCTCAGATTGTTATCGAGATCAGTGACCTAGATGACACCTAAATGAAGGATTTGAATGCAATTGATCTAGATATGAATTGAATGCAATTAATCTATTTTTTTTTTTTTTTTTCTATGCAATAATAATGAAAATTGATATGAATCTATGCTAATATGAAAATTGATATGCAATGCTAATCTAGAAATGATATGATATGAGAATGAAAATTCTAACAATAATATGGAAGCTATGAATTTGAAATTGATCTCACAAAGCTTCGAATCCTCAAATTTATCTTTCAAGCTCCAATTGTGAAAATTCTCCAAATCTGATATGCTATGATTCCTGTAGAGTAAGTTTGCAATTTGTGAGATTTTAGAGATGAATTATGAAGAGCTGAGCCTTGTTTTTATAGAAATCTAGGGCTTTGGAGGTGCATGAGAAAAAGCCATAAATCACTCAAATAACTCAGGTTGAATTTTGAGTTATTTTTTAAATAAAGATAATTAAGTCACAAAAATCATGCAAAAGCACAGTTCAACTCAAATTAGAAGTTTAGATCAACTTTAAAACTCAAAAATGATGTTGAGTTCCAAAAAGTCAATAACTTGCATTGATTTTCCAATTTGAGTTTAACTGGTCCTTGAATATGCATATGGATAATTATGATTTAATAAATAAATAAAGTGATTTATTCTCAACTTAACTGATTTTTGAAATAAAATAATTAATTTATGGGTTAATTAACTATTTTATCAAACTTTTATTAAAAACTATATTATTAAATAATGACAACTTGTTTTAATTAATTAAATAAAAATTTAATCAATTATTCATAGGATATTGGATTTATTGTCAAAATTAAATAATACAATTAATAAGAGAGAATTAAATTTAATTACACAATTAAGTGGCAAGATATTAAATCTAATTAATTAAATATGAAAATATTCAATTAATCAAACTTAGGATAAATGTGATTTATTGCCAAATAATCATTAAATTAAAGATAATTAAGATAATTAGGAATATTGCTAAGAATATTCCCCGATGCAAAATTTAAGATAATCAATTAGGATTCGATGATGTTTAGATGTGTCTTAGATTAGGACTTTGATGTCGATTTCATTCAAATTGTTGATATAGGATATTAATGAACTTATAGCCCATTTTTGGGGTATTACAGTTTCCATATTTCTCTAGAAAGATAAGTTCTGCAACTCAGCATAGGGTGCAATTTTTAGGAGTTAATAGTTTCATAGTGCGACACATTCAATTTTCCATATTAAGCAAAAGTGCACTTATGAAAGCAAGTTTCATCATTACTAACTTTTCCCCATCTAATGTCTACTTTCTATTGACATTTCTTATGTCAGTCCTTGCAATCATTCTCTTTTCAAAAAATTATCCTCCTTTCAATTCCCACTTTTTTGAGGGGTCATCCTACCTCCATTTTGTTGATCAACTAGGGCATGCTTTTTTAATTTTTCTTTGAAATAATGCTCAAAATCACATTGTCTCAAAGAGGGGAAAATATAGACACTCAAATATGGTCCACGCCTATGTGCCCCCTTTTTCTAACATGTCTTCTATGTCTAAATTTTGTCCCTAATCTATATCATAATTCTATATATTTGACCTAATCAATCATTTTCAAAACTATTAAACAATCATTGAAATTGATTCAAATCATTATCAAAAACAATTCAATGTTGCATCAATATCATCAAAATTGATCAAAGTGGACACTAATTTTCTCTTAATTTATCTTGAACCCTGAGCTTTGATAAATAAATTACATTTATTTATCCCCTTTCCTAAGCCTTGAAAATTAATTAATTGGATAATTCTTGATTTATGGGATTTATTAATTCTTAAAATCTAATTTACTAATTTGTGGAAACAAATGAATTTTTAAATTCAAAATTCCCTCCCTTTTCCACATGGGATTCAATACCTATTAATTTGCATTCACTCCCTATTAATTTGCCACCAAATTTCATACACCTTCCCTTCCACTTTTCCCATTAATTTAGCCTATTCCTTTCCTTCCAAATGCCCTTGATTTATGCATACCAAAATGCAACTCTTCCAATTTGCATAATGTGTCATATAATATGACATTTTTTTATTTGCAACTAATCAATTATGACATCTTTCCAATTGTGCATCAATTTGCTAATTTGGAGATTTTGGATTCAAACTCTATAAATTGAGTTCAAATCTCATTGATTTGCTAACCACTATCTTTCAAATCTTCTCATCATTTTATCAATTTTCATTCATTGAATGCATAAGGTCTTCATGGGAGCTACATCAACCTACTTCGAGAAGAAAGAAAGGACATTGAAGCCCAATTGAGAGAGTTTTGATTGTGTTTATTTGCATATGTTTTATACTCTTTCTCAATTGCTCTAATGTTAGGATAGGATATATTTTGTGTGCTTTAGAGGTTTTGTGGTTATCGTAGCATGCATGATTACTCATGTTCTTGTGTTACAGTTCCAAGTTTGGATAAACTTTGTGGATGTAATTATGCATTAAAATCCTCTAGAAATCAAGAAATTTCAACTTGAGGAATGCCTACACCATGAAACTATTGGCCATCCACAGAGAAGCCTTTTCATTTTCTCTGATTTTTTTTTCAATTTTTTCACTTTTTTTTTTTTTTGTTTTAACTTTTGAAGAGATCTATCAAATCTCAAATGACCCTTCGAAATCTCATGTTTGTTGATAGTTCCACAAATGAATTTTGTTTGAGCCCTCCTAGCAGTATTTTATGTTTATGCAAGTTTTATGACGATGTCAACATGCAAAATTGAATGCTTATTATTCCAAATGAAACACCAAATTTCTAACTCTCTCTTGAATAAGGAAGCTCATATGCTAAACAATATATATAGATTGTGTGATCAATGAGACAACCCTAAGCTTTCATTAAGTTGTGGACTTTCACTTAATTGTAAAGATGTGACATGTTGATATCAAAAAGCAACTTATGTTGTTCATTCAATGGGCATTAACTACTCCACGTTCTTCCAACCAAACAAATTACAAAGGGATAAGGGTTTATAAAGATATTCTACTCCTAGATTGCAAAATATTGTGAATGTATTTGTGATTCTACTAGGCTTGATCTAGGCATCAACTACACCAAGCTAGTGTGATCTCTTCAGGTGCATGCAAGATGTTCAACTTATTACCATTACATTAACACCATCAATGGATGCATATCAATGTGCAAGTAATAATTGAAGTAAAACTCATTAAACTTCCATTTGACCATGCAAGGAAAACTTACAATCAACAAATTTCTAGTGGTATAGATACTTGGCAAGTTTTGTAAAGATTGATTCACAGTTACTTTCATCCAACTAAACTACTTCTACTCAAAATTAACAAAATCCTACTCTAAGTGATGAAATGTAGAAACCATGCAATACTCTAAAATGATACAAGTAATCCACCATGAAGACCAACAATATTCAATTATGAACAATCTTGGTAACATTATACCAACAATTTCAACAAGTCCCTCTCCCTTTTACAAATGATTCAAGTTGCCCTTTTATAAAGGCTTCAAGTACAATAAAGGGCTCCGATTGATTCAATATCAAAGGCCAAGATTAATTAAACAAAGCCCTAAGATAACTACAAAATACAAGAATTAAATGTTGGACCAATTATATGAGGCCACCACCTTGTGGGCCAATGAAAAAATTGCAATGCCCTTATAGACCAATGAGAAAATAGGTTAGGTAGAAGCTTATATAAAGACATCAATAAGTGGGTAGATAATAAAATGCCACATAGGCTTACAACATATCTTCTTTTCGAAGATAATTTCATTTGACCTTTTATCTTTTTGCAAATTCAATAAATAAGGACATAATATTGTTGAGCTTTTCTATTGGGACACTTGGCATGATTTGATTGGTTGAAGATGAATGGGGGCCACCCAAGCATGCTTATTTTATAACTTGATTAGCTCATTGATGATGAGAAAAAATCTCTTCATACTTGTTACTCAAATTTATAGCATACAACACAATAAGCATTAATAGGAAAAGGTTGCACATTTGTAGGTCCAATTAATACTATCTTATAGGTTTTGTTAATTGGCATGTCATTATTGCATTCATTTTTAGATGTCATTATTGTACTCTAAGTATTGATCACATTTCAAAATTTCAAAATTCATAACTAATCATTACATTGTGCATTCAAACTTAATGTAGTATACAAAGTGTCTTTTCATGTTTAATATTTCATATCAACAATAGGGCACACATGTAGAATTGAAAAAATGATTGAAGTATGGAATAGGGGTCCCATGCATTGCCTTCTTGTCAATGTGTTGTTAGCTGCTTGTTGGCCAAGACCTAGGTCTTCAGGTCCAAGTCTTCATCTGCATTTAGGTATTTAAGGTTCATACTTGTATGAGAGAGAAAATATGGTTAGATCCTATTGGATCTAAGCAATGCATGAGAAACAAATAACATACAGTAACAATCAAGTTTTCAAAGTTGCATATCAATCTGAAAAATTAAATGCAATAAGGAAATGTACACCCACACTCACTGCAAGGTAGTATTAAAGGGACTTGTTTTGTGAACATGAAACCTTTTACTATTAATGATCATTCTGGTGTATGTTGTCCTTTTTATTAACTAGGTATCTAAATTATAGGGACTTAGTATTTCTAGTTGAGAAACCTTTTTCAGATGATGCAATACCTTGGTAGATTAGTGAACATAATGGTCTGAGTATTAATTCATAAGTGGCATTTTGGCATTTTTGTAAATTGTTTATTATGTTCACTAATCTAACCATTTCAAAATGATGTTGTTTGAGAGCTTAATAGTTTATTTTGCAGAAAGAAAGTATGACTGGTTTTCACATTTAGTCAAAGAAAAGAGATGCAGAACAGGTTGAAATGCTACTGAAAGTGCCAAAATCACAAAAGGTAAAGATCAAATCACAAAATGCAGATTCATGATCACTAGTAGTTCAGATCTTTGTTACAAATTTCAACAATATCACTGATTGTTGCTGATTATAGAAAGGATGCTACATAAAAAAAAAATTAAAGTATCATAAAATGTTTACTAAAATGTATCTTTGAGTGTCACGAGCCTGTGCTCGAACTTCATTGATAATATACAAACATTTTTATATCTTATTGCATTCCTTTTAAAAAATTCAAATTCAGCATCAAAGGGAATTGTATTTTATATCTAATAATTTGTGCCATGATTGTACCATTTTTAATGAGGATTTTGAGGACTTGGTTTCACATAAGTGCATAGGTGGCTAGTGTATAACAATGATAGTGATTGTGTTGTCAAGATCACAATTAAAAAATGACAACTTTTGCAACATATAGAATGAATGGTGTTTTGGGTTAAAGCAAAGTATAGCAACAGTGGGTTGAAAACAGTGGCAAAAATATATAGAACAGTCAAACATTTACAACCAAGTCAAATGCACATTAAAAGTTTATCAAAGAAATCAGCTGAAGGAGTTCAATTTTAAACAGTCATTATGTTATAGGAACTCTAATGTAGTGAGCTTTTAAGGCTTGATTAACTCTATGGAGCTGATTGTGTTTGACTATGTATTGATAAAAATGAATGATTGGTTTTTGACAGTGTGTGAACTGAGAGCTGTGTTTTGAGTTCATTTATCAAGCTTGAGAAATCAGAGATGCAAAGATGTACACTACCTGCCAACAAAGTAAACAGTAGAGAGAGAAAAGAAATGAACTTATCTTTATGAGCAAGGTGACTTATGTCCTTTGACATCTTTTAGTCATATTTTTTTAGTTAGCTTCCAAAGTCATGAAGCTTATGACTAAAAGATGTCATAGTTTAAATTGAATACATCTACCACATCTTTCAGTCGCGGCTCACGGTTTTGATGTGATAACTGAGGTGGAGAACCCATATGGTGGTATGCTGTAAAAGTTTTCAAACACCTTGGAAAGGGTCTGAAAATATGGCTAAGATGCCTTAAGCTAATGCCAAGTTTCTTTATGACACATCTCAGCCACATCGTACATTGTTGCCAAGATGACTGAAGGAAGAAGTCGAGTCTTGGTCATGACACTGTCATAAAGATGCAAAGAACCCTCATCAAGAGTGGTGAATAAATGTAAGTTTTTAAAGAAAATCTGCAATAGAAATGTATCTAAAGTGGCTTACCAGTCAAATTCATGACTGAGTGTGAGTTCTATTTCAAAACCCACTGTAGACATAGAAAATTGGTCAAAAGGCTTAAATCAATCAAAAGGTGCATCAAATCATCAAAATAGCATGAAAAATCAATAAATGGAACAAAGGCAATTCAAATCAAAGGAAAATTCAATTAAATGATTAAATGATTAAATAAAGCTTGAAAAGGGAAAAAACACTACGAAATTGATTAAATTCAATTAATGACATAGTTGTTGAAAGCAAAAAATCAAAATGAACCTCTTACCCTTCATGGCTAAATTTAATTACTTTAATTAATTAATAAATCATAATTTCCCTCAACAAAACAAATTGGAGACAAAATGGACACAAATCACTCACTTTTGTTGAAATGGTCCAGCCTTTTGAAACCATTTAAATGATTGTCCCCTCCTTGTCTCCCCATTTATGGACAAAGCAAAGCCAATTGACCTTACCCAAGCATAACCATGATCAACTCACTCTACCCCCTACCCTTGGGAAATTACTATAAGTATGAGGCATTTTGGAGAGCATTTCCATCTTAGAATTTCAATTGAAAAGCATTGTTATTATAGTCAATTGAGATCATTTCTAAGAGCAATTGAAGCATTTGAGCATTTAGAGTTATCATTTTAGCATTTTATCATTGCATTGTTATCAATGGAGCTAGATTAAGCATAAATTCATCATAGAATAAGCATTTAGAAGCATCATAGCAGCATTATTCTCATTTTAGAGGTGTCACTAGTGAGGATTTGCAGCTGAGAGCTCACTTACCACTTCTTTTTAGAGATCCATGAGATGTTGATAGATTAATTGTGCATTGATTACATTAGTTCTCACTCTAATTCTTGTTGTTCTTAGTTAATCTTGTAATTTCATGAAGGTGAATAATATCATCACACAAATGGCGCCCACCGTGGGGCCTTGAGCCTCAAATACTAACAAATTTGTGATTTAAATCATCTTTGCATACATTTCTGTCTGGTTTTCGTGTGTTTTCTGCAGGAATTTGTTAAAGTCAGGCCTACGGGAAATCTATTCATGCTTGGAATCTTTACAGTGTCACTTCGGAAGCCTGATCTTATGCCTGCTAGCTGAAATACTCACGCTCGAAATGGCAAAGCATTCAGCCTTTACGGCTTCGAATCACGCCTAAACATAGGAAAGTATCGCGTATCACTTATTTTCTGTCGCGTTAATTTCCTCTTTGTATTGCGCTTTACACTTAATATCACGCTTAAAAAGAAATTTTCTATCACGTAGTAATAGAGATTACCATGCCTTTGATCGTTAATATTACGCTTCTGATAATACTTTTATCGCTTTAGAAGCTTTGAATGTCACTTTGCATTGACTATTTCCCGCAAAGTTAGGATTCTATTTACACTTTGCATAGTTGATTTACCGCCTGAGCTATTATTAATGTCGCTTGTGCATTGAAGTGTGTCACGTGTAATCAGTAAAGTCATGCCTATTAGTGATTTATTCACGCCTATTAGCTGGAGGATGTCGCCTGCATTTAATTTGCTATTTTCACGTTCAATTTGATAAAATTTGAAAATCTGACTCTCTGTGTTTGTTGTTAACCAGTAAATGAGCAGACATCCGAGAGTGAAAAAGCCAGAAAGCAGGTTCAACAAGGAGGGAAAAGCATTGGCAAAGAAAATAAAGGAGAATCAAGTGCATACAAAGGCTGTCCTTGAATCCACACTAGATGAGGATGTCCAAGTATATGAGAAATATTTAGCTGTGATTGAAGCTTATAAGCAGAAATTTGTGTCTCTAAATTGGATTTATGAACCTTGAGATTAAAGCTTCTTTCATTAAAATCTTTTGATTGATTACATGCAAGTTTGGTTTCCCCTCATTGTGAATTGGTTGTGTTGGACTAACTTGTTGGAGGAGGGAGCTAGAGCAAATTGCCAAGGTGAGTAAGTGAAAAATGAAAATCAGCAACTCAAAAATGCCCCTAGCCTTTTGCTAGCTACAAGGAAAGGTATTCTACTCAAACAAGCTTGCATTCCCTTAACTTGTGGCATTGTCATTTAAACCTAGCTTTAATAAGGAAGAAATTGAACCACACATTTCAATTCTAAGAACCTCCTTGTCAAGAGGTTGAAAAAGAACTAAGTGTTTTAAGTGTTTGAGAATCAACAGGAAAGTTAGGGATATGCTCTTCACCTTCTTGGTGAAACAAACTCCCAAAAACTTTACTTAAAAATCCAAAATCTGCCTTACTTGCAAAATGAACATGCTAGAGATTTAGTGGGCTCACCTCCTGAATTTGCCTTAGCGAGGCTAGTGAGAGGGACAGCCCAAAGTGGGATACACTTGCTTTTTCCATGAGAATCCGACCCACTATAAAATGAAACTCATGTATCCTTAATGGGGTGCATGACAAAGGGATTTTAATCTTCTCGAACTTCCTCTAGTAGTCTTTACAGATTGTGCAAAATCATGCCTCGGTGTGTGTGGGAAGCCCCTTAACATACTTGGGGGATGAGAGATTTTAATTCATTTGAACGGAATATTTACTAAATCCTGTTTAAAGTAGCAAAGCCACCTTGTAGAGCCATGTTTACAAGCCAACATTGACTTTAGGTAGGCTGCTTGGAAGTTTTTATTGTGCTATACTTGTGAAAACATTCAAGAATATACACATTAGTTGTTGTTTAGAGACATTTATGTGTGTGTTGCATTTGTTTTCAATTTTCAAAACAAGAAATTTTCAAAAATACCTGATCACAAGTTTTAAAAAAAATCTAAAAAATTATACCCTGGTCAGAGAAGTGTCGCCTATACACAAAATACGCTCGCCTGTCATACTTTTAGTCATGCCTATGACTTTCTTAAACACATGTATACACACTAAAGTCATGCTTAAGAATGTTTGAGACACGCCTGGTTATAACTGGAAACCCGCTTGGAAATAGTAAAGTGTCACGTAAAAACCCACAGAGGACCGCCTAACAGAAAACCAGTGCATGCCTCAAGGAGTTTTAGTCACACCTATGCTTGATTCAATGTCACCCAGAAACATAAAAGGTCAAACAAAGAGTACTTCCAGGAAGATTCAAAAAATTTTGAATATCAATTTAAATACCCTTTTTTGAGTTTTCGCTGATCCAACTTACAGTCTGGTCAAAAATCTTGTTTTGCATATCTGTCAAATTTTTGCAAAGGATTAGATCCAAGTAGTCTTAACGTGCATCCAAGGTTCATGTATGCATTCACTAGATCATATTACATCAAGCAAACCTTGCAAGCTGACGGGACTTATTTGAGACAAGAGCTCCCTTATCCCGGAGATGAAACTACTCCTAGAGTACCACAAAAATCACCCGAACAAGAAAAAGAAGACAACATGATGTATCAAGGTAGGTTGGGTGGTAAGGATAATAGTGGCATTGATTTCACCAACCCAGGTAATGCCAATAGTGGGGGAAATGACATGAATAACCAGAGCAATACTAATAACCAAGGAAATACTAACAATGAAGGAGTAGATCCAAGTGCTCACGGAGTTAATCAAACTCATACTCAAAATAACACCGAACTAACGGCAGAAGATGCCATGGATGAAAGAGTTAGTGAGGCTGTCCAATGTCCTTATTTCAAGAGGCTCATGGAAAAGGCAATGGACCTAGATAGAGAAAAACATTTCATAGACTTAGCACAAAAAGGTCTCAAGCTTCCCCGTGACTTTGATGTCAACCAACTTAGAACACTGGAAGTTGAGGAAAGTACCTTAGACATTATGAACAAAAAATTCAAGGCATTTCAAATGCAACTAGACAACATCAAGCAAAGCGGGTCTCCCAAGCCTTTCTCTATAGAAGCATTGTGCCCATTCCCATTTGATAAAAGCTTGGTTATGATGCCATTCCCGATCAATGTTGTGTTCCCTAAATACGACAAGTACGAAGGAACAATGGACCCTCAAGATCACTTACGGGATTTTTGTGCATTGAGCTTAGAGTTCATGCATGATACCACATATTTAATGAGATTATTTCCGTGAAGCTTAGGAGGCATGGCTATGGAGTGGTTTTCTAAGTTACCCTCCGGCATTAAAACCTTTGAAGAGTTAGCATTGAAATTCATGGCTCATTACTCATATAACATTAAACATGATGTCACGATGATAACATTATGCAACACAAAACAAAAACATGGAGAGGCCTTCCTCACATTTCTACAAAGGTGGAGGACAGTTTTTGCAAGATATCCTAGAAGTGTGCTTGAAAAAGAGAAGATGGATATCTTCATAAACAATTTGAGTAATGAGTTAAACTACCGCTTACGAATGCAAAGTCCAAAGACCTTCCAAGATCTAATTGAAAATGGAGTAACCACGGAGGAAGTGTTGGTCAAAAGTGGAGAACTCAAACTGTACAAAGATAATAAGAACAACCCCAAAAGTGGAAACAATGGTAGCAATGGCAATAATCAGAAGAATCATTGGTTTAATAGTAACAGTTGTTATAAGAATAAAAATAAAGGAATTGTGAATGATGGAGTATTTGAATCTAGTAACTTGAAGGTGGTCCCCTTTGCTCTTACAAGGACACCTAATCAAGTGAACAATACCAATCAAAGCTCTCATGCACCATCCAATAACAATCACACCAATAATGGAAATCAAGGAGATAATTCAAGGAATACTAAATTTGATAAACACTTGAAGCCAACCCCCACAAGGAACTTCACACCCTTGGGTGAACCCCTTGAAAAGGCATTAAAGGTTCTCCTGGCTAATAATGTCATTACTCTACCCAAAATTCAGCCTTACGAGCCAAATGATAAGCCTGGTTGGTGGAGTGCCAATACCCATTGTGAGTATCACAGAATTCAAGGACATACAACAAATGAATGTCTGCAATTAAAAAATGTAGTGCAAGATTTAATTGATAACCACACGATCACCATTGACAGACCTCCCAATAATGAAGATCATATGGCATTCAAACAACCCTTTTACAAACATGATAAAGGAGAGTCATCAAATAACAAGAAGCAAAGCGCCAATAATCTCAACTTTGCACCACCTTATGATCACATTGTTAATGCTATAATAGTTAATGAACAACCTCAAAAGGAAGCATCAAATGTCATTACAAGAGGGCAGAATTCTAGAATAACCTTACAAGGGATAGCTCCTAAAAGCACTAACATCCCACCATCCAATATTGTGGTCAAACAGTCTTCTACAGCAGCAAGGCCTTATAGTTTGGTTGATCAATTGCAACGTACTCCAGCACAAATCTCTATCTTAGAATTATTGAAGTTGTCACCAAACCATAAGGAGATTTTGGAAAAAGCTCTAGGAGAGACACATGTTCCTACTAACTTAGAGACAGAAAGGTTTCAACATATGGTAGGTCATCTTGTAGCACCTCATTGTCTTTCATTTTCCGATCAAGATGACATGTCTATAACCCATCCTCAAAATCTACCATTGCATATAGAGGTCTTAATCGAAAGGCATAGAGTCAAAAGAGCTCTCATTGATGGAGGGGCTGGTCTCAACATTTGCACATTAAGTCTTGTTAGGTCTATCTGAGTCTTGCATTGACCCTACAAAGAAAATCACCATTAAAGCTTATGATGAAGCTGAAAGAGCTTCTAAGGGCATGATTGTATTGCCCATTCAAGTGGGACCTGTCAAGAAGGACACCAATTTCCAAGTGTTGGACATGAAATTAACTTATAATATTTTGTTGGGTAGACCATGGATTCACGAGATGCAAGCAGTCCCATCCACGTACCACCAATGCATAAAATTTCCGTACATGGGTGAAGAAATCACAGTTGGAGGAGACTCTAACCCATTCCAATATTGCAATACACTCAAACCTCCTCATGAGTTATACATTCCACATAACTGGGAAGGAATTATTCAAGAAACCATAGTTGAAGATGTTAAAATGAAGGAGCTAACAATAAATGTTACTCCACACCCTCCTCAAGCTAGCTCAACGACATCAACTAAGGGAAAGGAAAAAGTGAGCTACGAGGGACAAAATGCAATGGAAAGTTCATACATAGCACCTAAATTGGAAACAATAATCTATAAACCTACCAAAGAAGAAAAGGAAAAAGCCAAGAAAGATCGTTACCAACACATGAGTGAAATGATGAACAACTTTGAAAAACAATGCAAGATTAGTTCAAAAGGGATAGGGGAATATTCTGTTTCTCTATTTGACATGCCCACGTCTCCAAAATCACATGGTAAACCATCAAAAGAACATAAGAATAATTCCTATTTTGTAAGGGAAGATAACAAAGCAGCATGGGATAAGGAAGAAGATGACGTCCTTCAATGGCTTTACCATGATGAGGAAGATACCTCCAACACTCCCATGGAAAGAATTCAGCATGTAAAGATACAAACTGAGCAATATGGAAAAGGCTTTGATATAATGCAAAAGATGGGATACAAGGGAAGAGGACCCTTAGGCCAAAGAAATAGGGGATTATTGGAACCTATAGAACCTATTTGGATGGCAAGTCATGAAAAATCTGGAGTAGGTTTTCAATGCAAAGGAGAAAGTTCAAGCGCAATGCAAGATTTTTATCCTCACATAAATGCCTTAGAATCCAAAGGAGATAGTGATGATTCTCAGGATTATGAATGGGATACTTTATCAGATGAATCATGCCAGGACAAGGAAGTGATTGCTATACATACTTATGCAAAAATTCCAAGGCAAGAAGCTCAAATTAGTGAAGAACCTCCTATTCAAAGGCCTACTATTGAGCAAGTACCTACCAATGGAGCATGGATAGAAACATTTTGGATACCTTCAGAGGAGGGAGATTCAAATGTTAGTTTTAACCCACTTGTGGCTTTTCCCATGTTATTTCCCGTAGAAGTTGACGAGGACTCGAGTGAAGAGGACTTTGACCCTTCTTCCATGGATCATCTTGAGGAAGCGCACATCATAGATCTAAATGATACAATGTACGAACCCTCAAATGAAGTCATGTCCATAACGCCTATTGATGACATTTTACCCAATGAACCCTTACTTTTGATAAATCTGCACCTCATTGATTGGGACCAAACCGAACCAAATGACCTACTTTACTTTTCCAATGACCAAGCAATGAATCACTACCTTAATGTGGTTGAACCCTCTTCCACCAATGAATTCAATATGGACATAATGACAACAGCAGGGGTTCAATCTCTTAGTCAAAAGAAAAAAACTAAAAAAAAAAAGTAAAAAAATGAAAAGTTCTATTGGTGAAAACCCAACTGTGGCACCATTAGAACCAAAAAAAAAAAATTAAAAGACGTTTCTTTTCGTGAAAACCCAGTTGTGGCACCAAAAGAAGAGAGATTGGAAACTTTGCCTGAACATGAAGAGGAAAGGTCACCTATACTCATAGAGCCAATGGAAAAGGTCAATATTGGGATAGAATTAGATCCAAAGTTCATACACTTGGCAGCATCACTCACACCTCTAGAAAGAGAAGACTTCATAAAATTCTTCCAAGAACAACAAGTAAACTTTACATGGTCATATGTTGACATGCCCAGATTAGATCCTGACTTTATAATGCATCATCTGAATGTTCGACCAGGGGTTAAACCCGTTAAGAAAAAGTTGAGAAAAATGCACCCCCACATAGCTCTTTTGGTCAAGGCAGAACTGGAAAAATTGTTGAAAGTAGGGTTCATAAGAACAATAGCATATGTCGAATGGATCTCCAACATTGTACTAGTCACAAAGCATGATAAATCCATTCGTGTGTGTACAAATTTTAGAGATCTAAATCTTTCTTGCCCCAAAGATGATTTCCCACTTTTGAGCATAGATGCCATAGTGGATTTGATAGTAGGACACTCAATGTACTCATTAATGGATGGCTTTAGCGGGTATAATCATATCAAAATTGCACCCGAAGACCAAGAAAAGACAGCATTTACTTGCCCTTGGGGTACTTTTTGTTGGAATGTCATGCCCTTTGGTCTTAAAAATGTCGGAGCCACATATCAAAGGGCCATGACAACTATCTTCCATGACATGATGCACACATTTTTAGAAGACTATGTGAATGATATATTGGCAAAATCCCATAAAAGAGAAGAACACCTCCACATTTTGAAAAAGATATTTGTTAGGTTGGAGCAATTCAAGGTCAGATTAAACCCAAAGAAATGTGCCTTCGGAGTCCAATCTGGAAAGTTACTAGGTTATATAGTTTCCACCAAAGGGATTGAAGTGGATCCTGAGAAAGTACAAGCTATAATGGACATGGAAATACCTAAAAATATCAGCCAAATGAGATCCTTGCAAGGTAAAATCCAATCCATACGAAGGTTTATCTCCCAATTGGCTGAAAAATGTCATTCTTTCACCAGGTTGCTACATAAGGATACTATATTTATATGGGATGTCGAATGTGATCAAGCTTTCACATTGTTGAAGACTTATTTGATAAATCCACCCATTCTCATGTCACCAATCAAGGGCAAAGCATTACTTCTCTACATATCTGCTACAGAAAGATCCTTAGGGGTACTTTTGGCGCAAGAGGATGAACAAGGAAAGGAAAGAGCTATCTACTATTTGAGTAGAACGTTGATAAAATATGAGCTTAATTACACATTTATGGAAAGAGCTTGTCTAGTAGTGGTGTTTGCATCTCAAAAATTGAGACATTATATGTTGATGCATAAGGTCAAGTTGATTGCCAAGATAGACCCTCTCAAATATTTATTAAGTAAAACAGCCTTAACAGGTAGAATAGCTAAATGGGTGATGATATTGAGTGAATTCGACATCGAATATGCGATAGAAAGGCAATCAAAGGACAAGTGATAGAAGATCATTTAGCTAAAAATCCCATGACTTCTATACAAACTATTCAAGTGGAATTTCCGGATTCCGCCATTATCAACATAGAGGCAAAAACGTGGAAGTTATACTTTGATGGATCCTATACTCAAGGAGGTTCCAGGGCCGGCATATTATTGGTAACTCCTCAAGGTTACACCATTCCCAAATCCTACAAGCTTATGTTTCCATGTACAAATAATATAGCAGAATATGAAACACTAGTCATAGGCATCAAAATGGCCTTAGAATGGAATATAAAAGAGCTACAAATTTATGGAGATTCTCAACTGATCATTAATCAAGTCAACAATGAATACAACACTAAGGATGAAAAGTTGATGCCTTATAAGACTATGATTGATGGATGGAAGAAATACTTTGCTTTGATCACCTTTGAACAGATTCCTAGAGAGAAAAATAGAGCAGCTGATGCCATGGCTACCTTGGCCTCTTTGTTACAAAAACCAGATCAAAATGAGAAGTATGAGTTCTTGGTGGAAGAGTTGGTAAAATTGACATTTGACCTCCCCGAAACCCAAATTGTTTCCCTCTTACATGGACATGACTCCCCTTGGTATGGACCTATATATACTTACCTTAAAGACCAAGTGCTACCCTTAGACCAAACCCGTGCTCAAAAATGTAATTTCATACACCAAGCCTCCCATTACTTAATCCTTTCTGAAACATTGTATCGTAAGGGTCTAGACGGGACGTTACTTAGGTGTTTAGAGGAAGAAGAGTCTAAGTTAGCTTTACGAGAGGTTCACGAAGGCATTTGTGGGTCGCACTCAAGCGGGTTAAATCTCGCTAAGAAAATCCTTCGCTTAGGGTATTTTTGGAAGACATTGGAAAAGGATGCTTGCCACTTTGTGAAGATATGCAACAAATGCCAATATCATGGTGATATGATACATGCACCGGCACAAGCATTACATCCATTTGTCACACCATGGCCTTTCTATCAATGGGGGTTTGATTTAATTGGCATCATAAATCCACCTTCTTCAAATGGGCACAAACATATCATAACCGCAACAGAATATTTCACCAAGTGGGTTGAAGCGGTTCCATTGATAACAGCAATAGGAAAGCAAATTTCCATGTTTATCTTGAATCATATCATTTGCTGATATGGTATTTCTCATGCCATAATAATAGATAATGGAAAACAATTCAAGAATAAAGATGTTGATGAACTATGTGCTACATTTCATATCACTCACCATTCATCATCAATTTATTACCCTCAGGGAAATGGGCAAGCCGAAGCCACAAATAAGAATATATTGAAGATCTTGAAAAGGTCAGTCAACAAATCAGAAAGGGATTGGCATATGCAAATTAATCCAGCATTATGGTCCTATAGAACTAGCATAAGAACACCCACTGGGGCCATGCCATTCTCACTAGTCTATGGGACTGAAGCAGTTCTACCATTAGAGGTTGAAATCCTGTCTTTACGACTGTCGTTACAAGGATTGATCACAGATGAAGACTATAGGGTTGCTAGACTTCAACAATTGGAGTTACTTGAAGAACATCAAACACAAGCTTATGAGCACCTGAAAGTGTACCAAAATAGAATCTCAAGGAACTATAATAAACATATTAAACCGAGAGTTTTTCAAGTAGGAGACTTGGTGTTGAGAGAGAATCCAAAGAATCAGGTTGAGAGGGAAAAGAAAGGCAAATGGGAGGCTAATTGGCTAGGCCCATTTATCATAATATCTTCATTTGGCACAGGAACCTATAAATTATCAAATTGTGACGGAGAGGAACTTCAAGAACCTATTAATAGTATTCACCTTAAAAGGTTCTATACATGAGGTAGATGAAAGAGTATAAAGAGTATCAGATGAGAGAGCATCCTATTTTATTGTACATAGTTCAAAAGAGATCTTGAAAACACCAAAAACATTTGAAAAGCACAAAAGGATAAAAACATTGAGAAAATTGAGCATGAAAAAAGGAAAAACATCCAAAATGATGTTGTCTTGGTGAAAACCTAGTAAATAGGCACCTTGATGATAAAAAAAGAAAAAATATATTAAAAAAAAAGAAAAATACAAAAAAAGTGAAAAAGAAGAAAGTGCCCTGGTGAAAACCTAGTAAATAGGCACCTTGGTAGCAAAAAAAGAGCTTGATCCATCCAAAGGGTGAAAACTTGGTAAACAAGCACCTTTGGTTCCCTTCAGTCGGTCTTTCCTAGGTTGCATTTGTACATAATGCATCTCATCATCCCATTTGTCCAAATCTTCATTGCATCCGTCATTTGTACATAGTCCTAATAAAGCTTGGTAGCTTCATCATTTGCATTGCCCAAAGTTGTCAAAACGGGTATATTCAAACACTTGGGGGCAACGAAGAGCATATCACAAAGTTGGTACATAAAAAGGATTCAAACAAACAACATTTAGTCAGAGTCAAACATAGAGAGAGCGAGATCCGAATTTCAGAAGAAAGAAGCATATTTTCATGAACCTTTGATAGATATCATTGTTCATAAACCAAGAAATTGATTACCAAAACAAAATCCTTGAGCCTTAATAGACTTTATTATTTGGGATTAAATAAAAATTAAACATCATTAATGATCAAGGTACTTGGAAATATTATTTGAAAATCAAGAAACAATGCAAAACACTTGAAAGATTCTTTTGAAAGTTGGTTAAAAATCTCTTTGCTTATATCGATTGATTTATATCAAGTCTCTTTAGCTAATTGATGGTATTGGCAATGATAGAGATACGATATTTTATTGCCTTTGAGTGACTATTTGGAGGAAGATTTGTCACCTTATGGGAAGTTGTCTAACGACATGGTCATCAAAGAACCATCGAGGACTATCTCATAAGTGGATGGATTGACCTTTGTTTGTTTATGCAAATGGATCCCTTGGTTATTTAGATTTTCTATATCTTAATACCAAAAATCCACTTGCAACATTGAATCCGTTGACACCGGTATTCAGACTCCCATAGTTGGTCATCCAACTAGTGAGGGTTGTACTAGTTCATAAAGGAGGTTACCAAATGCGATAAAAAGTGGTATTCATATCATCATGTCAGTGGGCAGTGGTGATTGTACTTGCTTTCCAGTCCCAAATGCTCAATGATGAAAATTTATCCTCAAGGCATTTATTTGCTAAAAGCTAGTGACACTTAGGTTGCATTGCAAAGCATATTAGATTCATTGCATTATCTTGTTAGATTAATTGCATGGTTCTGTTTGATCAAATGCATGTGTTTATGGTTACTTTTCCAAGGGAATGAGGGGGTACATCAATAATCTTGGGTAGTTAAAACATTTACGCAAAAGGGGTTCCATAATAATGTTTGTTATTGATAAAACATAATAAAGAAAATGAGATTATCTTTTGCAAGCATGCATTGAGCATTATTCATTATCCACATTTACAATGAAAAATCATCCATACATCATGTGCACTCATATAGTTAAGGATAAACTGGCATACATTGAAAAATCAACAAAACATAGGACCATACATGTGCATTTCCATTAAACATCTTAAATCCATACATGAACAACAGAAGAGCATCACCAAATTCATCCATCTTTGCATACATCTATATATATCATAAAATAAGATATTGCATTCATAGCATGAATTCAAATAAATGCATAAATCAAACATCATATAGCTGCATAAAAGATAATCTTATAATCAAACTCATCAAAGAGAATCAAGAAGTATATCATCATATATCATCATCAAAAAGGAGGATCCCATACATCAAATATGTCAAGGTATCATCAAAGTGATCTATCAAATGTTCCGATAAATGAGTATAACATAAAAGATGGACCAACAACACTGAGTAAATCTGTCATCATATCGCTCAAGAGCCTATAGCACCAGATCCATCTGGCCCTCTACTATCCTGTGGGGGAGCAGCCTGTGATGTACCCACTCCATCCTTCCTCTGAACAACCATGACAGATACAAGCTGCTGTAATAAAGAGGCAACCTAGTCCAATCGACCCACAACAGTGGATATCTCTATCCTCATAGACTATAAACCTTTCTCTAATCCATCCATGCGATCATCTTGTGCACCCTGTGGCTGTCGAGCTAGCGGAGGCATCTGTGGAGCCCCACCATCTTGCTATGCATCATCCTGTTGTACCTGATCCTGATGAGCCGCATCATCATCAGGCTGTGCTAAGGCCAATCTCTATAACTGTACCAAGGGATCTAATATCCCAGGAACCTACCTAGCTGCATCAATCTGTGCATCTGCTCTAGGCCGTCTAACAGCTGCATCATCCTGTGCTCTATCCTATCTATCATGACTCGGATCTTGTCTCACCTAACCTCCCCCTGCAACAACCTGAGGATGTCTATGTCCCCGACCTCTCCGATGTCTACCACCCCTCTCACCATCATGACGTCTGAGAATAGGCTCAGCTGGATTAGTAAACCAAGGAAACCTGTGGCGAGACCACCAATCTACATACTCATGTGACATCCCAGCATCAGCCATACCAGGAAGTATCTCCCATCTGCAAATAGTCATACCCACAATTTGACCTAATGCAAACTGATAATCAATATAGGGACCCCATAGAGAAATCTTTGCCTGTACTCGAGCATATAATGCATTGCCCTGAGGCATATCCTGAATCCGCCCATACTGTCTCAAAACTCTGCCAAAGCAGAAGCGCTCAATAGTGGTAGGAGTGTGCCCAATCATCCAGTGAGGGACAAACATATATGGTAACTCATCACCATCCTCTCTCCAATGATCACAACTGAGATAAGGACGCCATATAACCTGATCCAGATCATCAATCTGACGTCGCCAGTAATCTAAATGACCCATATGATGTTGTATGACCATGCCTGTATATAAGAAAGCATAGGGATATCCCCGAGGTCAAACTCTATCAGAAATAGGCCTAGTAATGGGAAGATGTTCCCATATCCACAACTACAGAACAATAACACCTGCTGACAATGAGCCGCTAACCTGATAAACTACCTCATGTAAATCATGATACAACTGGGCCAAGACGCAGGAACCCCAATCAAACCATTGAGGATGAGCAAGTAAATCCTCTATAATCCGGCCCCAACCGACTGAAAAACCACGACCTCGCCGGTCGGGAAGAAGTAGACCGCCAATCAAGGCACCCAAAACTACTAGTAATGTCAAAAAAGAGGCAAACTGAGGCCATGTGATAGTATCCCCATCGCCAATGGTGTTGTCCCTGAATACTCGTCGGTAGACAAAGGAATCATATGCAAAATCATAGTACACCAACTCACACCTGCAAGGAATCCGTAATAATTGATACACATCCTCTAGCGTGATCATCATCTCTCCATAGGGTAGGTGAAATGTGTTGTGGTCGGAGTGCCATCGCTCCGCCACTGCAGTCAATAAACCATGGTTCAACTGGAACCGTGGGAGATCAAGGAGGAAACTCACACCACATCTCTCAATAACTCAGAACTCAGCTGTAGAAAGTCTCTGACCTAAGTCAATAACCCATGACGCAACTGAACAGATGTATAAAGTAGGATAATGATCCTGTTGGCAAGGTAAAGGAATAATATCAGTACATTGTATCAAGGAATTATCTCAAGTCAATCAAAAGTATCAAGTAATCACACTAAAGTATCATCGTTCATTTCTCTGTGTCCTGAGAACAAAGTGACAGTCTCAAATCATATTGGTTTTCACACTAATTGATTTATCCTATTAGTTCATATTCAAATCATATTGGTTTTCACACTAATTGATTTATCCTATCAGTTAATATTCAAATCAGATTGACAAATCATATTCTAAAGTACTACTATCCTGATATCTAAACCAATGTTTTGTTGACAATCAGAGACCTACACTAATTATCTGACTTTCTCATCAGGGGGTTATCAAATTGTTCATCAGATACGATCAACACATGTGTAAAAAGTATGGAAATTTTGCAAAAAATACATCAGGCGTGATTTTTCTACTGTCAGGCGACATTTTAACCTAGGCATGATTTAATATGGTCCTAAGCGACTTTATTATTCTACCAGGCGACAAATTTTTTATACGCGACAGTGAATGTGACAAAGCGACAGAGAGTTTTCCCTTAGGTGACAGTTAAACGGTTAGGTTTCGGGTAGGCGATAACCTATTCGAAAAGGGGTATTTTTCCCTGGGGCAAGGCGATAGTTTTTTCCTGCTAGGCGAGACTTAATTGTCTTCTAGGCGGGAGATTATTACGCGGAGGCGATAATAAAAACTGTGGATGCGACAGTAAAAGACCCTAGGTGACAATCAATTCTGTCCTAGGCATGATTTCTTGAATGCAAAGCAATGATAAAACATGAAATTGTAATAAATGCTTAATAAATGATCAATAAATGCAAGATCAAAGTTCGTAATGACTTACTGGAGGCCCATAATCAGCAGGTCTCACATATCTCTGGCATCTCTCGAATCTATGCTCCCGAATCGGCACAACCATCTCGAAATCGCTACAGAATCAGAGCAAAATCACCAAGGGTAAAAAGTAAAAATGAATGTTAAAAGAGGGTTCTTAACCTATTTAAGGTAGTTTTGACCTAATTTTGAACTTGAAATTAGCCATTGAATTTTCTTAGCATATCAAATCAAACCAGGGCATAATCATACATCGTGGGATATTATCAATAGTCAAAAACTAAAACATATTTGCTATATCCAACATCAATAATCATTTCAAATCACGCAATTCATATGTTTTAATTTCTGAGGGGGCAATAAGGGTATCAAATCAAAATCGCAATCATACATCATGAAATCAGTGGGGCATCATAAAAAAAAAAAAAAATGTATCAAGAGGCAGCAATCAATCACATAGGGAATCGCAATCAGGACATAAAGAATCTTTGAATCGGTGTTCTTCGCACATCGACTCAAAGAGGGGCATTTGTAGACATGAAAAATTGGTCAAAAGGTGCATCAAATCATCAAAATAGCACGAAAAATCAATAAATAGAACAAAGGCAATTCAAATCAAAGGAAAATTCAATTAAATGATTAAATGATTAAATAAAGCTTAAAAAGGGAAAAAACACTATGAAATTGATTAAATTCAATTAATGACATAGTTGTTGAAAGCAAAAAATCAAAATGAACCTCTTACCCTTCATGGCTAAATTTAATTACTTTAATTAATTAATAAATCATAATTTCCCTCAACAAAACAAATTGGAGACAAAATGGACACAAATCACTCACTTTTGTTGAAATGGTCCAGCCTTTTGAAACCATTTAAATGATTGTCCCCTCCTTGTCCCCCCATTTATGGACAAAGCAAAGCCAATTGACCTTACCCAAGCATAACCATGATCAACTCACTCTACCCCCTACCCTTGGAAAATTACTATAAGTATGAGGCATTTTGGAGAGCATTTCCATCTTAGAATTTTAATTGAAAAGCATTGTTATTATAGTCAATTGAGATCATTTCTAAGAGCAATTGAAGCATTTGAGCATTTAGAGTTATCATTTTAGCATTTTATCATTGCATTGTTATCAATGGAGCTAGATTAAGCATAAATTCATCATAGAATAAGCATTTAGAAGCATCATAGCAGCATTATTCTCATTTTAGAGGTGTCACTAGTGAGGATTTGCAGCTGAGAGCTCACTTACCACTTCTTTTTAGAGATCCATGAGATGTTGATAGATTAATTGTGCATTGATTAGATTAGTTCTCACTCTACTAATTCTTGTTGTTCTTAGTTAATCTTGTAATTTCATGAAGGTGAATAATATCATCACACACCCACGAGCTGATATTCATTATCAGTCATGGTTTCATATATACAGTCAACTGAAGAGGCTACGCCAATCAAAACTATGGCTTACAATGAGAGAAGTCAAAAGCCACGGTCACAGTTCAAACCCACAAGTTGAAAGTCAGGAAGCCAAGTTCTAAAAACTCATGGTTTCAATACCATTCATTCATAATTGCATGTCAAAGAAGAAGCCAAGTTTCAGTTGTAACACTATTGACATTGCAAAGGGCCCACATCAATAAAGGTGGTATGAGAAACATAAGCCTTCGAGCTTGAAATAAGGCAGAAAACTTAAACCATTGAGCACTTACCAGTCTAAAGCTAAGTCACATCCAAGTGTGAGCTCGTGGTGTAAGACCCATAAGCTGATATCACTATAAGTCACAACCTCATACTTTCAGTTGAGTGTAAGCTTCAGTCATAGACAAGTCGTGACTTATAGTGATAGGAAGAGTTTGAAAATCAAATACCAAGAAGCCTAACTTTCTTGCATCAGTCACGACTTCATACATTAAGCCAAAACGCATTCATTAGTCATAGTTTTTGAAGGTAATGGAGATCTGCAGTCATAAAACCATGACTGGTAATAAGATAGAGTTCAAGGTTAATTTGCGGTATCATTCAAGGCTATGTTCAAACTTTAAAACTCAACTTCGAGTTCAAGCTGCATGTTCACAACTGAGAGTTGCTTATTCACAGCTATAAGCAAAAGGGGAAGGCTGAGAAATATTATCAATCACCAGTTACACAATGAATACAATGAATACATCAGTCAACATAAATGGAGACGCACATTGCCTTACTAGTCGCGCCATCATTAAAGGCCAGCTCAAGTATGAGGACACAGAATGAGCAAAGAATAACAAAATGAAGACTCCAGACAACACCAGTGAACCCGAGTTGCATAATATCGAGCTCTCATTTCGAGACTCCTACCAAAGAAGATAATACATAACAGAGAGTTCCATTGCAGGGAGCCGAGCTTCATGAGAAATTTTAGCAAAGTAAGGCTAGGGTTGCAGTTTCTTCCTGTTTCTTCTCTTTGACAAATGAAAATAAACACTAGTTTCAAGAATGAAATGAACCTATGATTTTTTGGAGTCCATCAAGTGAAGTGCATTCAATGTCTTCAATGCAGATGTCAATTCCTGTAGTTTTGAAAACTGTAACAGTGCCACCTCACTCCTATGCTTTCGCATTGTTTGCAAGTGGGATGACTAGTCACATCGACCCTCTTCCATTTTGCATTATTTTTACACTTAGAAATTTATTTCTAAGTTAGGAGTTAGAGGTTTTAGGTTGTTACTTAATTTTAGATTTTATTCAAATTAAGTAATTTAAAATATTGGCAATATATTGTACAAGGATTTTAAAATCCTTCTTCTAAGCCAATATTTTGTGCATTTAATGATGGAGTTTCCATAGGCTAGAGTTTTGGCACGTTTTATGGCCAAATTAGGGCAATTTGTAAAGGGTTGGTATTTTCAAATTTGAGGGGAGGGTCTACTATAAAATTGATTTTCATGATCAATTTTAGGGGTTGTGAGTTTTGGACAGAGGCAAATAGTGAACTTATTGTTCCTACATGTTTTGAAGCCTTTTTTGTAACCACATTATCAGATTTGTGAAAAAAATAAAGCAAATGTTCTTTGGCCCATGCATTTCGGAGTTTTGATTTTATGATCCTGATTTCATCTTTCTGTGCAAGTGTTGTTTTCATTGTTATCCAAAAGAAGTGAGTGTATCTTTATTCCTTCTTAAGGTGATCAATTATTCTAAACCTTGTATGGAAAACGTATGTTGTTAACTATTTAAACTATTTATGGTTTAACCCTAATAGTGAAACCTGTTAGCCTATATGTTGAACAGAGATTTGAAGAGTCAAACCTTTGCTATATGATTTTGAGTTACTTTTTTATCATTCCAGAAAAGTTTGAAATTATTTTGGTGTATCACCCCTATTCATTTCAATTTAAGTTTCCTTCTACCCCTTTTCTTATCAAGTTTCAAATCAGGTGGTGATATTTCATATTTTATAGGAACCGGCCTAGAATCTGGAGATTCCTCCTTATTCATAGTCTACCCATAGCTAGAGGAGGTTTCCATTGTTAGGATAGAATTTTTGTGTAGCCCTAATGCCTGAGTTAGGGTGACAATTCTAAGTCTGAACAATTTTTGGCATGCCCGGTGGGACACAAACTGCTTCTCACTTCTGAGTTATGAATTCTATGGTTGTTTTGATTCGATTGCATATTTGAGTGTTTACTTAATGAGTAGAACTCCAACAAGATCAAACAAGGAGGGTTTTGTGTACTAGGAATTGCAGCCATGAAGAAGGGGAGGTAGAGCAGCTAGAGGAGGAAGGGCGCCACAAAATCCAGGAGGTAGATCTTCTCTATTGAATTCTAATTTTTCATCATTTCACAATCCCATTTTTTAAGATCAGGCTACAAATTCAGATGAACTTGAGGTGATTATTGAGGAAATCAGTCTCCCTGAGGATCTAAGTGTTCCTAATCATTCTGGATTAGAATTACTAATTTTTGAAGACTTACCAAGAGATAATTATGTTTTGGGAGCATCTACAAGTGGTACTACAGCAACTCCTCAAAATTTGAAGACATATCAAAGGAAGGTAATACAGCCTACCCGACCTTCTCTTACACCTGCAGTTCAGCAACAAGCACCTCCTCATCAAGAAATGGTAATAAATTTTCCATTTGTTCCATTTGACCAAGGTAGTCCTTTGAGGATTGCAAATCACAATGACATTCCATTGGCTGATTTGAAAAGCCTGCCATCATTTACAAGAGAAACACGTGACAGCTATTGAGCATATCAGAGATGTTGCTACTCTTTGCAATGTCCATCACATCACAATAGAAGATGTAGCTTTGAAGCTATTGGGTGCATCACTAAAGGGTAAAGCCCTTGATTGGTTCAGAACTCTCCCAATGGATTCTATTGCTACTTGGGATGTCCTGGGGGATAGGCTATCTAAATTCTTTGAGGACAAGTTTGATAACTTGTCTTTGGTGGAGCAATTAACTACTATCAAGAGGGCTCCACAAGAGGAGATGAGTGATTTCAATCTCTATTTCCAAAAGACTTGGAACATAATTCTTGTTACAGTAAGGCCTTCAGCTAAATATGTTTTCTTGTATTATTTGAAAAGTTTGAATAGTGATATCTATAGAAACTGAGAAAAATAGATTCAACTTCCAAGACCAATCTACATGCAAGATACCTGTTACAGAGAACGAAGCAAAAGATGGAAAAAACTAAAACCCTTTTGTGCCCAAAATGAGAGAGAGAAAATGTATTCGACATAATGAAATAAGAATTACAAAGTTCAACCTATAAAAGTGAACAAAACCCTAAAACTAGAAAAGCTAGGTTACACATTATAATTAATAAAGATATTAATTATAATGTACCTAAGAGAAAGCTTAAGTAAAAAAAAGAGTAATGAAACTAACTAATTACTCTAACACCCCCCCTTAAGCGAAGCTTGGGAGGTAAGCTAACCTAGCACAGTTATGAAAGCAGGAAATGGGTCCCAGCAAGGCCTAATTAGGTACCCAATACAAGGAAATCTCTGTAAACCAAAGACAAAGGAGAAAACCCAATGGGAAAAATTCCTCTCTAAAAAGAGATATAAAATCAAGAAAAAGACAAAAAATGACTTCAAGAGACTCTCTCAAAGCCATCAGTACAATGTGTGCTGCCAACCCCCCCATGAGAGAGGGTCAAGGCTCTAAAGCCCCCCCAGAACAAACAAACCACCATGACACCAATACAAAGGAGTGAAAGGTAGTGAGCACTGAAGAGGTAACCTTGAAAGATGAGGTGTCACTAGAAGGCCGAGATGATGCTCAAAGGAGTAGACACGAGGATCCTGAAAGGGAATCCCCAAAGTAGGTGGTATGACAGGTGTGCTGACACTATCAGAAGAGAGGAGATGAGTGTCCTCTGTAGAATCATCAACAACTTCACCTGGTGGCTCGATGAATGGAGCTGGAGGGTCTGGTAGTGCTAAAGAAGAATCCTACTAAAGAGAAGAAACCCCAACAAGATGAGGTGAGGCAATCATAGAAGTGGTCCGAGGAACAACGCAGAGGTTCAAGTGACCTGACTGTCCCACATGATGCTCTCGCATAAGAGGAGAGTTGTGCTTCGATAATGGAGATGATGGACCAAAGTGTGAGAAGGTGTAGAGATGGGTGGAATGATCAACTGTCCCTGTAGCAACAACACATCCTATTGCACTATCCCAGATGAAGATTGAATCTGTCGTGAACTCAACTGTCTTCCCTGACCCACTAAGTGTAATTTGATAAATCAAGAGAAGGTTTGCAGATAGAGATGTAACATACAATACATCATTGAATGTGTCATCCTGAATGCCTACAGAACCTTTCCCACAGACTAGCATAACAATGTTATTCCCCATGAGAATGTGAGGAATAGGAGAAGCCTCAAGAGAAGAGATCTTCAGAGAAGATGCCATATGGTGAGAAGCACCCAAATCCAGTATCCAAGGGACCTATGAAGGGGATGCAATGGAAGCCCGTAATGCATGACCCTGTCCAAAATCATGTCCAGATGTCGAAGATGAGGCAGAAGATTGGAAGGCAAACCCCTGTGAGGTAGAAGAGGATGGAGAGGAAACAGTGGTCTTATGAAGAAGAGCTTGCAAATCAGCAATCTGTTTCTCATAGCCATCAAATCTCTTCTGAAAACAATGTGACTCATCATGAGGTCCCTTCTGACAATAGGAACATGTAGGGTTCTCAGTCTTCTATTTCTCCTTCTTAGAAGAAGATGATGGGCTAGTAGAGTGCTGAGAAGAGGAATCAAATATCTGCTTCGGCTTCAGCTTCTGTGTATCCTGAGATGTCTTGGCAAGCAATGCCTATGACTGTGAACCTGTAAGAGAATCCATCTAATTGAGCTTGGACTGCTCACGAGTCAACCTATCATAGAAGGTCTCAAAAGAGGGCATAACATGTCATGCACCCAATGCATCCACAGTGGAGTAGAAGGTAGAAGTAAAAATTTGATAAGGGCCACAAAGCTTTGAGAGTATCAAAAAGATACACTCATCATCTGACTTCATCTTTCCAGCAACCTGTAAAATAGAACGAAGAGACTTGAACTTCATCAAGAAGTTCTCAATGCTGGTGAATGATTTAGGTACCAAGGAGGTGAACTCTGCATCTATCTGTAGAACCCTAAACTGATTCATTGTGCCAAACAAGGTGGAAAACTTGTTCCACATATCCTTGGATGTGGTCAAACCATCTAGGTGGAATAACAACCCATCTGAAATGTTCATTGCAATGAGGCCCATTGCCTCATCCATCCTATTTCTCTGCATAAGAGCCTCATAAGGCCTCTGTATAACTGGTTGAGCCGCATCGAGGCATGACCATAGCCCTTTTTCTATAAGCAATCTAGTCATCTATCCTTTCCAAGTGTGATAGTTGTGAGGTGTAAGGCGAGTGACAGAAGAGTCCACCATTGAGAGAAAGAAGATAGAAGTAGAAGGGTCTTTCTAAAGTAAATTACAAAAAGTAAAGAGAACCCCCCCCCCACAAAGTATAATACTATCCCCCGTACACAACAAAGTACTATGAAAGCACAAGAAATGAGAAAAAAACTTGAGTTTTAGAAGCAGAATAGGAGCACAGAAGAATGGGCATCTTTGACTGCAAAAACTAGCAATCAAATAGAAATATCAAGAAGTGAAACCTACACGAGAGCAACGAGCTTTGAAAGACCTTTCCAACGATATATCATATGTCAAATTTTGAGTCCGTATGAGCCCTGTAGGACCAAAAAAGCCTAGGTACCCCCAAAAATGCAAGCACACTGGAAAAACACAGTCCCGGGAAAAAGATTGACGGTCGTATGGCCGTCACAAGACGTCTGGAGGGGCTGGTGGCATGGCGGTGGCATGTGGGCAGCAGTTGGACGGCGCAGTGACGGCTAGGCGGCATGGCGGCATGGCGACGACTAGGCGGCATGGCGGCCGGTGACGGGCTGCGGTGTGGTGGCACGGTGGCACGCAAGCGGCGGCACAGTGGCGCCTTTGAATTTCAATGGGAGGCATTATTTTTTAATGCCATTTTTAATTTTTTTATTAAAAAAATTAATTTTTTTCTCGATATTTGTGCTCGTACGGCCCTAATAGGGCAAAAATTTTCTCCCAGAAGCCCTAGAGGCCAAATAGGTCAAGTTTTATATGGAAATAGGGGTTTTTGGGCTTTTCAGACGTAATCATGAGGTCAATTTTTGCCCAAAGTGCTCCAAAAAAATGAGACCCACTATATCCAATAAAAAACAATAAAAAAATTGCTTGATCCACAGCTTCAAACGAACTCAAGCAAGCAGCAACTCAATGGCTTTGATACCATGTAGAAACTAAGAAAAACAGATTCAACTTCCAAGACCAATCTGCATGCAAGATACCTGTTACAGAGAACGAAGCAAAAGATGAAAAAAACTGAAACCCTTCTGTGCTCAAAATGAGAGAAAAAATGTATTCAGCATAATGAAAAAAGAATTACAAAGTTCAACCTATAAAGGTGAACAAAACCCTAAAACTAGAAAAGCTAGGTTGCACATTATAATTAATAAAGATATTAATTATAATGTACCTAAGAGAAAGCTTAAGTAAAAAAAAGAGTAATGAAACTAACTAATTACTCTAACAATATCTCTGTAATGATTCAATCTATGGGGGGAGTTTCTTTACCCAAAGCTTTTGATATTTCTATTAGGGCAGAGAATATTCTTATCCAGGCAGGAAAGATAGCTCCTAGGCCACCTATGCCCTTTTTCCCTAATATTTAGTCTAATATGCCATTGGTTGTCCCACCACTATCTATTGTCCCATCTTTTAAAGCCATCGAGATAGCTCCTGCAACCCCTCTGAATGAGTTACAAAGTATTAAGGACAGTCGGCAAAAAATAGAAAGTTTACTGCAATCTTTTGGTAATGATTTAGTCACCCTTAACAGGAATCAAGCACAAACAAACCCTGTTGCTCAAAACCAGTTTGTTGGTTCCTCATCCCAATTTCCTAATCAGCCTAATTATCAGGCCAATAGGTAGTAATTCCAAGGCAATACCAATGCAAATAGACAGATTTGGAATCAAAGGCCTAATAAACAATACAATCTTACAGCTCTTAACACTGTTAGGGATATTGTTCCTACTAAGAATAATATTGCTACTAACTAGTTTTTTCCATGCAATGAACAACATGACCAGTCTACATATTCTAATGGGGTTCTTAACCAAGCTCTTATGGTCCAAAATGCAATAAATTCACAGAAGAATGTGTTTGTTGAGGAGGTAACACAACAATCAGATCAGAGTGCTATGGATACTGGTTTCCTAAATTGGCAAGAAGAGGAGTTTTGTGGTCTAAATGATGATTCATCAATTGTAGAAAATACCAGAGCCAAAAAGAGATCTCTTGAAGCAGATCAATACACTAGTAACATACCCTCTTCACCAGTTTCTAGTCTAAAGAGTCCATCTATTTCATCTTGTAAGGATCAAAATCAAAAGAGTGCTGATAAAGGTTCTCCTAGATCTTCATACAAGGTACAATTTGTTGTTCCATTCAATATTGTTGATACTATGAAGAAAAAAAATGTAACTTTGTCTGCATGGGAGACCTTATCTATTCCAAGACAGATTGAGATTTTAAAGGAAGAATTGTCCAAGTTAGCAGCTAGTTCACAACAAACAGTACAGCAACCTCCTAGGGTGGTTATGACTAATTCTAAACCTCCTAAGGTTCAGGAAAAGGTACCAAAAGAAGAGAAAAAGCATGTTAAAGAACAGCAGCCAGCAATACCAGAAGTTAAAAAGGCTACAAATTTGAAGCAATTAGCAGTAACAGTTGACAGGAAGCCAACAAATGTTCAAAAGACATCTGAAAAGGAAGGTAAGAAACCTGCAAATGATAAGCCCCCTCCTTTTTATGTCTCATTGATTATTGGAAATAAATTAGTGCATAATTATATGGTTGACAGTGGTGCAACCAGCACTGTCATGCCTAAGAAAATAACAGACTTGTTGAATTTAAAGTATGAACCTCTTGAGAAAGGTGTAGTCCAGCTTGATGGAACTTCAGTTAAGACCTTAGGGGTCATTAAAAATGCAAGTTTGACTTTACACTCATGTCCAAATTTTTCAATACCTCAAGATATTTATGTTATAGATTTGCCCGCATATTTTTCAATGTGCCTGTCTAGATACTTTACAAGCAAAATAGATGGCCATTTTTCATCAAATTGGTCACATTTGTACTCAGAACTAGATATGGTACTAAGGTAACCATAAAATTAGAATTGTTAGCTAAAGACCACATAGAGCCCTACAATCCCAGTCCCATTAATTGAAGTTATGTGATTATGGATCAGGATGAAATTCAAGATTATTTAGCCTATAACACACAAACTGAAGCATATCCTGACATTGTTTTAGATGAATGGGCCACTAGAAATGAACAGAATGATGATTTGCATGATACTGGTTTTGGAAATTACATGATTTTAGAATCTGATGTAGTTGTGCCTAATTTGATAAAAGATCCAGAATCTGAATTTGATTTAGCTAACCAGTTATGGGATTTTTATTTTGATGGATCAAGGAATAAGGATGGTGTTGGTGCAGGGGTTATGTTATTTTTACCTAATGGTGATAAGTTTTATGCTGCATACAAGTTATCTTTTCCTTGTTCTAACAATGTGGTTGAATATGAAAGACTGATTCAGGGTTTAGAGTGGGCAAGATTGAGAGGAATTAAATGTTTGAGGGCATTTGGTGACAGTGAGATGATAGTAAAATAGGTGAGGGGTATCAATACTATTAAAAATGATCTTCTAAAGATGTATAAATCTAGAGTATTTGATATTCTGGATGAGTTTGATGCTTTTAACCCGATTTCAATTCCTAGAAATAAAAATCAGCATGTTGATAGGCTGGCTAGCATTGGTGCTCATGTTTCAGTTATAGAAAATAAAAGACAGATTATAGACCAATCACATGTCAAGATTATTGTTAGGCCATCTATTCCAGATAATGACACTTATTGGCAGGTTTTCAATACTGATGAACATATTTTAAGTTTCTTGACAGAAACAGATGGGTTTTCAGTTTCTAGAAATAACAAAATCAATCAGTAGATGGAAGATCAAGTCATTCAGCTGAAGACCAATAAGCTTCCAAAGGGATTGGTCAGCCTGGAATCATCTTTTAACTCTGATGATCAGTTCAGGAAGGGTAAAACCAGCCTGTTGATCAAAGAAGATCATTATGAGGAGGTGGAGATATTCGGAGACAAATACTTGAAGGTTGGTAAAATTAATTCTCCTAAAGAAAAAGAATTGTTAATTGATCTTTTCAGAGAATATAGTGATGTTTTTGCATGGGATTATGCTGACTTAAAAGGATTTGATACTCAATTAACCCAACACACTATAGAATTAGAGCCAAATGCTAGGCCAATTAGACAAAGGAAAAGGCCCATAAACCCCAAGTTAGAACCGTTAATGTTGAAAGAACTGAGAAAACTCTTGGATGGTGGTATTATATTTCCAAACAAACACACATCTTGGATTTCTAATTTAGTTCCAGTAAGGAAGAAGAATGGAGAGATAAGACTTTGTGTAGACTTTAGAGACCTTAATAGGGCATCTCTGAAAGATAGGCACCCTCTTCCTTCCATGGAACAGATTTTACAATGTGTCAGAATCTGAGAGATTTTCTCTTAGATGGATATTCTAGTTATAACCAGATTTTAGTTAAAGAATCTAATCAATTTAAAATAGCTTTCACAACTAAATAGGGTACAATGGCTTACAGAAGAATGCCATTTGGGTTATCAAATGCAGGGGCCATTTTTTAGAAAGCAATGGACATGGCTTTCAATAATTTGATGTATAAGTTTGTTCTAGTATACCTAGATGATGTTACAATTTACAGCAAGGTTGCAAATCAACACATAGATCATTTGAGACAAATTTTGCAAAGATGTAGAGATTTTGGAATCTCTCTTAACCCAAAGAAATCTATTTTTGCAATTCATGAGGGTAAACTTCTAGGATACCAGGTGTCTAAGGGGGTACAACTATTGACCTTGAGAGAATTCATGCAATTCTGGAACTTTCATTGCCTAAACACAAGAAAGGATTGCAAAGTTTTACTGGGAGAATAAATTTTGTTAGATGGTTTATCCTTGATATTGCTAACCTGTTAAAACCATTTACTGCTATGCTAAAGAAGGATGTCCCTTTCAGCTGGACTAATGAGGGAAAGAAGAGTTTTGAACTGATAAAACAAGCTTTGTCTTCAGCCCCTACTTTAGTTACTCCTGATTTTACTAAAGACTTTATTTTATATGCTTATGGTGGTTCTGACACTATTTCAACAATGCTGGTTCAAAAGAATGAAGAAAAACAGGAGCAACCAGTTGTTTTTTTCAGCAAAGGTATGGATGATTATGAGAAAAGGTACAGTTTTGTTGAAAATCATGTGCTAGCTATTATTAAAGCTTTGAAGAAGCTTAAGCATTTGGTTGCTAGAAATAAAGTACATTTGATGGTTGCACATCCTAGTATTAAATATTTTTTATTGAATAAGGATGTTAATGAAAAGAGGGCAGGTTGGATAACAAGGGTTATGGAATATGATGTACAAATTCATGTAACCAAGCTAGTTAGAGGCAAAGGCCTTTGTTCTTAGATGGCAGAAGAAGAAAATCAAGCTGAAACTACTAAAGAATCTGCCTTATTTCAAGGTGATGTTGTATTGTTTAATGATCCTACCACCTGGTTATCAAATATGACCAGATTTTTGCAAACTGGACAATGTCCAAATAATCTTGACAAAGCAAAGAGAAGGTACTATAGGTTACAATCTATTCCCTATGTTCTCATTGATGGTATACTTTATAGGAAAGATTTTTCTGGAATGTTTCTCAAATGTATTGATTCAGTTGATCAAAGCAAAATTTTATCTGAATTTCATGATGGATCTTGTGGAGGACATTTCAGTCCTAAAACTACAACTTGGAAAATACTAAGAGCTGGCTACTACTGGCCAGATTTGTTTAAAGATGCTTATTCTTGGGCAAGAAAGTGTCAAAAGTGTGCTATGTTTGCAGGGAAACAAAAGCTGGCAGGATTGCCATTAAAACCAATTGTTGTAGATCAGCCATTTAATAAGTGGGGAATGGACTTTATAGGTCCTATAAATCATAATTCTAGTGTAGGTCATAAATGGATTTTGACTGCTACAAACTATTTTACAAGATGGACTAAGGCCATTGCACTAAAGGAATCTTCTAGAACTGTTGTGTTGAAGTTCTATGAAGATATTATAACCAGGTTTGGAGTACCTCAGTCAATTATTTCAGATAATGCTATGGCTTTTGTTGGTTTAGCTATTACAAAATGGGTTGTTAAAAATGGCATCTATTTAAATACTTCTTCTAACTATTATCCTCAGGGTAATGGTCTTGCAGAGTCTACTAATAAAAACCTAATCAGGATTATCAAAAAGACTTTGCAGGAAAATAAGAGAGATTGGCATTCCAAAATAAAGGCAACCTTATGGCTGGACAAGATTACACCTAAATAGGTTATTGGGAACTCTCCTTATGTCGTGGTTTATGGTAAAGAGGCCAGATTGCCAGTTTCTACTGAATTTCCAGCTTTACAGTTGGTTGATCAGATGGTGTTGTTTGAAGAGGAAGATCCTCTTAAGTTGAGGTATGCTGATTTATTACAGCCTGAAGAAGAAAGGAAGAAGGCATTGGAAACTATGGAACTAAGGCAAGTAAAGACTAAGAGGTCATTTGAAAAGAAAGCTACATCCAGGGATTTCAAAGAGGGTGATCTAGTACTCAAGTGGGATGTCCTAAAGAGCAGGCCGAGGCAACATGATAAATTTGATAATTTTAATGCTTTTCAGTTGTCCACAACTGATGGAGAAGTTATGTGAATTCTAGTTAATGGAATACACCTCAAGCTTTTCTTTGAGGGTTAGGATAGGTCCAGTTTTCAATTCAATAAGTGTTGTCCAAGCACTAGGTCTCTAGGTTGCATTGAGTCTAGTTTAGGTGCATTTTCATTTCAATAATGGTTGCATTCATGGTTTCAGTTTTCCTAACTCTGTTGCCCTATGATAAGTCTACAGGTCATGTCTAGCAGGCAGACATCCAACAGAAGTCGTCAAAATTATTACTCAAAATTACAACATACAACACAATAAGCATTAATAGGAAAAGGTTGCACATTTGTAGGTCCAATTAATACTATCTTACAGGTTTTGTTAATTGGCATGTCATTATTGTTAATTTTTAGATCAAGAATGTATGGTTTTAAATTTATGTTATATTAACTTAATATGTGTGATATAATCACAATATATTCATATATATATTATAACAGATATATAAGCAGATATATCTTTATATATTATATTAGAATTTTGTACATTGAAAAGAGAGACTGTATTGTTTCAAGTATGTATATTATCTTCTTGCAATGTATATATTATCTTTTGAGATAAGTATATTGACTTCTGTGATATGTATATATCCTCAATGATATATTATGATCTTCGTATGTAGTCTTCTGCTTTCGATTTGAATGTTGTGTATTATGCAGTGGTTTCCAATGATCAACTATATGCAATATATATACCCTCCATCGCAAGCGGGTGTCTTTTGATTAACCAAACAGGCATGTCTATTAGTTAATTGCAACTTTCCTTAATTTGTTGTTAATTGAATAACAATTTGTTAACAATTGTTAATTGCCGATGTTGTTTGATAGTTGATCATTGCTGAAGATGTTTAATAATTGTAATCATTATTGTTTGATCAACTAAAATATATACATTGTATATGTATATTTATATATATATAATAATATCATTATTATTATATATATCAATATGCGTATATAATGTATAATAATATTATCTCATATCATTTCATCTGAATAACAATATTATTAATTCAATGATGTTTATTTAATTCAATATTATAAAGAGATAATGTATATTAATATATATATAGTAGTAATATCCAATATTATTATTATTATTATTATTTTATATATATATATATATATATTAATATATATTATTTATTTATTTTCTCATAATATTATAATCATTTTATCTGATCAAAGCTATAAACATCAACACTCCCTCTTAGCTAGGGAAGATAAAATGTAACTCACAATAAGTTCATAAATTGTGAGGGTTAGTTCCCAGGTGGATTGCCTCTATCGGCGATTCTATCCACAACTCATGAGCTATGGTGTGGATTGCCTCTATCAACGATTCTATCCACAAACTCCTGTGTGGATTGCCTCTATCGGCGATTCTATCCACAACTCATGAGCTATGGTGTGGATTGCCTCTATGGGCGATTCTATCCACAAGCTCCTGTGTGGATTGCCTCTATCGGCGATTCTATCCACAAACTCATGAGCTTCAGAGTGGATTGCCTCTATCAGCAATTCTATCCACAAGTAAGATATTTTAATTATCACAAAAATATCTATCACAATAGAAAAAGTTATTGAAAGATCGTCACCTTCCAATAACTTTAACAAATACAAGTGATAATCATTTGGAAGTCGTCACTTCTTTATGATTAACACAGGGGGTAGGCCCATTAAAAACATCCATGATTCATTAGTATAATAATCAATTATATCAAGTTTACCTCAGAAGTGTTTCACCTTCAATAGTGAACTCCCTCTCAATCAACATGATCAAGATTGTCAAAAGTTGACTGAACCATTTGCTCCATCTGTTCCTTGCATTCATCAACCTGTTGACCTCTTTTGAATCAATTTCAACTCCCATTCGTCTCACATACTTTTGTCCAACAAAACTTCACGTTGCCGGTCATTTCTTAACAAACACATGATTTTACAAAGGTTTAAGAGGATTCTCTTTCAAGTCATTCTTCCTTAATACCAACATCATTCGAAGTTTCCATGATTCAAAATCGGGGGCACCTTCAAGTCTGTCTTCTAATCTCATTCCATTTGCCATTCTGAGATTTCCAAAAAAACTGATCTTGATCTTCCTTCAATCTAATCGAAACTTCCTTCAAGCGGTTAGGCTTCAACGAAGGAACCTTGCTCTGATACCATGTTAATTTTATTTAAGAATGTATGGTTTTAAATTTATGTTATATTAACTTAATATGTGTGATACATATAATCACAATATATATATATATATATATATATATATATATATATATATATATATATATATATATATATATATATATATATATATATATATATATATATATATATATATATATATATATATATATATATATATATATATATATATATATATATATTATAACATATATATAAGCAGATATATCTTTATATATTATATTAGAATTTTGTACATTGAAAAGAGAGACTGTATTGTTTCAAGTATGTATATTATCTTCTGAGATAAGTATATTGACTTCTCCGATATGTATATATCCTCAGCAATATATTATGATCTTCGTATGTAGTCTTCTGCTTTCAATATGAATGTTGTGTGTATTCTTCAGTGGTTTCCAATGATCAACCATATGCAATATATATACCCTCCATCGCAAGCGGGTGTCTTTTGATTAACCAAACAGGCATGTCTATTAGTTAATCACAACTTTCCTTAATTTTTTGTTAATTGAATAACAATTTGTTAACAATTGTTAATTGCCGATGCTATTTGATAGTTGATCATTGCTAAAGATGTTTAATAGTTGTAATCATTATTGTTTGATCAACTAAATTATATACATTGTATATGTATATTGATATATATATAATAATATCATTATTATTATTATATATATATATATATATATCAATATGCGTATATAATGTATAATAATATTATCTCATATCATTTCATCCGAATAACAATATTATTAATTCAATGATGTTTATTTAATTCAATATTATAAAGAGATAATGTATATTAATATATATATAGTAGTAATATCCAATATTATTATTATTATTATTATTATTATTATTATTATTATTATTATTATTATTATTATAATATATTTATTTATTTATTTTCTCATAATATTATGATCATTTTATCTGATCAAAGCTATAAACATCAACAATTATTGCATTCATTTTTAGATGTCATTATTGTACTCTAAGTATTGATCACATTTCAAAATTTCAAAATTCATAACTGATCATTAATTGTGCATTCAAACTAAATGTAGTATATAAATTGTCTTTTCATGTTTCATATTTCATATCAACAATAGAGTACACCTGTAGAATTGAAAAAATGATTGAAATATGGAATAGGGATCCCATGCATTGCCTTGTTGTCAATGTGTTGTTAGCTGGTTGTCTGCCAGGTCCTAGGTCTTTAGGTCCAAGTCTTCATCTGCATTTAGGTCTTGAAGGTTCATACCTGCATGAGAGAGAAAATGTGGTTAGATCCTGTTGGATCTAAGCAATGCGTGAGAAACAAATAACATACAGTAATAATCGAGTTTTCAAAGCTGCATATAAATCTGAAAAATTTAATGCAATAAGAAAATGTACACCCACACTCACTGCAAGGTAGTATTAAAGGGACTTATTTTGCGAACATGAAACCTTTTACTATTAATGATCATTCTGGTGTATGTTGTCCTTTTTATTAACCAAGTATTTGAATTAAAGGGACTTAGTGTTTCTAGATGAGAAACCTTTTTCAGATTATGCAGTACCTTGGTAGATTAGTGAACATAATGGTCTGAGTATTAATTTATAAGTGTCATTTTGGCATTTTTGTAAATTGTTTATTATGTTCACTAATCTAACCATTTCAAAATGATGTTGTTTGAGAGCTTAACAGTTTATTTTGCAGAAAGAAAGTATGACTGGTTTTCACATTTAGTCAAAGAAAAGAGATGCAGAACAGGCTGACATGCTACTGAAAGTGCCAAAATCACAAAAGTTCAAGATCAAATCACAAAATGCAAATTCATGATCACTAGTATTTCACATCTTTGTTACAAATTTCAACAATATCACTAATTGTTGTTGATTACAGAAAGGATCCTACATAATTTTTTTTTTAAAAGTATCATAAAATGTTTACTAAAATGTATCTTTGAGTGTCACGAGCCTGTGCTCGAACTTCATTGATAATATACAAACATTTTTACATCTTATTGCATTCCTTTTAAAAAATTCAAATTCAGCATCAAAGGGAACTGTATTTAATATCTGATAATTTGTGCCATGATTGTACCATTTTTAATGAGGATTTTGAGGACTTGGTTTCACATAAGTGCATAGGTGGCTGGTGTATAACAGTGACAGTGATTGTGTTGTCAAGATCACAATTAAAAAATGATGACTTTTGCAACATATAGAATGAATGGTGTTTTGGGTTAAAGCAAAGTATAGCAACAGTGGGTTGAAAATAGTGGCAAAAATATAGAGAATAGTCAAACATTTACAACCAAGTCAAATGCACATTAAAAGTTTATCAAAGAAATCAACTGAAGGAGTTCAATTTTAAACAGTCATTATGTTACAGGAACTCTAATGCAGTGAGCTTTTGAGGCTTGATTAATTCTATGGAGCTAATTGTGTTTGACTATGTATTGATAAAAATGAATGATTGGTTTTTGACAGTGTGTGAACTGATAGTTGTGTTTTGAGTTCGTTTATCAAGCTTGAGAAATCAGAGATGCAAAGATGTACACAAGCTGCCAACAAAGTAAACAACAGACAGAGAAAAGAAATGAACTTATCTTTATGAGCAAGGTGACTTATGTCCTTTGACATCTTTTAGTCATGTTTTTTTTAGTCAAGTTCCAAAGCCGTGAAGCTTATGATGGAAAGATGTCATAGTTTAAATTGAATACATCTACCACATCTTCCAGTCACGGCAAATGGTTTTGATGTGATAATTGAGGTGGAGAACCCATATGGTGGTATGTTGTCAAAGTTTTGAGACATCTTGGAAAGGGTCTGAAATTGTGGTTGAGATGCCTTAAGCCAATGCCAGGTTTCTTTATGACACATCTCAGCCACAGCTTAGACTGATGCCAAGATGACTGAAGGAAGAAGTTGAGCCTTGGTCACGACACTGTCATAAAGATGCAGAGAACCCTCGTCAAGAGTGGTGAATAAATGTAAGTTTTTAAAGAAAATTTGCAATAGAAATGTATATGAAGTGGCTTACCAGTCAAAGTCATGACTGAATGTGAGTTCTATTTCAAAACCCACGAGCTGATATTCATTATCAGTCACGGTTTCATATATACAGTCAACTAAAGAGGCTACGCCAGTCAAAACCATGGCTTACAATGAGAGAAGTCAAAAGCCACGGTCACAGTTCGATCCCACAAGTTGAAAGTCAAGAAGCAGAGTTCTAAAAACTCACAATTTCAATACTGTTCATTCATAGTTGCATGTCAAAGAAGAGGCCAAGTTTCGGTTGTAACACTATCGACATTGCAAAGGGCCCCCATCAATAAAGGTGGTATGAGAAACATAAGCCTTCAAGCTTGAAATAAGATAGAAAACTTAAACCATCGAGCACTTACCAGTCTGAAGCCGAGTCACAACCAAGTGCGAGCTCGTGGTTTAAGACCCATAAGCCGATATCACTATAAGTCACGGCCTCATACTTTCAGTTGAGTGTAAGCTTCAATGATAGACAAGCTGTGACTTATAGTGATAGTTAGAGTTTGAAAATCAAATACCCAAAAGCCTAACTTTCTTGCATCAGTCACGGCTTCATACATTAAGCTAAAACATATTCATTAGTCACAGTTTTTGAAGGTAATGGAGATCTGCAATCATAAAACCATGACTGGTAATAAGATATAGTTCAAGGTTGATTTGGGGTATCATTCAAGGCTATGCTCGAACTTTCAAACTCAACTTCTAGTTCGAGCCGCATGTTCACAACTGAGAGTTGCTTATTCACAGCTATAAGCAAAAGGGGAAGGCCGAGAAAGATTATTAGTCACCGGTTACACAATGAATACATCAGTCAACATAAATGGAGATGCACAGTGCCTTACCAGTCGTGCCATCATTGAAGGTCAGCTTGAGGATGAGGACATAGAATGAGTGAAGAATAACAAAATGAAGACTCCAAACAACACCAGCGAACCTGAGTTCCATAATATCAAGCTCTCAGTTCGAGACTCCTGCCAAAGAAGATAATACATAACAGAGAGTTCTATTGCAGGGAGCCGAGCTTCATGAGAAATTTTAGCAAAGTAAGGCTAGGGTTGCAATTTCTTCTTGTTTCTTCTCTTCGACGATAGAAAATAAACACTAGTTTCAAGAATGAAATGAACCTATGATTTTTTGGAGTCCATCAAGTGAAGTGCATTCAATGTCTTCAATGCAGATGTCAATTCCTGCAGTTTTGAAAAGTGTAACAGTGCCACATCACTCCTATGCTTTCGCATTGTGTGCAAGTGGGATGACTGGTCACATCGACCCTCTTCCATTTTGCATTATTTTTACACTTAGAAATTTATTTCTAAGTTAGGAGTTAGAGGTTTTAGGTTGTTACTTAATTTTAGATTTTATTCAAATTAAGTAATTTAAAATATTGGCAATATATTGTACAAGGATTTTAAAATCCTTATTCTAAGCCAATATTTTGTGCATTTATTGATGGAGTTTCCATAGGCTAGAGTTTTGGCACATTTTATGGCCAAATTAGGGTAATTTGTAAAGGGTTTGTATTTTCGGATTTGAGGGGAGGGCCTAATATAAAATTGATTTTCATGATCAATTTTAGGGGTTGCAAGTTTTGGAGAGAGGCAAATAGTGAACTTATTGTTCCTACATGTTTTGAAGCCTTTTTTGTAACCACATTATCAGATTTATGAAAAAAATAGAGCAAATGTTCTTTGGCCCATGCATTTCGGAGTTTTGATTTTATGATCCTGATTTCATCTTTCTATTCAAGTGTTGTTTTCATTGTTATCCAAAAGAAGTAAGTGTATCTTTATTCCTTCTTAAGGTGATCAGTTATTCTAAACCTTGTATGGAAAACGTATGTTGTTAAGTATTTGAACTATTTGTGGTTTAACCCTAATAGTGAAACCTGTTAGCCTATATGTTGAACAGAGATTTGAAGAGTCATGCCTTTGATATATGATTTTGAGTTACTATTTTATCATTCCAGCAAAGTCTGAATTTATTTTGGTGTATCACCCCTATTCATTTCAATTTAAGTTTCCTTCTACCCCTTTTCTTATCAAGTTTCAAATCAGGTGGTGATATTTCATATTTTATAGGAACTAGCCTAGAATCTGGAGATTCCTCCTTATTCATAGTCTACCCACAGCTAGAGGAGGTTTCCATTGTTAGGATAGAATTGTCGTGCAGGCCTAATATCTGAGTTAGGGCGACAATTCTAAGTCTGAACAATACTCAACATTATCAAGTCTTGAATCGATTGTGATGACCCATATTCCCAAATTGCTTCATCTTCATGAATTTTTTCATTATTTGAAGCTCTTCACCTTGAAACATTTTTCATTGTCATGACTTTGAACTTGTACTTGTACTTGAAATATTTATGATGTCCTGATGTCTTGGCTTTGATCTTGTACTTGTAAAAGTGATGTAAGTGTTTTATGTAGTTGGATCAATCCAATTGAACTTGGATTTATAAAGGAAATTCAAGATTGTAATGATTTCTTATATCTTTGACTTGTAGACTTCATGTGGCACTTACACATGTTTTGATGGATTGATGAATGGCTAGGATTTGCATCTTGACTTGATCTTCAACCTAAAGTCCCCCTGCTTTCTCGATGGTTTGAGGTTTTTATGTTGAAATCATGCTCACACTTGAATCATTGGGCCTCGTGTTTCCTCCACTTGAGCTTCAACTTGAACCTTTCCTTTCTACCCTCGTTGATCCTTTACGTTGTAAAACAACATCAATTTGTCAAATACTTGCATTTCATATTTTACTTCAAATCAAAATATTAATTCTTATGTCCTTCAAGTTCTTGAGGAAGATATTCTTCATGAACACAACCTTGATTTAAAATGCAAGATTGAATTCCCTTAACCTCTAAGGCTTGATTACCTCTACATAAAATGAAGACTCCAAATTTAAGTAACTCATTCGAATTCTTCATTTAGAAATGAATTCATGACCCCTTTTACAAATCAACACTTTGTCTAAATGCAATGAAAGTTCTTAACTTACAATTCAAATCCTGAGATGTTTGACTTCTACATGGTCTGATTCACTTTTAGACTATGAAAATTTACTTTGTTTGTAAAGTTTTTACCTGATTAGGTCTAATCTTTTTGGGAATTTAGGGCTTGCACTTATTGATTTGTCTAGGTTTCAAGGCTGGGCTAAATCTGACTTTAACCAAAAGTCTATTATCTTTATCTAGGCTTTCCCTTAATCAATAACTCAACCTTCCATTTAATGATTAATCATAGCTTACCCGCGCTTAGCATTTTCCATCGAAATTGGAAGTGTATGAGTAGGGGTGGAAATCTTAATGTAGTTGGGCAAGATCACCCAATCACTTGCATAAATAAGGCCCTAGTTGGGCAAAAACACTTGAACTTGAGTTTTTTTAAAATTGCGTATGAATTGGGCAAACGACAAGGGTGGTTTCAAAAATCTCGTGTTGATTGGGCTAAGTACATGCCCATTTTCAAAATTCAAGGCTTAGTTGGGTGAACTACATGATCATTTTTGGAATTTTAGCTTGAGTTGGGCAAAACACGTGAACATTTTCAAAATTTTAGCTTGAGTTGGGCAAGACATACAACCCATTTTTGGAAATGATAAGGTGTTTGGGCAAAGTCATAAAGGAACTTTTGGAATTCAAGGCCAAGTTGGGGTGTGATTTTGAAAATCTGCCCCTAGTTGAGCAAAATACCACAATCCATTTTTGGAATTCTAGCCCTAATTGGGAAAGGTACATTTCCCTCTCCCTTGTTCAAATCTGAATTCATGAGATACTTGGGTGTTTTCATTGCATCAAGGGGGCGGAAATTCCGTGTGTATTGGGCTAGGCATCATGGGGTTTTTGGAAATCTACCCCTAGTTGGGTGAGATGCAAGTGGGTTTTTAGAAATGAAAAGAGAGTTAGGCGAAATGCCTCAAAGTTTTTGGGAAATCTCTCCTCTATTGGGCCAAATGCAATGCATTTCATTGATCACTAGCCTATTCAAATCAGAATTTACTCCTTTGGGTGAAATCATTGTATTTTTGCCACTTGCAAATCAAAACTCCTCATGTATTTGGGCATTTTCCATTGCTTAACTTGGCATTTGCCAATTGAATCTAGATTGATTCAAACTTGATATCTTGAATTCAAACTCCATGTTTCACACTTGATCAACTTAAATTCAAACTTCACCCACTCTTTGATTGTCCACAACTTGATCAAAAAATTATTATTCTTGATAATGCTTGGTGGAATTTGTCAAGACCTCTCGGGCTTGACACAATTTACCTCTTTTCCTATGTTTCATGAATTTGATCATGATCAATCCCTACTTCATTCTTTCCTTTCCAAGACTAGGACACCATAGATTGTATAAGACTAGGTGATCAAACTTTAACACCCCTTACTACCTCGAGACCTAGGCTTACCTGAAACTTGGACTTCAAAAATACTACTAATCTAACCTACAGCCTATACCTACTAACAATTGAAAAAAGAGGGGTTCCCCATTTGCAACAGGGAGATGGTGTGAAAACCTCACAATAAAAATCATAGTCTCTCAATATTTTGGAAGCATATCATTTGTTATTATAACAAAAACTAGGAGGGAAAATTATAACACAACAGAGAAGCATTAACATTGACCTCTATTCTATCCAAATATTGGAACCTAAAAATCAAAACAAAATGTGAATCCAAAAGGGTACTAGAAAACTTGTACTTTGGAGAGAGTGACAAATAAGTGCTCTTTTAGGACAAGAGATGGTTGAAATGAAAGCTAATCTTGTAATGTCTGACCACTTGTTTTTTTAATTGAGAAGGTTGGAACAATGTTTTCTTTTTGGTCCATTGTGTTGCTTCGTCAAAGTCACCATAGTCTTTGTCCCGTCTCATCCTAAAATTCAAAGTGACACTTTGGGCCATTTTTTATTCTTCCTTGAGCTTTGTTCAATAATATAAATGTCTTTTCATTGGATATTTAATGTAAGAATAAATTAGATAGAATGTATGAGTCACTTTAAAATATTATCAGATTTCCACAATCCATACTGATAATTTACTTGATAATCTTCTGGATTAGATTGTGTAGGATTTTTTTAACATCAACATTTCAAATCACTCTGATTCATCGTCAGGATGAAAAGTGCTGAGAATGTTCAAAGGATGTTGGAAATGAAAGCTAATCTTGTGATGCCTGACCACTTGTTTTTTTAATGGAGAAGATTGGAACAATGTTTTCTTTGTGGTCCATTGTTGCTTCATCACATTCACCTTAGTCTTTGTCCCATCTCATCCTAAAATTCTAACTTCGAAATGACACTTTGGGCCATTTTTGTTCTTCCTTGAGCTTTGTTCAATAATATAAATGTCTTTTCATTATATATTTAATGTAAGCATAAATTAGATAGAATGTATGACAGTCACTTTATAATGCTATCAGATTTCCACAATCCATACTGAGAATTTACTTGATAATCTTCTGGATTAGATTATCAACATTTCAAATCACACTCCGTGATTCATCATCAGGATGAAAAGTGTTGAGAATGTTCAAAGGAGATCAACATTTCTAATGTGTTCTACGAAATAGAGAGGTACTGTGCTCAAATAAAACAAAAGACAAAATTTAAGTTCTTGATAGTCTCACCTGGAAAACTGAAGGCATTTAACAATTCAAGAAACTACTGGCAATAGACCATAAGAATACATTGATTAACCAACAATGCTACCTACCGGACCACCTCTAAATAAGTTACCAGATAAAATAGTTATGAGCTATTTAACAAATATGAAAAAGTCCAATCCCTGGCCAATTAATGAGGATTTGGCTTCAGAACACAAGCTTCTGAGTTCTCTGCTTTTTATTTGAAAAGTTAGCTCTTTACTACTGGCAATAGACCATAAGAATACATTGATTAACCAACATTGCTACCTACTGGACCACCTCTAAATAAGTTACCAGATAAAATAGTTATGAGCTATGTAACAAATATGAAAAAGTCCAATCCCTGGCCAATTAATGGGGATTTGGCTTCAGAACACAAGCTTCTGAGTTCTCTGCTTTTTATTTGAAAAGTTAGCTCTTTACAATATAATTTATAACAGCGATTGATACAGCTTCTGAACAGCTAAAGAATTTTCCTCTTATTTCCTTGAAATTACTTGAATAGACAAAAGAATACATGATTGAGAAACCATGCTACCTGCTCCTTAATTCAAGGCATTGGCAGTGCAGAACAAAATACAGATGAATGGCTGATCTTGAAACAATAAAGATGAAGATGTCTTCTGCTATTGTTCATGAGCCGGACCTTCCAAGAATGAAAGAATGAAAGAATGAATACATAACAAGCTTCTGAGCTCTCTTTTATAATACCCATAAAACAGCTGAAAGAATCCCATTTTATTTTCTTGACACAAATGAATAGATGCAGGCATGTAGACAGAAGCAGAACATGTTAGATATCAACGAATCATCTCAAACTTATGAATTCCTAGAGGTAATAATAATTTGATGAATCTGCACCATGGGGTGTCTCCCTACATAGCATAGAGCGTGCCTCCATTATAGAGCGTGGTGGATCCAGATCCCTCTCTTGCAAAGCATTTCCTTGCAATCTCTGCATCTGAGATGCAAAGGTATCATCTAGAATCTGAAAAAAAATGACACCACAGAATTCACTGCATTGTCAGTTCCATCTACATGTTTTAGAATAACAGGGCCCCCAAAAAATCTTTTCTAACATATGCATGTATGCAAATAAATCCTTCTCTTCCAATTAAATAGAAATAAAGGACCAAATCAAATACATCAATAAAATTCTTACCCCCAAGGCAAAGCAAGAACCTTTATACCAAGATCTATTTTCTTTCCTGTTTTCCAAGAAATAGAGCACATCCTGTAACCAGAAAATGAAGAAGTTAGTCTAATTACAAATGGGTATGAGTTGATCATTAATAGTGGAAGCATTAGAAGTAACCTGTCCCATGCGATCCCAAAAGCCCCGACAAATAGCTACAAAAATCCGGCTGTCAAATATATAATGGAGCTGACAAATAGTGTCAGTGAGCTGAGAATTGAGAAGCTGCATTCTTTCCCGGATCTCATTTTCTCCACCTGCCTCTTTTGTGTCCTGAAGAATTCTCTTCAGTTTTGTTGTGCGTTGTACATGCGTCTGTATTTTGTAAAAGTGGCACTTTTGTTAAATACTTAAAAATCAGCCCAAGCAACATAGAAAGATTAATCACCACCTTTCAGCTAAATCAAGATGAACATAGAACAAAGATCGCTGACACATCTGTAAGTCTTATAACATTGTCAGAAGAGCTATTGTGATACTTCAACCTAATAGAGAATAAGATGGCAATATCTCACACAAACTAACAATCTGCCAAACCAAAACAAATAGAAAGATCCCACATCTCAGCCAAATCAAGATGAACACAAAATCGTCTAGCATAGTGGCATCATACATAAACAATCAACCAAACCAACAAACAGAGAAAGATCAAACCTCTAGCATAGTGGCATCATACATATACAATCAAACAAACCAACACACAGAGAAAGATCATCCAAAGTCAGCCAACTCATAGACAAAGATCATCACATGCCAGCCAAATCAAGATGAACACAAATCATTAAATCATTGCATACACAAACAATCAACCAAATCAACATATAGAGATTTATTATGTCAGCCAAATCAACACATTTAGAAAGATCATCGCATATCAGGCAATTCAAAATGAACACAAATCATTAGCAAAGTGGCTATCATTGAAATGTGACAGGAGTGAACTAGATCAAAATCAAGATAAGGTGGGAACTAGATCAAAATCAAGCACCATTGTGATGATTCAGTGGCCAGCCTATTGAAGAAAGAACAAGGATCACACAAAACAATTAGACAAATTAACACATAGCAACCAAATGAAGAAGAACACAAACCATTAGCAATGACATTCATTAAAATCAAATTGCAATCAGACAAAGATCAGTATGATCCATCATGATTCAACAACAGGCCAAAGCATCAACAAATAGAAGATAAAGCTTGGCCAGATCAAGATGAACACCACAGGTGGCATTCACTAAAATACAATAAGCCAAATCAAAGTGCAGTCAGACACAATCATTTCAGGGAATATTGCAGCAATGCAGTTTCTCCACTCATAAAGCATGTTCAAGCAGATCAATATCAAATATAAATAAAACAAACACTGAGTTTTCAAAGCTCTTTTGGCATGATAGACTTATAGTTAGTTGATCATGGCAGCAGTTGGCACATACATTATCTGCAAGTCTCTCCACAATTGCTTGCAAGAATGTTTTGTATTTGGTTCTCAACATCACAGTAATGCCATTCAGCTGCTCTCCGAACACCAATTTCTTATCGCCAGCAACTGGAGTTAGCACGCATGATGCCCAGGACCTGAGTTGAGTCTCGACTTTAGGATGCAATGCATCAAGGATTCTCTTAATGGTGTTTAAGAATAAACCCAACTGCAAATCAAAGAACAAATATTAAAGCCATGCAGATCTAAAAATTCTTTCCTTTCAGTGACACTGGCAAGCCTATACATGATCAAAACCCAAACCCAAAAATATACAAAAGAGAAACTAACTTACATCATTGGGAACACTGTAGAGGCATACTGAATTACGTCTTGCTAACTTTTGCATGTACTGTAGACCAAATTTTTTTGGTATTATGCCATCTTTCAATGGAGTCAGGACCTCAGTATACTGTTTCTCCAATGCTCTCATTACTGCTCTCTCTACAGTTGTTATGGCCTTAAAATCAACAAATATCATGAATTAATTCACGTCCAAAAAGGCGGATTCGAAAACTAAAATAAAACTCAATGACCACATCTACAAAAAAAACGAAAAAAAAACATTGTGTTCTGCTACACATTGAAATATTGGACATCTATGACAAAAATTTCCACCACATACATTTTCCAATTCAATGGAGTATTCAGGCCAGCGGTTTATAATTGCTTCATACTCATTCAAAGTATCTTTGATGCGCTCATACATTTCCTCAACAAATGGTGATGTTGAGTGCTGTGTCATTGCTTCTATTGAACGAACCTAGAATGAAATGATATACAATCAATGTTAGCATTACCAGACACACTATGTCATTGGAATTTCTTCTTCAAATCCAAGGATTATTTTATGCAGACTGCAACTAGTGAATCCAGAATTCAACAAATCAGATTAAAAAGTACAAAAATTAAAGAGTCTGATATGAATACTTCTGAAAAACTAACATATATAAAGTCACAAGAAGCACTACATCGAGATCTTGTGCCTACTAAAGGCTTCCTAAAGTCAGTAAATACACCTTTGCACTCAAAGTGAAATCCAAACTATCATACATTATCAATAAGAAACTCACTTTTTCAAGCTTGCAAAAATCAAGCAGATAAAGCCGCTTGTCCTGGATCCAAAGAACAATATACAGATGAAACAATTCTTTCGAATCCACGCCTCCCTTTATTGGACTGCAATAAGAATTCAGTATTAAATTGTTAATTCTAGAAAAGAAAAACATTTATCATTCGACAATATACATCACTTTCTCTTTAATTGAATGTACCAAATATTCCAGGATGCCAGATCCCTTTGGAAATCAGCGGTTGCAATCAGCAGCTCTATCACAGGTGTTGAAGGGCTAGATGGAGGGCACGCAACCAGAAATGCCCGTAGTCTATTGCACAGCTCCACAGTGTATACACCGGCAGTTATGTTTGGGAGATCAATACAGCTGAAAAAAGAAATCACAAAACGGCACATATATGTCATGCAGGACCTCAGAAACATTAAGGCTGAAAAATGTTACGACCACCAAGACAAAACCTCCCATATTTAAATTACAAGCAGATTCTTTGAAAAAGCACAGATTCTGGTTACCTTGGTAGAATGTGTTTATTGTGGATTGCAATATCAGTGTGCACTTCATCTCTAATGTGCATGCATAGGGCTTTCATTTTCAGGTAAGCTGTAGATGTAGTTAAGGAATCCATCAAAAATCCATCATTGTTGCTCATTATAAATTCATCAGTTTCTGCCATATGCCGCTTGCATCTTTTTCTTGCAGCCATCTGTATAAATAGACCACAAGAATGACTTATTAAGCTTATTTGAAGGAATGATCCTAGAATCCCTTTAAAGTGAATAGAAAACAAGGTCACAAGCATAAAAAAGTAGAAGATAAGAATTCGCTGCAGTATGCAATGCAAAAAGCCTCCACATCAAAAAAAGAAAAAGGAAAAAAGTGAAGCAGAGCGCACCTACGATATCTTGTGCATAACTGTACATTGGTGCTTCTATTGAATATGATGTTGGAAAAATAACAAAGTCCTCATAAATATTATTTAGAATACTTAATTCAAGTCTGACCATAGTTCAGCTTTGTGTATTGCTAGAAAATTTCCAATGGTTGAAGCACAATCATTCTCAGACTGCTGGTCTTGAACATCAATGGTCGAAAAGAGATCTCCTCAACAATATTCAGAATAATCATGCAATTCATGGAATCATGTAACCTTTCATTTATACAATCATGTCATTTATATTTTTCAAACCCCTGAAGCTATAGATTATTATATACCTCATATCCCTCAAATATTAACTTGATATGTCCAACCAAAGACCATGATAGCATCCATAACTATCTTGATCTTGTGAAACCAAAGACAGATATGTTTATGTATATAAAAGATGACCCTTCTTACTGAGGAATAAACAATTGCAGCATTTTTTTAAATTTCTACGGAGACTATCATGAGCAGTAGGATGCCTGTAAATGATGACTGCTCGAGCGCAAAGCCCTCTTTTGAATGACAGATTCTATTGCAAGTACATCATCATCAATGATAAAGCCTGAATTCAATGAATGTTTCTCTCTTTGAGGATGAACAATTCTAGAAGTTTCTATTAGACTGGTGAAGGATAATAATAACCCCCCCCCCCCCCCCCCCACCTCTCTGGATCCATATATTCAATGATATTTCCTCTATGAATCCCAGAAGCTATTCCTCCTGTTTTCTATAGTTATCATGCTGTATCTGACCAGACCATGCCAACATCCATATATCTGTCAATCTTAATGAAACCAAAGGCAGTTTTACACTGTACATAAAATCTAGAGCCAAGACTTGGACCTAAAATGAGGAGCAATTAATTGCAGCATTGTTCTCATTTCTTTGGAGATTGTCACGAGTGCCAGGGTGCCACTAAATGACGATAAGCCCCTTGGGTTTTTTTCACAGTTTCCTTCCTAGTTTTTATACATATATGATATAACTGTCAGACAGCTTCTGTTGCAAGTATATTATGCTCAATGACAAGGCCTGATTTCAATAAATATTTCTCCTCAAGAAGAAATTGAAGAATATCTCTCCTAAAGACGAATAGTTCTGGGAAGCTCCTATTAGACTGGATCCATATAATTCAATCCCGAAAGCTATTCCTAATTTTTTGGAATCAATTTTCTTTCACAGAAACCATCTGGATTAGGAAACCCCGTCAAAAGCATTTTCTCAGGGAATCAAACACCATTGGGGTTTCCAACTAGCTTGAAAAATGTTATAATACTATGGCTTATTCCAACATTTTCCATTGATTCAAGAGGTTTATCAAAGTCCCTTACAGATTCCAGCATTGACATCTCTAGTCTCACAGGGCTTCAACGAAATTATCTTTTCCTTTATATAAAAAAATTTCCACCAGAAATGGGCCCTAGCCATCCCCTGTTTAATCCTTTGCACATGAAATGTTAGATTCGAGTTAAAGACTTGGACTGAATACTGGAGATTTTTCACCTATCATTGTCAGACAGATTCTATTGAAGGCAGGGGAATTCATCTTCATGCTAAAGCCTGAATTCAACAATTGTCTGTCTAATTGTGGGGCATGTGACTCTTCAGGATAAAGGATTCTACATAAGCCCTCTATGGATTCATATCATCAGTGTTGTTTTCCATATAAATCCCATAGGCTATCTATGTTTGTTTGGAACCAGTTATTTACCAGAAAGTGTGTAGCTTAGGAACCCACCATCATGTTGGAATAAATATAATTTACTCTAATTAAGTTTACTTAGGATAGCTTAAAAGCACATGCTACAATCATTTAATGATAGCTATCTTATGTATCATCATTTAATATTTTACATCAGGTATTTAATATTTGTAGCAGGGTAGTTATACCTGCTCTCTCCTCACTTTATCCCACATTGGTTGTGTTTGTAATCTCTTGGGTGGTAAGTACTTTATATACTCACCCATTGCTCCTATATGAGCATCTCAATCAATTCAATAGCAATTCATATCATTGCATTTGATCTCAGTTGTTCTTCATTGCTTTCTTGCAGTTGATAGTTTCCCGGTTTGATCCCTTGAAGTCAGCAGCTTTATGGGCTCCTAATTTTTCTAACACATCATAAGTATTTTCATGGGAAATCCAAACAGCATTCAGGATTTCAATTACATTAAAAAATGCTAAAAAACAATAACTTCAGCTGTTATTCCAACATTTTCCACTGACTGAAGAGGATTGAAGAGGTGTATTAATGTCTCCGGCATTCCAGCATTTTTTATGACATTTTGTCCAGTCTCACAGGATTTCAGCAGAGGTTTCTTTTTTATTTCAGTTTGTTATAGTTTTTTTTACACAAGCAATTTTCCAGCAGAAATTGGACCCTACCCATTAATATTTTTAACCCCTATTTCCTTATTGTTTCATATTTTCTCTTCCAGACTCTCGTGAAACATAATATTTTTAAAGGTTTTTTTATAATCTTTCTCCTTCATTTGTAAGCCTTAGCATTAGACACCGTGCTTCTAGATGTCTGCTGACATTTTGACTAGAAATTTGACCCTCAGCCTACCAGTACCTTGCTAAGCTCTAACCCTCTCATTGTTCCACTTTCAAATACTTGATGCAAAATAATACTTTCTTTACTGTTTTTATTTTTCTTGATCTTTTTCCTTCATTTGTGAGTCTTTGCACTAAACAACATGACTCTGTATGTCTGCCTACAGTTTTTGACCAGGAATTTTCCTCTTTCCAATTCTTGATGGTTTGAAGTCTTTTCTTTACATTTTGAATATTTTTAAGTATCTTTCTGCTTAATTGTTAGAGATCCTTTACTGTGTACATTTTCAGCAGCTTCCCTTGTTGGTCAATTTTTGCTGTCTCCTCATTAAATTATCTGTTTTATGTAGATATTGAACAGTATTTCAAACATACATTTGACACCAAACCTACTTATACAGCTATTTCCAAAATACCATTTCTATTTTTATTTTTTTTTCCTTTCAAATGTTTTCCTACTTTCATTGTTTTATGGCCTTACTCCTTCAATAATCAGTTTCACTTGTGTTAGCCACCTAAATTCTCTTTAAGAGATTTAGTGGTATTTTCTCTGAAGCCAAAAGTCAATTGCACATTAACAAATTATTAAGTTGCAATAGGTTCATACTGTACACAAGAATTGCAAATTTTTGGCAGTCTCATGAAAGGCAATTATAAATTTCAATGCACAAACTATTGTAGAAATAAGCTCTGAAATAAACTGAACTTTGCAATATTGCAGTAGAATGGAATCATCTTACTTCCAGTCTTACTAGAAAATGACGGTTAAGGAGAGAACTTGGGTTTTGTGACTTCCAGTGATAAAAATGATGAAGACCATTAAAAGCTTTTTGAAGGAGGCACATTGGTCATTGAAACATCACAAGAATGTTTTTTTCTTAACAGGTAGTGACCATATTGGACAATTGTAGAACAAAATATGAAAAATGATGCCAAAGACTCAAAAAATGTGTCCCCAAGCGGCAACATTGTGACTTCTAAATGAGGGAATGAAAATCAAGTCCAAATGAACTACAAGGACCTTGAAGAAAAGACACCATATAGATTTATGTCAAAATCATTCCATAACTACCATATAAAGAAAAAGGAAGAGAGCTCAATGATTTTTGTAACAAAGAATTCAAGGTTACCTACACTCCAAAGCCAGAAAAATAATGAAATCCAAAAATAGGGGGAAAAAAAGGAGAAAGTCAAAAATGTAGTTTGAAATCCTAAATAGGGCTTTGTTTTTGAGTTTGACATCATTCTAGGTTTGCCATTGATAGAATCTAAAACAACTATTGCCTAAGCTAAAGAAGGCTCTCAAAGATAAACAAACAAGATGTATGCATTAAATGTCTCAGAGATGTGTGCAACAAAGCTCAATTATTTTTTTATAAAAGAATTTAAGGTTACCTACACTCCAAAGCCATAAAAATAATGAAATGCAAAAAATAGGGAAAAAGGAGAAAATCAAACATGTATTTTGAATTTCTTAGGTATAATTAGGGTTTTGTTATTGGATTTAAAACCATTCTGAGTTTACCATGGATAGAATCTAATATAACTTTTAATTAAGCTAAAACCAGCTTCTCAAAGGTAAACAAGAAAGATGTATGCATTAAATGTCTCAGAGATAAGAGAACGGTGAATCCTGCTTAACAGGTTCATTTTGGATTTCCTTGCAATGTTATAACAAGACAGACATGGACAACACTTGGAGTAGTGTTCCTTGAAGAATATCAGAAACTTAGTCATTCAGAAAAAAATGATTAATTGCTGACCCTTGCTGCAAATTGTCATTATAGGAAAACAAAGAGCCAAGCCAATGAGTAACTGAATCGAATACAGGATGATATTAGAAATGATATTTTGAAACAAATGTCTCTCCAATGATTTTTGGAATTTTTAAGCATGCATAAACATGAGTAATAATACAGCACCTGTATATAGTTTCTCAAAGTTGCTTGTGCATCAGGAGAAAGTATGTCATGAAGAAGAGTGTATACTTGCACTGCAGGTGCTAATGCAGGTGCAGCAATACCAGTAGCCGGTCCAAACATGTCAGCTAAACCTGATGGTGATGATTCTTCTAGTGACTTGTAATTCTCAAAAGCCATGGCAAGAAGATGTTCCAATTGATCTTCACTTTCAGCCAACATTCGTTTCTGCAACCAAAAAGTCAAATCAGGTTGTGTAGGATAATCATTTATAATAAAAGGACACATCACAGATAAGAATTGTACAAATGAAGTGGGCAGAGAGGGAATTCATACAATTCAAAATGTTACACATGGCAAATAGTATATATGATGAACATTGTCTCATAGAAGAAGTAAAAGGAGTAGAAATTTCTTTAGTAAAGCAGGCATCTAAAACACCTTTTCTGTAATTATCTAGCTGAGTTATTACGAGAGTAAGCTGTGTATAATTCATTATAAATTTGGATAGGAGTGGTTTTTAACTTTCAATAAATGAGAATATAGGCATCTAAAACATCTTTTCTGTAATTAGCTAGCTGCATTATTACGGGAGTAAGCTATGTATACTTCATTATACATTTGGAAAGGAATGGTTTTTAACTTTCGATAAATGAGAATATAGGCATGCAAAAAAAACAAATAAAACACTTACAGATGGAAATACTGTCTGGTGATGAATTGCCATAGCTAATACATGCACATGGTAAAAACATTGGAGGCAAGTTACCTATCAAATTTAGCTATTTCTTAGAGAAATGAAGTGCTGTGGGATATTATATGAAAATATTTTCCCTAAGTTGCATGCCTGGTATGGAAGACAACTGTACTTAAGCACTTAAGATCCTGTAATAAATGTTTTTGAAATTTTCCATGAATTTAACCAAAAACAGTGAGAGTCCATGGCTGATGGATTTGGGATGGAGAATCTGTGTGTTCTAATTCATAGTCGCATTCCTTTTCTTGTTATGACAATTAATTTTGGTAACAAGTTGAAATTAAAGCTCTAATCTAGACTACATAAATGATCTTGGAATTTGCCTGAGTTCATAATTGGTACATACAGAAATGTCCGAAATTCAAGACTCAAATACCATGACATTCTGTTGTGGGTGCAATATCACTTGTTTGACTTGGTTCTACAGACGGCAACTAGTGCTCCCTGCACTTGGTGTAAACATAAGAGCAAAATAGCTAAAAAATATAACATCACACCAAATAATATCATAATCAGAGTATTCCCTTTATGACACCCTTCATTAGTAAAGATGTAGTGATATTGCATGATGATCATGGACTGATCAAATGCAAAATAACTTCACAACTAAACCATCCTAGGAATGAAAGAAATTTGAATTGGAAAATTCTATGTATGCAGAAATAAGATCCACAAAGAAAAAATAACTTTTACAACAGAAGTATATGTTTAGGATTTGTCAGATAAACTTCCAAACATAAATAAACAAAATAAATTATAAACATGTAAAAAAGGATTAAAATCAAATCAATCATGTAAAATCTAACATCAGCTATTGGAAATGGCTATAATCTAAATATATATGGAGGCATTGGAAGGTTGGCAATGCTGTTGATCAGCCCTCAAACTAGATGCAAAATATGTGAACCACAAAAAACGAACAGAATTTTACAACAGAGAGAAACAGAGAAATGGAAGGAGGAATTAGAAAGGCTGACAATGTTGTTTGTTAGTCCTTAAGGTAGAAGCTAGCCAATTTTTATATTCCAGTGTATAGGGTTCTTTATTTTAGTCTATTTAATCAATATATGACATAAACCACATATAGGATCATATGAACAATAGGAAACTTGATAAGGTTTGGAAGTCCATGCAAAGAACCAACCAATTTGAATTTTTATAAGCTATTAAAGCATAGTAAAGGTTCACGTATAGGACTATAAAATAATAGGAACCTTGAAAAGGTTTGGATGACTGCACAAAAAAAGACAGTTCCCATCATTTATAAAATATTTCCACGGTGGAAAGGTTGATAGACATATAAGATGTCAGCGTCCTCAAGCAATAGTAGGGTGCCAATTTCTCTTTATAAGGAGAGAAGAGGAGAGTTTCATCCCTCTTGGATAAATATATACTTACTTATTTCATTGTTTCAACTTTCAATAGCCGATAAGAATAAATAGAGAGGCAAGTCATCCTCCTTGCAAATGAGTAGAACCTAGGCTTAGCATTAAGCGGGGATCTGAGTTGCAATAAGTCCAACATTAAGTATATGTAAACCATAGAGAACTGAACTATGGTGTCAATCATCCTTTCAAATTCAAAGACATCAATTTTTTGGCCTTTGATGAAATTTTTAGTGTGTTTACAGATGTGAAGCCATGTAGAATGGATGTTCCACAGTTCCATAGGGACACATTCCATGGAGACATTCCCAACATCTCAAATGTCTTAGGGACTTGAAAGTTGAAGGGAACTTCCCTTTATTTAAGACTAGACAACTTGCTCCATTCGGTACATGAATATAAATGAATATAATAAGGGTAAATTTTTAAGGAAAGAGATACTACAACCCCCTAAAAATTATAAGGAGCATTTTCATTGCAAACATGGTGCATAATACAAGTTCAGATTCAGGTTTGAAAGCTTGGTCAAAAAAAATTGGGGGGTTGGATTCGTCCATACAAAAACATAAAAAAATTATATCTAAGACCTTTCTTTAATAACTAACAAATAAATACAATGAAATAAAAAGTATATTTAATACATTTCTATTAATAAGCTGCAATACGTAGTGGTTGTTGCTGGGTATTCCGCATCTCCGTAGCGCATGTATTTCCCTCTACTACTGTGCCCCTAAAGATGCACCGTGTGTTTGTATCGCCCGTGCCAGCGCCTCTCGCTAACGCTTTCCGTGCTTGGTGCTTCATGGTGTTGATTGCTTTCTGTGCTTGGTGCAATACATTCTAAAATATTTTCACATATAAGTCAATCCATCATCTATGTGTCCACGAAATCACTATTCCATATATTTTTAAATATAAATACATTTAAAATGAGGTTTAAAGTGTTATAACATTATTGGAGCCTTTTGCCATGCCCATTGCCTGTCAATGATAAATCATGCCTTGTTCACTTGCAACTAATACTCAAGAGATGCCACTCATACCAAAATTGTGACTAATACTTGATTCATATAACCTATTAATGCCATGGAAAATAGTGAGGTTGTCGTCATATGCTTGAATTTCTACAACTTTCTCACCTTGCAAAACCCTTTTCCAAGCTATTAGATCCATTCTTCGTGCACGACGTTCAAAACCCTTCCTCAATACATGAATGCAAAACTCAAACAATGGGACATAATAGTCACACATTTGTGAAAAAGGGATTCAAAAAAAAAACGTTCTAACGAGTAGCAAATAATTTTAAAAATAATCCAAACTATTGTGTTGACTTGCAACAAAGTCTAAAAAATGTTAAAATATTTTGTGAGTTCTCCCAAGTTCATCCAAAATGAATCCACAATCCAAACACCCAAACCCTAGTCATCTCACACTTGATTCATATAACCTGTTAATGCCATGGAAAATAGTGAGGTTGTCATCATATGCTTGAAGCCCTACTACTTTCTCACCTTGCAAAACCCTTTTCCAAGCTATTCGATCCACTCTTCTTGCACATCGTTCAAACCCTTTCCTCAATACATGAATGCAAAACTCAAACAATGGGCTATAATAGTCACACATTTGTGAAAAAGGGATTCAAAAAAAAAGTTTTAATAAGTAGCAAATAATTTTAAAAATAAGCCAAACTATTGTTGACTTGCAACGAAGTCTAAAAAATGTTAAAATACTTTGTGAGTTCTCCCAAGATTGCCCAAAATGTACCCACAATCCAAATACCCAAACCCTATTCATGCCACAGTTGATCACATCGAACCACTATCTAGATCCCAAATGGATTGCGCCCAAACCAACAAGGTAACAAGGATGAAATGCTAACATAAAGCCTTGAAGGCAAAAGATAGCCACATTTTAAAAACTACATGAATTGGCATCAAAATGGTATGATTTATTTACGGTGTTCAAGTTCTATGGGTATTATGCAATGAAGACCATATTAAATGATAGTATATTTTCTTTACATTGTTATAAGAGCTCTAATAGAAAATTAATCACCACGATGGAGCTTGATATAGTTGTCATGTTATTTTATGGTTAAGACTAATGAGCTCATATTTATGCTTAGGTCTTGCTATAAATTGATCAAATAAATGGACCCTTGATCTAGATGCGAATGGCATGTCCCTACAAAGGTTCTTGTAGTGTTGTAAAATTGTTAAAATACTTTGTGAGTTCGTCCAAAATGTACCCACAATCCAAATACCCAAACCCTAGTCATGCCACAGTTGATCACATCGAACCACTATCTAGATCCCAAATGGATTGCGCCCAAACCAACAAGGTAACAAGGATGAAATGCTAACATAAAGCCAGAAGGCAGAAGATAGCCACATTTTAAAAACTACATGAATTGCCATCAAAATGGTATGATTTCTTTGCGGTGTTCAAGTTCTATGGGTATTATGCAATGAAGACCATATTAAATGATAGTATATTTTATTTACGTTGTTATAGGAGCTCTAATAGAGAATTAATCACCAGGATGGAACTTGATATAGTTGTCATGTTATTTTATGCTTAGGTCTCGCTATAAATTGATAAAATAAATGGACCATTGATCTAGATGCGAATGGCATGTCCCTACAAAGGTTCTTGTAATGTTGTAAGATTGCACCCTGTGATACTCCTACCCTTTGCCAAAAAACAAAATTCCACACAATCCTCCATGTCCTTCCATCTGCCTTGTTTTTTCCACCAAGATTCTTGACCACACACCACACGGCCTAGTCGACACAAGATGTGTGCAAGTAGCAAAGATGTCCATGCAACAAGCATTCATCCTACAAATCTGCAAATGTGTAGTGAGTGGTGTTAGTATATTTCAGATTTTACTAAGCACAGAATTAACTTAAGGCAAAGGAGAGATAGTACCCGGAATATAATACTTGATGTCTGTCTAAAAAGACTTTAGATCTGATCCTCCAGATATGACCCAAGTTGGAATTCTATAGACCAGCACTATGTGCTTTATGATCTGCTGTTGACTGCTCCAATTCTGCTCCAATTCTGCTTTGTAAGTGTCTTGAATCTGCACCTTAAGGTTGCAATACTAATTTATATCTAAAACACTGTTGATAAAATTCAGTCCTTGATGCACTGCTGTTAGGGCAGGGAGATTATTGTACTTAGCACTTGAAAATCGCAGCTTCCTGATGAATTCGCCGCCTTAGGTATTTTCGAAGATGGCCTGCTTTTATAGATGAGTCTTGGAGAAGAGACACGTTATGTCTTCTGTGTTCTTCTCCAAGAACCAATCTCCTATATGTAGGAGCCACAAGGTTATGCCAAGAGGGCCGACCTGTTCTAATATAAACCAGGCCGACTTTGGGCCCAAGATAAATATATCTTAATATCATTATTTATGATATCGATTTAATCAAGGCAAGTATATTTGCCGACAAGGCCACAAACTTAACACTCCCTCTTGGACTTGAGGCAAAGATCAACTCAATGATCTCCCTCTATCAACCTTCAAAGACATAGTTAACATGGATACCATATCAAATCAATTTGTGAATTTCCTAAATCCACTAGACTCCTTGTCTATTTTGAATATCAAGTACATGATATTCAAGGTATCATCAAGTCCATGATGTATACCATCCATTTTGTGGATAACTAAATCCACGAGTCTCCAAGACTCGAGGTATCAAATCCATGACATCATACCAACATCAAGTACATGATGTTTTACCATCCAAATGTGGATTTCTCATATCCACAAGTCCCATGACTCAAGAATTTAGAATATCAACTCTATGATATTCATGGTATCATCAAGTCCATGATGTTACCAAATACTCAATTGTGGATCCCTGATCCATGAGTCTCCAAGACTCAAATGATATCAACTCCATGATATCCAGAGCATTGGTCTCACAAATATCAAGTCCATGATATTCACCAAGTGCTCGAAGCAATGGTCTTTTGACATCAAATCCATGATGTCTCACCGATTGCTGGGAGTAATGGACTTTTGACATCAAATCCATGATGTCTCACCAATTACTCGTAGTAATGGACTTTTGACACCAAATCCATGATGTCTCACCGATTACTGGGAGTAATGGACTTTTGACACCAAATCCATGATGTCTCACCGATTACTAGTAGTAATGGACTTTTGACACCAAATCCATGATGTCTCACCAATTACTGGTAGTAATGGACTTTTGACATCCAACGATGTCTCACCGATTACTAGGTGTAATGGTCTTTTGACATCCAACGATGTCTCACCCATTACTAGGTGTAATGGTCTTTTAACATCCAACGATGTCTCATCCATTACTTAGCAATGGATCCCTGATCCATGCAATTGTGGACCCCTGATCCACGAGTCTCTTGGACTCGAAGAATATCAAATGATATTCTTCAATTCATAAGAATAACTTAGCCATAAGCATATCCAGATGAAACCTACAAGTATAAGATTAGTCAATATGATTATAAGTCATTAGCCATAATCAGTAAATGAAAGAGAGTATGACCCATTCATACATAATACAAAAGATGTATGCCCCATACAACCAGCATTTGTGCATAAGAATAATCACATAAGTCTTCATCACCTAAAGATAACCAACATCTAACCAGCAAGATGCAATATAGTTTTCTATATGAATGTTCCTATGCAGATAACAACATTAATTCTAACATATGCCAATGTAAGAATGTTCCAGCCGATGATGTATGTACCTATGCATAAGGAACACAATAACTAGGATCCATATAGCAATCAACTATGATATAACAGAGACAATGAGTCAATCAATGTCAACATATTCCAATGCTTAACATAAACCAAGAGATGGATTTACTCACATAGTTTCCTAAGCAAGACAAAACATATCATATCCCAGTGTGAGGTATACTCCACAATCATAATGTATGATGCCAAATATGCCAATAACTATGCTGAATGGATAGTTATGTAAGTTGCCTTCATACGCTAGAATGCATCCATGACAATCAGCTCAGCAAATAATCAGTTATGCTAATGAGGCATTCTTAACCATTTGATCAAAAATTAACAGGTAATGATGATCATACCAATGAAATTAACAAGATATAAAGGAGGAGATTACCATCCAAACCAGTGAGGCCATGATTGAACTCCCTCTTAAACCATATGTCTATGATTAAGACACCCAGGGAACAGGAGACTTACTCCCTCTAGATGGACTTATCTTCATCCGTACATGCTAAGGTAAATCAGGTATGCTGCTTACATGCTAAAGTACACAGTGTGTAGTAGTTCTCTCATAGAACAAGCATAAATCAGTAAGGAAGGCATACTTAAATAGATAGTTCTTTGTGTTACCATAGCTGTAACTATAATAAAATCTGTAATACATACTAGATTATGTCATTTGTCCAACACAAGCCAAAGTTGTCAGTATACAAAAGTACTTCCTTCACATTCATAAGCAATCATAACAGTTCTATCATAAGCCAAGTGTTATGAACCAGCCAATATGTAAATATAGCATATGTAAGTGCTAATCAATGCAAATGTTTAATGAATCAACTATATGATGCTAATGAACTAGCTAATGATCCAATAAGCCATGTAAGAGGGATAGGAAAGTGAGCCCATGATCAAACTCCCTCTTAATCAAGATTCCCTCCAAGGTAGTCAACCTTAATGCAAGATTTAGCCCTACTTTCATAATGATTTAAGCCAAACCCCCGGATGCCTTAGTTTTGAAATAGATAGATTGAAATTCCTAAATCTGAAATGGATCTTTCTTCTACCGTAGCTCTGATACCATGTTAGTATATTTCAGATTTTACTAAGCACAAAATTAACTTAAGGCAAAGGAGAGATAGTACCCGGAATATAATACTTGATGTCTATCTAAAAAGACTTTAGATCTGATCCTCCAGATATGACCCAAGTTGGAATTCTATAGACCAGCACTATGTGCTTTATGATCTGCTGTTGACTGCTCCAATTCTGCTCCAATTCTGCTTTGTAAGTGTCTTGAATCTGCACCTTAAGGTTGCAATACTAATTTATATCTAAAACACTGTTGATAAAATTCAGTCCTTGATGCACTGCTGTTAGGGCAGGGAGATTATTGTACTTAGCACTTGAAAATCGCAGCTTCCTGATGAATTCGCTGCCTTCCACACTTGATGTATTTGCTGCCTTCCACACTTTCGCTAATGCCCTAGATGATGAATTCGCCGCCTTAGGTATTTTCGAAGATGGCCTGCTTTTATAGATGAGTCTTGGAGAAGAGACACGTTATGTCTTCTGTGTTCTTCTCCAAGAACCAATCTCCTATATGTAGGAGCCACAAGGTTATGCCAAGAGGGCCGACCTATTCTAATATAAACCAGGCCGACTTTGGGCCCAAGATAAATATATCTTAATATCATTATTTATGATATCGATTTAATCAAGGCAAGTATATTTGCCGACAAGGCCACAAACTTAACAAGTGGTTGAGACATTACAACTGCCACCCCTGCAATGTAATTCCTCTAACCACCACCCATCAACATCGAGAATAATTTGGACTTTGGAGTGGCTTAAAACTTCATTGTTGAGCCTCATTTGCTCTCTTATTGACAGTTTGGAACCCACTCTACACTTCTATCACAGTTTCTTCATACTCTAGAGCCCATTCTTGTGTTTAAACAACTTCCATACAATCCTCTTGGCGTTCACAACATTGTAGCTTCGTCATCCTCATCTCCTTGTCTTCACTCCATTGAGCTCCAAATTCGTCACTTTGAAGGGAAGACTCTCACTTCATTTCATTGTTTTAGCATATCATACTCTATTGTCTTTTGGTTATCTATCACCAATTTCTCATCTATCTATCTAGCTGTTGTGGAGGTGGAAGCACCATAATAGGGATTTGACTAAGGCAAGCATCCAAACAACTCCAATATTTTTCTCTTCTTCTATGTGTACGGGTTTTGGAGAAAGGAGAAAGAGAAGCAACTCGTGGGATTTTTCTACCTCCTTCATCGTGAACATTTTCTCCCCTTTTATTCTCTTTCATTTTTGTTATTTCTATCATATAATCACGTTCTTTGTTTATTGTTGTTAGCATAGTTTACTTTTTGTCATATTAGTTATTGTCTTGGTTTTCTACCTCGTTTTTTTTGCTATGTCTATAGAGGACGTACACGTGTCACGCTATTGTCCTATATCCCCACTATAGTCCTGGTCTCGCGTGAGTGTCTAGGGCAGTGAGATCCCGGAAGCCTAGCACTTAATCCTAACAATTAGCTCTTTGATTTCTAGTAATCAAAACATTTTTATTTGTTAATATACTCCAGTTAATTCAATTCTTTTATTCAACATATTACTTAAAACACGTCTTCATCAACTAAGTTGACTTGATCACCCTAGCTCACCAAGCGCTAGTAGAAGTGAGGTGGCGCAAGGGTCAATTTGCTTCTTGGGGATTTCATCAATCTCAAGGGTGGCGAATTCCATTCTCCACATTTTGGTGAGCCTAACATGAATTAAGGACTTCTACATTATTCTTCCTTGAGTGATAGTCCTTCTATCAACATGGTGACAATCTATGTCATAAGGTTTGAGTTTGAATTCATGTTCGGCAACAATAAAATTCGACAAGGGAAAAAAGTTAGAAAAAAAGTTCGGAATTTTTTTTTTATTAAATTCACCTTTATAAATCTTATATTTTAATTAAATATAAAATAATGAATCTCTAAAAAATAATATTATATTAAATTTGAATATATTATAATAAATTTTAAAAAATATAATAATAATATATTTAAAACCTGAAATTAATAATTATTATAATATAAATAATAAATATACAATAATTAAAAATCTAATTTAAATATTTAAAAAAATAATTTTTAATGCATTAAATAAAAACAAACTTAATTAACAAGTACACATGGTTTAAAATATAAAATAAGAAGATACAAATTTATTTGGAAAAACAAAAACATACGGGGGGTTGAATCAGTGATAAGAAAACCAAGTATCATTTTTTAAAGCCAGTGTAAATCATTCACTCAAATGAGACAAATGAAACAATGAGATAGAGACAAAACATGCACATGAAATATAACACAAGATATGTCTTGAGTGGACAACCCTTCAAGTAAAAAACCACTCGAAATGCCTCATTGGATTAATCTATAAACATCTTTAATATTTCCTCATTGGTTACAAAGTTCTCACTGACAAGTGCTATCTCTTATACGCCTCACTGGCCTTACAACTGATAGTCTTATATGCCTCACTGTGCTAAACATAAAAACAAAAGCATAACCTAAACATTAAAATCGAAATATAGATTTTATTTGAAAAGCAAAAACATAACCTAAAAATTAAAATCAAAACATTAAATATCAAAAGAGCAACCATCTTACCCTTCTCTGACGCGACTGATATAGTCTCTGATCTCTTTTGTTTCTGGATGAGTTAAACAAGTTTATTTCGTGCTCCTATCGGAAACATGTTGAATTCACAAATTCTACTTGGTCGTGGCCATCGTTGTAGCTATCAGAGCATGTGTAGGTAGTGATGTCTTTTGTGCTCAAATGGGAGGACAAACGAAAGGATGGGTTCACGCAAATGGGCCATTGCTCATGGACAAAAATCCCATGAGTTTGTTGAAGATTTTTTACTGTGACCATTCTTGAATCACAAAATAATTTGCATTCTATAGGTCGATAACTCATTTTGTGCTCCTTTTCGCGGAACAATCTTGCATCATGGGTACATTCATGTGGATTCTTCTACGCCGACTCAAAAAAAACCAAAAAAAATAACAATGTTTTATTAAAAAAGTATCCATATGAATTTTTCGCAAATTCAAACGAATTTTTATTCAAGTTTTGAAGTTCGTTTCAAACCTCGTTGCTGAAATTCAGCGAACCTTATGACTAAGGTGAAAATCACTCCCATATTGCCACCTAACTGAAGGGTGTGTAATACAGACATAACGTTCACCCCTCTTGATGCCCCTTACAACAGAGAACCTTCTCCTTTATATATCCTAACCCTAGTTAACAAGACCAACATTAGAGGCATGATGGTTGAGCCTACATGCTGAGAGGATATCATCACAGAGGTTGTACACTTCGTGAATGGGCTACATCGTGTGCTCAGCTACCATTAGGACTCACGATGGGCTATCACTTCCCCCTAGTGGTCAACTACCTTGGCAATCTAGGTGGGACCCAAGGTTGTTTTCGCAACTTCCATTGTCATCCCTAAGTCAAACCTCTTTCAAGCCAAGCTAGGCATTCCCTAGCTCAACTCCATGGGAATCGTCCCCTCAGTGATTATCAGCCCTTGCTATCCTGTGGGGGCTTCTTATTGGATCACTTTTGGCCTACTCCAATAGGGTCCCTGCATCCCCGACAAGATGTATCATTTCTTGCCTATAATAAATACAAAGTCGAGGAATTGCCTTTCAAATCTGTAGCACCTATCCACCCTCCCACATTTGTTCCTTCCTTTCAACCCCCTGTTGTGGCTCAACATGCTTCGTCTTTTGTCCCCTCTTCGTTGGGGGTATAGGGAAAGCATGTCTCAGGTGGAGCCTCGCGTCCATTGAGGACTTTGCAGCCTCTAGTTCCCGTGTCTGCGCAAAGTGTGGACAAAGTAAAGGCACCCATGCTACCCAAGTCTAAGGTTTGTCTTCCCTTTCCAATCTTGATCCTCACAATCATTCCTCGTCTTACCGTTTATGGTAAGGGTAAGAGGCTTCCATAGACTTCCCCATCTCCTCTAGCACCTGCCCCTTAGCTTTCGAGGGCACCCTCTATTCCTCCTACCACCCGCAAGGCAAAAAGGGTAAGGGAACCTATGGTTGAGCCCGCAGTTGCCACATCGACAGAACCTTGTACTGCATCGATAGGGTTGTCCTCTTTGTCAGTCACAACATCAACAAATGTTTTGATGGAGCAGAATGCCACCAATCCTCCATAGACCTCTCATCTTGGTTCGAACATTGGTTGAAACCAACTTGCACTTGAGCATAAGTGTCATCGGTGCGATTGGAATGTGAGGTCATCGCTAAGGCGAAGACAGAGTCCTTGGTCCCCATGTCTGTTTCTTCTACTTCAACTCACATTTTTAACTTGCTTCCTACCACTCCAGGTCCAAATTTCCATTTCCCCTTCCTAGGAAGCCTCATTTATCACCTCTTTACCTTAAATCCCACCTTTTCCTACACTTGTAAAACATGTTGCATACACAAGTTGTGTCAAGTGCAGTCATGTCTACTCAACGTGCACCATCTCATGATCACCATCCTAGCTTTCCCAGGGTGCTTAGGCCAACTACAATGGATTGGAGGGCCTCCCTTCCATCCTTTAAAAGAAAGTTCGAGTAGGCGCTTTGTCACTAAGGCAAAGACTGAGTCCTTGGTCCCCATGTGCATTGCTCTTGCTTCACCTCTCATCCCAGCTCATGTCTCAACTCCTACTACAATGATCCCTCTTCCAACCACATCCTTTATCTCGCTTCCTACCGCTCCAGGAGTGACTATCAAACCTTGCGCCAAGCAAGTCCAGGTTTTCATTTCCCCTTCATGGGAAGACCTGTTGATCACCTCTTTACCTAATATCCCACCTTTTCCTACACCCGTAAACATGTTACATACACAAGTTGTGTCAAGCGCATTCATGTCTACTCAACTTGCACCATCTCGTAATCACCATCCTAGCTTTCCCAAGGTGCTTAGGCCAGCTACAGTGGATTCATGTCTACTCAACTTGCACCATCTCGTAATCACCATCCTAGCTTTCCCAGGGTGCTTAGGCCAGCTACAGTGGATCAGAGGGTCTCCCTTCAATCCTCTAAAAGAAAGTTCGAGTAGGGCCCCCCCATGCCTTTGTTTCACTACCCCAAGTCCTCTCTAGCAGACACTTTTTATTTATGTGCCATAGTTTCACTACCCCAAGTCTTCTCTAGAGTTCGTCACTACCCCTTTTGCAGAGGTCAATGGTGCACCGTCTTCATCATGCCTCAGGTTGAGTCGTTTGCATCCAATGAGGCATGTATGTTCAACTTGCTTGAGGAGATTCTAATGTTGATGGAAATATTCACAAGATCCCTCACACTCACCCTGATTGAGCTATTGGATGAGGATGTCGAAGCAGCTTCATCCTTGGCTTTGGTTGTGGGTGGGGAGCCTAGGGCTTTCGTAGCCACAATTCCATTATACTCTCGACCTCCCTCCCCATAACATCAAGATTGGGAAGACAATGATCATACTCACTTCTATATTTGTAGAGTAGAGCATACCTATCTATGTTCCCCCGTGCTTCTCTTTTAAAGTTGTTTCCCTCTGAAGGACCCTTGTACTCTATTGGTACTTGGAAACAAAGAGTTATATGTCTTAAAACTTTTTCTATTTGTCATCATATTCTTCTATTTGTTGTGTAATGACTTTTGACATTTGGGGACGATGCAAAGTATTGGAGGCATTTAGGCCATCCTTCCATGTTGACCCAAATTTTTATCTTTATTTGTCTTCTTGTGCTCTTCTTTAGATCCAAAACATGTCGACCCTGATGGAATACCATAAGAAGTCTCATATCATATATCTTTTTTACTCTTATAGGTTATGATGTCGAATAATTGAATCCCCGTCTCTGCTTGCTTGTTTGGATGTTGTGGATATCCTACATCACCAATTGTGGGGTGACATTCCATAGAAACATCTCGTATGTTGACATGTCACAATGTCTCTCTCTCCTTAGAATGTCTCGTGTTCCCCTCTAAGCTAAGGGGGAATATTATATCTTATTATTATCTAATTGTCTCTATATCACAAGCTTTTCCAAAAATTTAAATTTTTTGATCTACTTGTCTTCCTTTGTGGGGGCCAGTCCACTTATCTATCATATCTTTCGCCCTATTGTGCAATCATCTAGCATTGCTACTTGTACTAGGGTATCTTTCGCCCTACTGTGCGACTATCTAGCACTACTAATTGTACCAACATTATAATAATCTCTTGCCCAATTGTATAACTATCTAGCCTTTGCTACCCATATCAGTGCATGTCTAAAGCCACCCTATTATACAGTCTATCTAGCTTTTGCTACCTGTTGCACCCAAAATCACCCTATTGTATGGTTATATAGCATAGCACAACTTGCCACCTATACTGGCACGTTGTCAGTGATCTATCTCTATCTCTTTTCAATATCTCTCTTTCATCTAGTTTGCTTGTTTGCAGCTTTCATGTTCGATGCGATTTTGTGACAATTCAAAGCTTTCCCCTAGAGGCAACCCCATGTGGACGAAAGACCCTCAGGTAAGTTTTCTCTACTTTTCTTTACATCTTCAACTTTGACATGCTTGCTAAAGAGGGGGCAAAATGTAGTGTCGTAAAATTGCACCCTATGTAATTTATCATTATATGATGCTCCTACCTTTAGCCAAAAAAACAAAATTCTCATAAGTTTCCACGTCCTTCCATTTGCCTTGTCTTTTCCCACCAAGATTCTTGAGTCTTGACCACAAGGCCAAGTTGGTACAGGATGTGAGAAATCCGCGCAATGCACATTTGTCTTTCAGATCTACAAATGTTTTGTGAGTTGTCGAGATGTTACAATTGCCACCTCTGCACCGTAACACCTTTGACCACCACCCACCAGCCTCGAGAATTGTTGAAATGGCTTAAAACTTCATCTTTGAGCCTCATTTCCTCTCTTCTTGAAAGTTTGGAACTCAATCTACGCTTATCTCACAATTTCTTCATACTCTTGAGCTTATTCTTGTGTTTGGACAGCTTCCATACTTGGCGTTCACAGCATCATAACTTCGTCGCCTTGCCTTCACTCCACTGAGCATCGGCTTCATCACTTTGAAGGGGAGTGTCTCTCACTTCATTATCTTTAGCATATCATACTCACTTTATCACAATCTTATTGTTTTATTCATCATCTATCATTTATCTATTGTCTTTTGGTTATCTATCGCCAATTTCTCGTCAAAACACCAAAACAGGGACTCGACTAAGGCAAGTCTCCAAACAGCCCCAACACTTTTCTCTTGTTTCGTGTGTGCATGTTTTGGAGGAGAAAGTGGAGCAGTTTGCAAGATTCTTCTACCTTCATCATAAGCATTTTCTCCCCTTTTATTCTCTTTCATTTATGGTATTTCTATCATATAATTGTGTTCTTCATTACTGTTATTAGCATAGTTTACTTTCTATCATATTAGTTATTGTAGTCCTAGACTTGTGTGGGTGTCCACGGCAATGAGCTTACAGAGCCTAGTAGTTAATCCTAGCAATTAGCTCCTTCATTTCCAATAATCAAAAAAATTACTATCTATTTGTATAGTTCAAATAATTCAGATCTTTTATTCAGCATAGTATTTCATTTTAGTCTTAAAACACATCTGTATCAATTAAGAGTTGTCTTGATCACCCTAGCTCGCTAAAGCTAGAAGTGAGGTGGTGAAAGGGTTGTTTCTCTCCTTGGGTTAATCTTGAGGGTGGTGAATTCCCTTCTCCACAGTTCAACCTAGCCTACAACAAAAATTGTAGAAAAAAATCACATTTTCAAATGGTACTTTAGTACTTAAAGCTTAATAATTTTGCTAACCCCTCCTATTAGCCGATTTCAAGATATTATTTGTTGAGTACAAAGGTGAAGTTTTCCAACATTATCAATGATTTCAGCAATAAATGAGGGCCTCCTTTCTATCCTATATGAAGAGGTTCTTTTGCATGTGAAGAGGTACACGTATTTGAACACGTATGCTCATGTGGCAAAACTCGACTCTTCCAAAGGTGTTACAACAAAAGAAAAGGTGTGCATCCAAGTAACAAATGAATGGTGTATTCCTACAAGGTGCAAATCTTGAAATGACGTGCCTTGCATATAAGAAAATGATCTGCAAATTAATGGATTTCTACATTAACATTGATTCTATGGTCCCAACAAATAGCCCCAATATACGAAAAAAGATCTACAAATTAATTGATTTCTACATTAACTTCAATTCAACAATCTCAACAAGTAGCCCAATGGTGTTTCTCATACTTGTAGCAATAGTTAATCTGCATAAAACAACAAATTAGTAGGTAAAACACTGACAAAATACGGTACGAGTACACACACATTCCCAAAAAAAATTCATCCATAGAAAACATAAAATGGTAGAAAAAAAGCCAAGGGGTAGGTATGCCTATGACATCTCACTCACTCTTTAGTGTTTTCACAAGAAACACAATATTGTCTTTCAATTGCCCTTTATTCCTCTTTGGCCTTGCAATGGGGTGGGGGAGATGGATCAGCTGTCCTAGAATGGCAACAATCATCCTTGTATGGCTATCCAACCATCCAAATTTCCCAATCAATTTGCATTCTATCTCTAATGGACACCAACAAAGAGAACCAAGTGATTTATGTATATCATGAACCATTGGAGCTCCATGGCAAGGCAAACATGCAATATTTAGAAAAGCAAGAAACACAACACTTTACAAAGTCAAAACAATCACCAAAAAAGGATCAAAATTCTCACCATCCCACTCAATAAATGACATTCAACGTGTCATCAACTCCAAAACTATCCCACAACAAGAGATCCAATGATCGTTGTCTCTATAAATCTCATAACTATGTTTCAAACCAACAATGAATGGAGCTCCATGGCAAGGCAAATATGCAATATTTTGAAAAGAAAGAAACACAACACTTTACAAAGTCAAAACAATCACCAAAAAAGGATAAAAATTCTCACCATCTCACTCAATAAATGACATTCAACATGTCATCAACTCCAAAACTATCCCACAACAAGAGATCCAATGATCGTTGTCTCTATAAATCTCATAACTATGTTTCAAACCAACAATGAGATAACTATAAAAAATTTCCTCCACTCATAAACCTGCTATATTTTCATTCTACTCCAAAAGGTTACTTGTGCAACCAAAATAACATTTACACGAGAGATACTTGAATAGAAAAGGCATTCACCTACACCTACACCTACGCAACACCTAAGATCTTCTCCTATGTTGCAACTAGGATCACTTACATAGCAATTGAGATCATCTTGTTCAGTAACTAAGACTTTGCACAAAAACGAGAAACTTCTTGCATGGCAATTAAGACCTACAAAAACTAGGATCTTCTTGCATAACAATTGCAACCTTGCACACCAATTAGGATCTTCTTGCACAACAACTAAGATCCTCTTATTCAACAGCTAGGGGCTTTTGGGGAAAGCCTCAAGCCAATTAAATGTTGGAACTTCTTTCTCACATCTAACCAAAATTTGTGGAAAATATTAAAATAAGCCAAACATCATTTCTATCCTCACCCCTAATATAACTTCCCCATTTTCAAGTTCTCTAGCAGTGCAATTGTCGCTGATTTTTTGGGTTTGTGTCAGCTAGTTCTGAGCAGTAATATGGTGTTACCAGTGATCTCATAAGGTTTAGAATATTCTTTCCAACTTGGTTTGGGCTCCAAGTTTCTTGGAGAGAGCATCTATTTTTAGTAAGTCACCTAGTCAAGTTTGTTTATCATCTTTTGTCATCAAGATCACTCCTACACAGTCAAATTTCAATTCCGATTCATTTTGACCTTTGTCGCTAATTAGGTGTATTATTGAGTTATATTTAATCAATTTCACTAAGGTTGCCATTTTAATTAAAATAGTAAATCGAGAACAAAAAGTTTCAAATGTTGAGATGCTTTAAAGTGACTAAAGTGTCAAAAATGTTTAAAAAGTAAATTAAACCACTTTTTGGAGTTAAAAGACGTAATAAACTAATAAATTATTTTTAAAAGGGAGTTTATGGAAAGTTTCCTAAAAATTTGAGAAAACCTGTGTGGTTTTGGAGATTTGGACTTGGTCCATCTTAGCCTTCTTGAGGACGAAATCCCTTTTGAAGAAGACTAGCTAAAGTAGTGAAAGATCTTCTTCGACTGGTATTTGTTGAAGACATCTTACAGATATTTCAGTGTATTTCTAAAATCATTTTTCTAAGTGTTGTTCGAGTTTAAAGAGTTTTTGGGTACATTTTTCAATGCTGGTTGTGCCAAACCAGCTACCCTAAGATTCACTTTTTTGCTCATTTGTCTGAAACTGAGACATTATTTTGGGTATTGTTTCAAAGGTTTTCTTATGGCTAGGCGATGAGGATGCATATATAACATGTGGGTTTTAGTTTGGCATTATTTTTCTAGCCCAAGTATATCCTTGTAGGCAATGACCAACTTGGTATTGGCACATGGGAATTTGGGAGGTATTTTCCTATGTTTGAAGGCTGCAAAAATCACCTTTTGGAGGCATTTAAAAGTTCCTAGCAGATCTGTATCAGTTTGGAGGGTAAAACAAGGGACTGGAATTTCTTGTGTGAATTTCCCCTATGCTTTTCCTTGCATTTAGTTGCTGAAGCAGACTTCTGCACTACATTTCCTAAGTATTGGTGGCTGAGATTGGTGGATTGTGGATTGTGATATGACTCAAATATCATGGCAGACCTGTAGTAATCTTCGTATGAGCATTTGATGGTGGATTTGAAGATATTTCAGACCTTTAGCAGCAAGAAGACACATGAATTTGATGGTAAATTTGATGGATACTTGATTTTAATATCCTAGTTGAATGTCAAAACATCCTAATTTTGTGAACAACAGTTTGTATATTTAATGTATTTCAATTTTAGATGATGTTAATGTTGCTTTTCCATAGACATGTATCTGCATTGCAAGTATTTATCTGTATTGACAGTTTTTCATGAATTAGCAAGTTAATGAACTTTGTCAGTCAATGTATGCAAACTGTTTGAAGAAATTACTCTAAGGTAAAAGTGCAGAAAAAAAACTAATAGAAAACAGGTCCATTTACAACAGTTTGTCTATTTAATGTATTTCAATTTTAGATGATGTTAATGTTGCTTTTCCATAGACATGTATCTGCATTGCAAGTATTTATCTGTATTGACAGTTTTTCATGAATTAGCAAGTTAATGAACTTTGTCCGTAAATGTATGCAAACTGTTTGAAGAAATTACTCTAAGGTAAAAGTGCAGAAAAAAAACTAATAGAAAACAGGTCCATTTGAAAGTTGGTGCTCTTCAAGGATAATGGACTTCTACAAGAAGTTTTGAGTACCCTCAGAATGTCAATTACGCACACAAAAGTACCATTGTGCTTATCTTTGCCCCAAGGACTCTTTGCCACCATTAGAATGTTCTTTTACAAAAGCAAGTGTTCTCCAAGAATGTTAGAATGGACCAAATAAAGGGAGCATTACATAGAAGGCTCAAACAAGCATAACTGGTCAATGTTGATCACTAAAAATATCTCCATATTCTCTAGCAATTCCAAACAACACTACCTAATAAATGATCTGAAACAAACCATTTCATAGAGGGTTAAGCTTTTCTGCAAAGGCGGGTACCCAAGTAGACTCAAACCATATCACCGACATATGCTTTGACAGGTATCAAGTGGACTCGGGGGTATAAGACACAAAAAAGTGTGGAAAGGCAAAAAGTTCAATGAAGAATGAATGGCCCATTGTATGAGTGTTAAATATACACCGAGTGTTCATCCCAACCCTTAGGGTAACTCTAATTATAGCCCTTAATAGCTACACCAATGTTGTGTTTACTACTTCCATTTGTCCATCCATTTAAAAATGAAAGGTGTGGTGCTGGATTGTTTGAGCTTCATGTCCATTCTCTCACACAAGACACACAAGATGCCCAAAAACTTGCTCAAGCTTGGAATCTCTGGCAATTCCAAAGAACACTACCTACTAAATGATCTGAGACAAACCATTTCATAGAGGGTTATAAGCTTTGCCGCAAAGGCAGGTACCCAAGTAGACTCAAACCATGTCACCGACATAAGCTTTGCTTTGTGTTGATTATGAGGTCTCTTATTTTTGAGTTGAGACTCAAATCTCCCTTGAACCGAGGGGAGTATCTATCTCAATTTCTCCATGAACCTGCGAGCTTTATCAACCTCGTATTCTCCTTTTCTAGCCCCTTAATTGTCTAAAACAGGTATCAAGTGACTCGGGGGCATAAAACACAAAAAAGTGTGGAAAGGAAAAAAGTTCAATGAAGAATGAATGGCCCATTATATGAGTGTTAAATATACACCGAGTGTTCATCCCAACCCTTAGGAATTAGGATAACTCTAATTATAGCCCTTAATAGCTGCACCAATGTTTTGTTTACAACTTCCATTTAAAAATGAAAGGTGTGGTGCTGGATTGTTTGAGCTTCATGTCCATTCTCTCACACAAGATGCCCAAAAACTTGCTCAAGCTTGGGATCTCTGTTTGATACCTAAATTTATCCACACAAGATAACTAAAAGCTTTGCTACATTACATCACTTCTCCCCACTGTCTTTTCGCAAACTAATTACACACATCTTGCTGAAGCTTGAAATGATCCACAAATACAAAAATACAATCTTTTCCTTTAGTCTTTTGAAGAACTCAAATGAAATATGTGATATTACTTCCCCCAAGGCCTTTTAGTAACTAATAGTGGTTGGTACACCCTCAAATTTCAGATTGTCCATCTTATGCTACACAAGTCACATCTACAAACAAACTTTGCAAGATCAGCTTGTAAACACAACCAATAAACATATAATTGGAGGATTTCTTATGATCTTAAAGTGACTAGCTAAGCGCACAATGTGTGGGCATTCCACATCAGCAAACTCTTTGTACTCTTGGCACACAAAGTCTAGCCTCTTTGTATAAGAGCCCTTCTTGATGAGGCTTTTATCACTGCATACAATCTAATTTACCTCACTAAATCTACATCATGTTTATCACAATCTTGTATATACACTTCCCAAGGGAAAGGATTTAACTTACACAAATTACTAACTACAAATAAAAAGGGTGGTTCAGACATAATATTGGCCACCTTATTTGTCACACCACAAAGGCATATTTTCTATGCAAAAATAGTCTCCTTCCCCATTGAGGCAATGTCTCAACTTCACCACAAAAACCAAATAATATAGTTCCTTGTCATATTGTGTTGTAGTTTAACACGGAGCCCCTAAATGTTCATAAATGATAGCATATATGTTTGCCTCCTCACAACAATATTACACCCGTAGCATAATTGTTGGCATCCATCTCTACCTCAAATGTTGCTTGCGAATTGGATATTACAAGGATCAGTGTTGTACTTTTCTTCTTTTAACTCCTCGGTGCACATTGTTGTTCATTGCCCCAATGAAACTTCCTTTCAATGACTTCATCAAGCAAGGAAGCAATAATTGAGAGGTATTTCATGAATTTTTGAATGTACTATTTTGCACTTATAAAGCTCCAAGCCTCACTTTTCATGAATTTTTTAATGTATTGTTCTGCACCTATAAAGCTACAGTAGTGAGTTTTGTTGGCCAATATGGGCTTTGAGGATTTAGTATACTCATACATCATGGAACAACAATTTAATCTTCCTTGACCCTCACTCGGCCATATCCAAATTTTTAGTCCATCTTCATAAAATATTTGGTATTCTGCAATGGACTTAGCAGATCATAAATTTGGGGCAGAATACAATGCTTTGTCACACTTATTTCATTCAGTCCCAATAATCTATGTAAAATTACCATGTCCCATCTTTTTTGGCTCAATGACAATGGAAGATACATGGAGAGGGTGCTAATGTTACGGCATATTTCCTGTGATGGTTATGCTATTGATTGGGTCTCCTTTGCTCAACTCTTGTTCGTATATCGTGCGTTAGTGGCATTTTTTTAGAATCATATTTTACTCCGCTGGATTTGATGACTTAGCATTGTGATTGAATTGGCACTATATGTGTGTCGGTTTGCATGCGACTTACTAGGCTCCTACATTCAACGTGTTATAGGTGTCATCAGTTCATTTGTATGCAGGTTGTCGTTGGTCTTATTTTCTCTCATCATAACAACCAGAGACAGAAAACTCAGACTCAACAAAAACTCGCCAAGCCCAAAAAAAAAAAACTCGGGAAAAATTCGGCCAGTTTTTGAAAAGACTCAGGAACTTAAAAAACAGCTTAAATTTAATTAAAAATACATTTTCTTTGCAAAATTCAATGAGAAGATGCAACCAATGAGTTAATTAATGAGAACACAAAGGAAACAAGCAGAGTTTAGATATATATAAATGCAAAGTGGGTACAAAATCACATTCTCATGCGCAATGTTGATAGCTAGAAGCAAAATAGTAAATAGTTTCTACAATAATAGAAGTAAATACATCATTACAATCACATCTTCCTCTTCCCAGCTCTACTAGCATATAAGGGAGAGGGTCTAGTCCTAGAAGAGGAACCCTGTGATGGGCGTGAGTCGCGTGACTGTGCCTCCTATGCATTATATATTCAAAAAAATAAGAGAAATATACATAATTGTAAAACTAAGTCATTTCATAGTATGAATCTATGATGCTTGATCATTGATCAATGCCAAAAGTCAAAGTCTTCATAGCTAGGTCTTAGGTAGTCTTTGTTGATGGTTGTTTTCAAGTTTGTCTGTTGAGAAGTCATGTCTATCTGGGATTTGGGCGAGAGCTAAGCTAAGACTGTCATAGAGATGGGGTCGAAACAAAGTGATTTGTGAGAAAACGAGTTAAAATCCTTTGAGAATCCTTTTGCCAGCTTCAGTTTGACCTTAGAAAGCCATGATGGATTGTGGGAGGTAACCCTGCTGAAGGCTTGTTGAATCCTAAAATTTGGCCAAGTCTGGATTTTTTCGAAAACCCACAAAATCTAGAATCTGCATCTTGACTCCAATGAAGTTGGAACCTATCTCAAACATCCTAAAAGTATTTATACAAATATAAGTTAAAGTATAAGAAATTAAATAAATCAAACTCATACTTAAATGTTACATTTGTACAAATCCTCTCGCCCCTAAACAAAAATGTCATTTTTGACATGTAAAACCTGGCATTGGTGCACGGCAAATTACTGTGCAAGTTTTCCCAAAAAACGCAGCAAGTTTTCTAGGCAAGTTTTTGGCTGAAAAACTCGTAGAGCAAAAGAACTCGAAATTGGCGATTACTCGGCGAGTGTTCCAACTATGGTAACAACCATTATGAGTGTCGATGTTTGTAACCGACGACTCTTTGCCTTCCTGTGAGTCTCTTCATTCTTGGATTGTTTTGTTGAATAAAAGCCCAAAAGACATTTGTAACCGACGACTCTTTGCCTTCATGCGAGTCTCTTCATTCTTGGATTGTTTTGTTGAATAAAAGCCCAGAAGACAAATATAAAGTTTTGGGGGATTATCATGCTATGTGAGGCGAGTCTAATTGCATAGATAGTCATCTCAGGTCTACATGTAGAGTTAGTTCTTGACAGAGATTTATGTTTTTGTGTTGGGCGCATTGCATTAATATGTTCAATCTGAATATGGTCAACTCATAGATATATATTTTGCAATTGGTTCTGTGAGAGAGTGTGTAATATATGTGAGATGCTTAGAGCATTATATGCTTTGTATTCAAACTATAATCACGGTATGTGTATGAATTGTGAATAAGGCTTATTGTTCAATTGTGTTAAGAGTTAACAGTCATAAGCCTGATATCGGTGTATTTTGTGTTGGAACATTCAATAAAGGAGACCTTTTTGGCATGGCTGGGTTTTTCCCTCAAGTAGGAGGGTTTTCCCAGGGTACCTCTGGTATTGACTGTGTTTTTTTCTATCTGTTATTTAATCATGCTATTCTACTTCGAAACACTAAGATGGTATCAAAGCGGGTCTAGTAAAGATCCCGAATCAGAATAAGAAATTTGGGAATTTAAGAAATGCAAGAATTGAGGAATTCTTTTGAGATCGTGTAGCTAAAGAAGCCTTGGAGACAGATGTGCTGGTGTTTGATCTTTTCTCTCTTCGCTTGCACTATAATTTTGTGATGGCGAAAGATTTTTGCTGGATTGTGAGGAAATTCAAACAAGTATAATATAATATTGATTTTTATGTAGTTAATTCATGATATAATATTGAGAATAGTGAATCGTGTATGTTTTTAGCATTGATCTATATATTTTCTCTTTATGAATAATTTGATTCTATGAGCTATTGCTAATCTCTCTAAAAATGCTTCCAGGATGGATCGAGAAGCAATGAGATGATGAGAGATTACATGCAAAGTCATGCAAACTATAGGAATGATCATGGGGACTCTGCTTGCAGTCTTGGGACTGAATTGGTGACACAAATTATTAAAGAGAAAGTACCTATGCAGATTAGTTTCTTCGAAGAGGAAGAAATGACATTCAGAGGGGAGACTATTCATCTGCAGAAATCAGATTCAGAGGGAGCTTGAGTGGCCGATGTAGAATGCCATGTCCTTTGCAGAGGATCAGCAAGCTTGTGTAGCAGTGTGACTACAAAAGCTCCTTGTTGGACAAATATTGGAGCCAATTTCCTTGTATTATATAATCGAATTTATGAGAATGCTGCTCCTGTTGAGAGGGAGTCTTAGCTAAGAGGGAGTCTTAGCATGCTGATGATATTTTATGTGCTTTAATGAGTTCTTCTTTGAGAGGGAGAAGTTTGAGGTGCAATCCCTTGTTAATGAGTTCTTCTCTGAGAGGGAGAAGTTCGAGGTGCAATCCCTTGTTAATGAGTTCTTCTCTAAGAGGGAGAAGTTCGAGGTGAAATCCCTTGTTGCACAAATATTGGAGCCAATTTCCTTGTATTATATAATCGAATTTATGAGAATGTTGCTCCTGTTGAGAGGGAGTCTTAGCTAAGAGGGAGTTTCAGCATGCTGATGATATTTTATGTGCTTTAATGAGTTCTTCTTTGAGAGGGAGAAGTTCGAGGTGCAATCCCTTGTTAATGAGTTCTTCTCTGAGAGGGAGAAGTTCGAGGTGCAATCCCTTGTTAATAAGTTCTTCTCTAAGAGGGAGAAGTTCGAGGTGAAATCCCTTGTTAATGAGTTCTTCTCTGTGAGAGAAATTCGAGGTGAAATCCTTTGTTAATGAGTTCTCTACGAGAGAAGTTCGAGGTGAAATCCCTTGTTAATGAGTTGTCTGCGAGAGAAGTTCGAGGTGAAATCCCTTGTTAATGCATTCTTCTTTGTGAGAGAAGTTTGAGGTAAAAGCCCTTGTTCCACCCTCTGGGAGTAGCCACGGTGGATGTCATGTGAGAGAATCCATGACTTAGTTTTAGTTTTATGTTCCTTCACCCTTTGGGAGTAGCCATGGTGAATGTCATGCTAAGATGACAATATTATGCTGAGAAAATCTATGATAAGATTTTTTTATTAACATAGTTTTTTTTTGGTTGCAGCTCCATTGTGCTTGTCAGTTTGAGACACACTATGGCATATGAATGACCTCTCTCTTGCTAAGAGGGAGTGTTAATGCTATGGTAGTTGCGAGAGAATTCATTCATATCTGTGTTGAACAACATCATATTTCCTACGATGGTTATGTTGTTGATTGGGTCTCCTTTGCTCGACTTCTATTTGTATATCATGAGTTAATTGGCATCAGTTAGTGGTAGTTCCTTGGAATCATATTTTACTCCGCTGGATTTGATGACTCAGCATTGTGATTGACTTGGCACTATATGTGTGTCGGTTGGCATCCCGACTTACCTGGCATCATGCATATTATATTTTGACATTACTATCGGGTCACTAGGCTCCTATATTCAACGTGTTATAAGTGTCATCGGTTCATTTGTATGTAGGTTGCCATTGGTCTTATTTTCTCTCATCGTAACAACCGTTATGAGTGTCGATGCTTTGTAACCGACGACTCATTGCCTTCCCGCGAGTCTCTTCATTCTTGGATTGTTTCGTTGAATAAAAAGCCAGAAGACAAAAATAAAGTTTTGGGGGATTATCATGCTATGTGAGGCGAGTCTAATTGCAGAGATAGTCATCTTAGGTATGCATGTAGAGTTAGTTCTTGACAAAGATTTATGTTTTTGTGTTGGGTGCATTGCACTAATATGTTCGATCTGTATATGATCAATTCATAGATATATATTTTGTAATTGGTTCTGTGAGAGAGTGTGTAATATTTGTGAGATACTTAGAGCATTATATGCTTTGTATTCAAACTGTAATCACAGTATGTGTATGAATTGTGAATAAGGCTTATTGTTCAACTGTTAAGAGTTAACAGCCATAAGCCTGGTATCAGTGTATTTTGTGTTAAAGCATTCAATAAAGGAGACCTTTTTGGCGTGGCTGGGTTTTTCCCTCGAGAGGAGGGTTTTCCCGGGTACCTCTGGTGTTGACTATGTTTTGTTCTATCTGTTATTTAATCATGCTATTTTGGTTCGAAACATTAACAGAGGGGAGGCCCTTGGTCTGATTATCCCCTCCAACAACTTCTTAAGCAGCTCTTTAATTTCTTGTGCCTAAATAACACTCTTATCTATAAAAATTTCAAGTTTGGTAAAGGACATTCATGTAACAACTAAATCTTGAGTTTTATGTCTCTCTTTGGGAGTAGTACCTTGAGTTCTACAAATAATTCAAAAACAATAATTTCCTCATTAGTCACAACATGTTGTTCTTAATGAGCTTAACATCCATGTAGCTCATTCAATTCAACCCCTTTTTGTTCCCCTTTGCCTCTCAACCTCAACAAAGCAAACTTCTCACTAGTATTGATTGAGCACCTAGCTTTTGTCACACTAATCGTGGTGATTCGATTCATATTCCCTACTACATTTATTGTGTATGGTGTTCCATTTATGACCAGCCTATACTAATTAAGCCTCCTCCAATATGTTGCTTCCATGAGATACAAGTACAAATTGCCAAATATCACTTCACATACTCTGCATCCACCAACACTTCGGCGTTATAATTGGACCTGATAGAAGACTTTACGTCCCTTCTTCACAATGATTTTTGCTCCAACATGATGAAGAACAAGTATAAGGTTGCATGTGATCATTTACCAATTTTTGAGATATTAGATTGTCCTTAGTACAAGTATTGAAAAAAGAGTCTACTAGTTTGTTCTTGATGCAGATTTTATTAAGGAATAGATTTTTCATTTATTCTTTTAATTGCACACTAGAGTTTTCAGCCACAATGCATGCATCTTTATGCAAACACAAGATATCATTTGAATCTTCAAAATCCCCTCAAATCATCACAACGGTGTTGGCATTTGTCCTCTTCTTATTTCTCTAGACCAAATTCAAATCCAGGTGAAGCCTCTATCATTTCTCTCCCACATGCCCTTTCTTTGTTTCATTGACTTTTGTGATTCTAAACTATTGCACTAGCTTGTTTCTTTGGCAAGGAGCCCTTCTTTTCCAACTCCATATAAATAGCCCAAGGACATGCCTCATCAATATCAAGGCTTTTCTTTGAGTTCTAGTATTTGTGCATGAACTATCCACCTATATACTTTGCCCAACTATACAAGTCTCTTCCAAAACTCATTAGTATACTCCTGTACAATACTATTAGATAACACATCAGTATACTCTTGTACGGTACTATTGCATTGGCATGTTTCTTTGACAAAGACAACTACTTCTTTTCCAACTCCACACACATAGCCTAAGCATTTGCCTCATCAATATCAAGGCTTTTCTTTGAGTGCTAATATTTTTAGGTGTATGAACAGCCTACCACCCAAGTAAACAAGCATCTTCAAAAACTCATCAATATACTCTTGTACAAACACCATTATACTCTAGTACAGTACCATGTTCATGATGTTGCAAAAAGTAGTGCCATTGGATAACTCGATCTTATTTATAACAAAAGGGATAAATCTGCTTCTTGAATCTGCCCACTTCGAAATAGGAGTTGATCTTTAACATTCAAGGGATAATGCACAGTTCTCATACCATGTGATAGCATGGCCAACTTGAGTCGAGTAAGTTCACCTCCTTTCAAAGTATTCACTAACCCAACTTCTCAACACTAATCTATCCTATCCATCATATGTATGTATGTTTGTCTTCACTTTAGCCATAAAATATACTGTGGATGACTCTCCCTGTTTTTGGTTAATCATTCCTAATTCCTCTTCTTCCTTTGGCTTAAGCATTACCAATTTCTCAACTACAGCTTACATGAAATCTTCTATTCGGTCTATCTTTCCCAATGAATCAAAGATTTTTGCATCTTATTTGTGTCTTTTGAAGTGGACTTCACCTTCTTCCTCTCCTTTCTCTTAAAGCCCTATCCATTTGATAATGCTTAGTTCTCATACCATGTGACAGCATGACCAACTTGAGTCAAGTAAATGAATTTTTTTAATGAAGTACACCTCCATTCAGAATATTCACTAACCCAACTTCTCAACACTAATCTGTCCATCATATGGTTGTATGTTTGTCTTCACTTTAACCTTAAAATACATTTTGTGTGGATGACTCCCCTTGTTTTGGTTGAGTGCTTCCTAGTTCCTCTTCTTCCTTGTGCTTAATTAATTGACTCAACAAGTCTTTTGAAATGGATTTCACCTTCTTCCTCTCATTTCTCTTAAAGCCCTATCCACTATGTCGTATAGATAGAATAAAATGTCCAAAATCCTATTCAGCAACCAACATTTACTGCTCTGATACTGAATTACGCCCATGATGTTTAGGTGTCAGACATATCTCCAAGTTACAATTTGCTGTTATTGTTTTCAGTTAGTTGTGTTAATAACCATCAATTAACTGTTGATCAGATATATTAGTTGTCAAGCTCTATAGAAATTTTGTAGGAAGTGACTGAATTATCTTGTACATAATTGGAAGTTTCAATTTGCTGTTATTATTTCAGTTAGTTGTGTTACTGGATTACGCCCATTAACTGTTGAGCAGATACAATTAGTTGTCAAGCTCTATAGAAATTTTATAGGAAGTTACTGGATTACGCCCATGCTGTTTAGGTGTCAGAAATATCTCCAAGTTCCAATTTGTTGTTATTATTTTCAGTTAGTTGTGTTAATAACCTCCAATTAACCTACAAATATGTAATTTTGTAATGAATAAACCAATGAGTTATACAACAGTTCATTCTTTGTTTTTTTACTGTTGTCATATTTTAATTTATTACTTATTGAAAATCCTAGTGATTCTATGTTTCTATGTGAGTACTAATTCTATTGCCTAAACGAACTTCTCTAATGGCCTTTCCCACATTAATATTTGCTGAGTAAAACAACAAAATAACAGGTTAAGTATTCAACACAATAGGGTACATGCATACACACAATCACACAACATAATAGTTCATCTAGTGAAAAATTCCAAGAAAGGTACATCAATAGCATCCCACTTACGATTCAATGATCTTACATGGACAAATATGCCCCTTAAAAGGTCTTTTGGATCTACACAAAAGGGATACAATTCTTGCACTCTGCACGAACCCCAGAACATTGTCTTTCTCCTTCACACAACAATGAGAGTGATTACCAACTTAACCTACACACTAAGTCTTTGACTGCCCTTTACTCCTCTCTAGCTCTGTAATGATGGCAAATGGAACTATTTGGTCATCCAAATGTCCTCATAGGAAACCCAATTAATCTCCATTCCAACCCTAACAACTACCAGCAAAGAAAATCAAGCGATTAACACTTTCCATATAGACATGAACTTCCATAGCTCCATCATGAGGTGAACATGCCTGGTTAGAAAGAAAACAGCCCGCAAAAAGATGTTTTCTGCTCTAACACCACTAAGCACATAAAGAGCAATAAACATGACCCTAAGATCTTGTGCAACAAACAACCTTGCATTATCATTCGATATCCAAATGTCCTCATAAGAAACCCAATCAATCTCCATATCAGACCTAACAACTACCAACAAAGTAACCCAAGTGATTGACACTCGCCATAGAAAATTTAACTACCATAGCTCTATGGTGAGGCGAACATGCCTAGTTTGAAGGAAAACAACCCACCAAAAGATGCTTTCTGCCCTAACACCACTAAGAATGAAAGTAGCAAACATGACATAAGATCTTCTTTTGCAACAACTAAGATCTCCATCCAGTCTGATTTTATAACAATAAGCTTCACCCAGAGCTCAACCTTTCCTTTGCAAGTCCTTTTCTTAAGGCTAACTCTAGTTCTTGGGTTTAATCTACACGTAAAGCCCCTTGTATGTAAATATGGAGAAATGAATGATTATGTGCTTCTTTCTTTAAGATTTATTCCATGTATTTAATGTTTTTTTATTCTTAGTGCTTATTTGCTAGAAAAAAAGGGTATTTCTTGTTCTTTGGAAACGGAAATAAAAATGCTATAAGTAAAAAATCTTAATAGCAACCACTTATAGCTTGAAATATCGACAAAATTACCTCTTGTCGATTCAAGGTGTTCTCATCCCGAGCTTTTATTATTGGGACAAGCAATTCATATAAAAGATCAAAGCAATCCTTTGTTGGGGTGGCCACATCCATAATGCATGAAAGATACCTACATATAAAATAAAATTGAATTAGATGTCTAAACTTCTAAAGCATCACTACTAATAGGTAAACTATTTTAAATTTACATATTTAATCAAATAATTGATTAATGAACAATCCTACGAACTCATACAAAGTGATTAATTGATAGGCTTAGAAAGATACCTCAACTTAGTGTATGAGTCTGATACTCCATAATATGAAGCAAACTCAGTTAGCAACCACTTCCATGGTCCGTGCAAACGTAGGTTTCTTGACTGAAAACATTGCATCCGCATTGCAGCTTCAAGTACCAAGTCATATGCTAGGGTTTCTCCGACAGGTCCACACTTCACCCAATGACAAATAAAAATATTAATAAAAACATGAGTTATTTCTTAGTTATTGATGAATATGAATTATATTTTAAATGAGGGCTTTCATGGATATTTTTTTAATATAATGCTATTTTTTGTGGGATGTGACCCATTTCAAATGCCATGTAAATTAAAAAGCTGAATTCTATATTGAGGCATACCTTCTAATAAGAGTTTTTTATGCAATAGAAAACTATTAAAACTTCATATTTAATTTTCTACTTCGTTTTTCTTCTTAAATCTCATTAAAAGCTAATTAAATTAATTCCATTCAAGTGAAGATTCAATTCTACTTCTAAGAACATCATCCCTCCAACATCAAAGATAATCCAACAATAAATTTTCCTTGCATTACCAAAATATAAGATTTATACCAACAAATTAAAGATGGAGCAATGTAATGTTCTACAGTTCTACTTCATTGTTCATCCTTGTGAAATCTAACTAAAAGCTAATCAAATTAATTCCATTCAAGTGAAGATGCAATTATACTTCTAAGATAATCAAATGTTCCAATAATAATCTTTCCTTGCTTACTAACTTACAAATTAAAGATGGAGCAATCTAATTTTATCTCTAAAATCAAGCAAAAAATAAAAGGGTAAATTTTGTCCCTACCAATTTCTATGTAATAAACAAACATTTGATAGTATTCCTCTATAGATACAAAAAAAATGTGTCAATCCAACCTTTTCTTATTTAATCCAACCTTGTTGTACCAGATTCCACTCAAAATTCACTAATGATATTGTTTAAACAAATGCTATAACATCTATTTAGCCTTTTCCACACATGTTTCACTATGATAAAAAATGAGAAAAATGTGAACCTAGCTCTTAACATTCTTCTAAATATTTCCACGAGTTAGAAATGTCTTTTACTAAGAGGATGAATCTAGTCACAATGCTTCTTCTCAATATCTTCTATGTGATAATGACCATAATCAAGATTCTAGGTCTCACATAGAAAATGCGTATCCCTCTTCCCTTTTTAAGAGATGCAAATCAACACACAAGGTCGCTTGCAAGTGTGTGATCTAAATTTTGGGAATATTGCCATTGTTCTTTGTATATTAGACTTCTATTTGGAATTCATGTGTTGAACATATAGTTTAATGGGAAGAAGCCAACAATTTGTCTCTTATGAACCAAGAGCATATTCTCCTTTGTGGTTCCCAACCCCATTAATCACACGAAGGTTCTTGTTACTCTTCTCAATACAAATCTTTCCATTGTGTTTATGACAAAGGTTCTTGTTACTCTTCTCAATTATGGTTTGTAATCGCAATAAGAAATCTTGATAACACAAAACCTTGCCTTTGGACCTCTCTCTATTCCCCTTTTCCTTTCTCGAAGATGAAGCAATGGATAGTGGCCACTCTCCTAGGTCTACTAATTTAGGATGTGTGTTGCATTACCTCCTAGGTTTCCTTTCCATTAACTTCCTATACCGACTTCTCCCTTGTTTCCTTCCAGATTAGAATTTTTAATACTTGAAAATTTATGTAGAGAAATTGTTGACATTCCCCCCCTTGTAGCATGATGTTACTTCTAGTCGAAATACCACCCCCAACTTTTTACATCATTCCCTAGACACATGATGAACAAAGGTTAGGTCTAATGCACAAGTTCCTAGTCCACATGGTTTCATTGAGGAAGTTTTGTTAACCCCCTTGACCTATATACATTGCTATCTAGAACATCTTTCACTACATATAAACATACAATCAAAAAACCCTTGTTCATCATATTATTTAATTTTCATAACTAATAAACCCTTAACTCATTTGCAATGTCTCCTTCAACTATTTCTCCAATAAAAGAATCTTGCAACTTAGGATTCAACCTCCTTGTCAAGCATTGGGATAATTAAGGATATGTGTTGTATTTGTTCATGGGTTTCCTTTTCCATTATCTTTTTCATAGTGAGTATGGTGTTCTTTCCATTATTAGAAAACCCTTGTTCATCATATTATTTAATTTTCATAACTAAAAAACCCTTAACTCATTTGCAATGTCTCCTTAAACTATTTCTCCAATAAAAGAATCTTGCAACTTAGGATTCAACCTCCTTGTCAAGCATTGGGATAAAGGATATGTGTTGTATTTGTTCATGGGTTTCCTTTTCCATTATCTTTTTCATAGTGAGTATGGTGTTCTTTCTAGTCAAAGTACCACCCCAAAGTTTTTCCCTAGATAGATGATGAACAAAGATTAGGTTCCATGCACAGATTATTAGTCCACATGGTTTCATTGAGAAAATCTTGTTAACCCCTTTGTCCTAGAACATCTTTCACTATATATAAAAATATAATCATTTTGTCATTAATTGAAATGATAATTCATTGTATTTACAATGGAGACGAAAGGCTCCATAAATACGGAATTACAGAGACAATGTTTCTAAAAGAAACAATTGTAAACAAAAAGTTGAAAAGGTCAGTTACTAAAATAACTAACAATATGTAAATGACCATTAAATAATATAAACAACAATATTACTTTGATAAAATCCCTTAATGGTCATTTTACTAACTACACCAAGTTGCCCCCTAAATTTTACAAATTTGTTCGGGCTTAGAGACTTGGTTAGGATATCTGCAATGTGGTCCTCAATTGGAACATACTACCACACCACAGTTACATCTTCAACAAGCTTTTTGATGAAATGACAATGAAGTTCTACATGTTTGGTTTGCACATGGAAGGTTGAATTCTTGGCAAGTTTTAGCACCACTTGATTGTCACAAAACAAGTGTGAAAGCCCTACTTGAGACATTTTCATGTCAAAAAGTATCCTCTGTAGCCATACTACCTTACATGTTGCTTTAATAGTTGTCTGATATTCTACTTTTGTCGAGGAAAGAGCTACTATTTGTTGCTTCTTACTAGTCCATGTGACATACCAAGACTGACGTGTTGGTGAACAGATTTGTCTTCCAAGAAAACACCTACAAAATGACCCTAAAAAGCCCAAATAGGAAGACTCGACCAGCACCAACAGTTGGGTCACTTTGCTATTGAAAAGCATAAGTGCCCTCTGAATTATCCGGGTACAGCGCCCCGTGCAAGATTTGCAATGAATTTCCAATAAATACAAACATGATTGCTTTTAACCCGAAAGCACGAAAGGGAAACTAACATCTATCTGTAAACACAGAGTAGATGTGAAGAGACTAAACAAATGAAAACAGAGAATAAATGGTACAAAGACCATTTATCCGAACCTAACACTACAAGAAACACGGAAAGAAAGAGATGCATCAATTCTTCAAAATACATAAATATCTTTGGCTCAAAGTCCAAATGATAAACACATATGCATTGTAATTAAATAAGACAGAATTAAATTCAAAGACAACTAAATCAATTCAAAGATTGGTTTCAATCAAAAGACAAGCATTTAGACTCAAAGATCTAATATATATTTATCTTTCTTCTCTGAACATGTAAAAAGATGACACAGATCTTCTTATTCCTGCACTCACAAATTACAATTTGAAAATGAAATCTAATTCTTTTCCCCCTGCAATTACAAACTAAAACTAGAAAATGAAACCCCTCTGCCTGCAGCTCAAAGTCTTCAGCCAAAGACGTGCAATCCTGTCTTCCTCCTTTGGATGCATATTTATTCCCCTTTCTCCAATAGGCTTCTTTCCAGTTTTATAACTGATTCTTGAAAATCCTCCCTCTTTGTGGGCACTTTCAAAGTTTATAAAGACTTTTTAAATTTTTGCATCATTCTTGGTTAATAACATAAAGCATCACTTTTATGCCTCCGGTCTTTTTCTTGGGATATATGTCATTTCCAATAATATTAAGATCAAATAATCCTTTCAAAGTGACATGTGATCTTAGCTTAACAAGTGGCATTTGCTGGTGTTGAGGCATTGTCATCATTTTGTGACTGGCATTGACAGTTTTGACAATGCTCTAGTCAGTCAGCTACAAACCAAGCATAATTTCGAAGATCGCTCCGGTGAGAGTCTTAATAACTAGGATTGCAAAAACATATCCCAAAATCAGCATGATCCAACGGTGGAATTTGGAGTTATGCCCCCCGCAAGAGGACTGTTTTTCTGCTACCTGCAAATCCGTGGTTGCTGTTTACATTAAAAACTATGAACATTCTTCATGTCTATGCTTGCATTTTGAATTTATCTTAAGAGGCAATTTGATTCCATTCTAGAGACATTTTAAAATCCTCTAGAGATATAGGAGTCTTATAGCATTTCTCATACAAAAATCAGTTAATCATGAACCCGACTGTGCACAAAGGCTGTATGTTCTCTAACTTGCTCGTTTGTGAGAAGCTTTTGCAGTTGATTCCATGCATGCTCAATTGTAGAGCTTGACAAAAGGAATATATGTCTGTACATGAAGGACTATAGAAACATTAATGCTGCAATTCTAGTATGCCAACTACTATCATTAGGTGCAGATATAAGTACAAAGACAACTGATGATAAACATGGCTGAGGAAGTATCTGCTATTTAAAAAGTATCTACTATTTAAAAAGTTCCATAGCTGCTCTTGCTAAGTTGGATAGCTCCTTGCAAAGTCTCCTTTATAATTCTTGTCATCAGAAGACAATAGTTTCCCATTAGGGATGTTTGATTTATTGGCATTATGAATCTTCTTTGCATATAAACCAGCTCTTTCCACAATAAATGCACTCTTATTAAGTCTTTCCATCAGATTGAATGGTTGCTCCCCACATGCTGAATTGAGACAAAGGTTTGAGCACAAAATACTAAGAAGAATGCCAATTGATTCACACACCTTTGAATCCTCTTAGGAATAATTCTAATATCATGGACTCTCATTTTGAGTGGAGATTCAAGGTCACTGAATCTATGAACCTGCACTTGAACCTGAACCAGTGAACTAAATTTTGAATTTTTGAACCTACGAATCCTCTAATGCAAACTGAACCACTTCGAGCCTCTTTGAATCTTGGTTCGAAGTAGTTCAAAGAGGTTCAAGACCTTAAATTTGAAATTTTATTTTCGGGGTCTATATGGGTACCAACATGACAACATACCCAAAAGTAGACTTCCTATCATCAACAAAACTTGTCCAATCTAAGTCTATAAGACCAATCAGCCAAGGATCTTTGCTTCCACTATACAGAATGCCAAAGTCAAGTGTCCCTTTTGCATATCTCAATACACGCTTCATTGCAACCCAATGTTTTGCCTTAAGGGTTGTCATGAAACAAGATATGTAGCTCACAACATAGCTTAGCTTAGGTCTAGTGTCGTAAGATAGATAGGGCTACCCATTAGTTGCCTAAATGATGACTCATTCACCACAGGTGAAAATGTTTGGCTGACATTTTCATTTGACTGAGAAATGAAAATGTTGCCACCTATCTGACAAACCTCTACACTGAGACAATAGCATAGAAGTCCAAAATTCAGTTTGATTTGTTCAAGTAATTGTGCCCCATTACTAGTAACGATGATATCATCCACATAGATAACAAGAAAAATGATGTCGTTGCCAATGCTTTTGACATACAAGTTGGACTTTTAAGGACTTTTGTGAAAACCATGTGCAACCAAATAGGTATCAATTTCGATGTACCATGCCCTGGGGTCCTACTTTAGGCCATATAGAGCCTTTACTAGTTTGCATACCTGGTGCTCTTTGCCTACACCTTTGAAACCTGAACGTTGCAACATATAGACTTCTTCCTCCAAATCACCATTCGGGAAAGCACTCTTCACGTCCATTTGATGGAATTTCCAACCAGATTATGTTGCAATGGCCAAAACCAATCATTATAGGAGCAAAGGCTTTCTCATAGTCAGCACCTTCTTTCTAAGAGAAGCCCCTAGCAACCCCCCTAGCAACCAACCAAGCATTGCACTTTTCAAGAGTTCCATCAGCTTTCTACTTCACTTTATAGACCCGTTTGTAGACAATAGGTTTCTTTTAGTGGAAGATCTAAAAAAATCCAAGTGTTGTTCTTCAAAAGACCATGATACTCAGCTTTGATAGCTTTTTCCCATTCATGCATCCCTTTTGCCTCTTAATAAGTTTGGGGCTAAAAAACACTCTGAATGTTGACCATAAGAGCAAAATTCACAGCTTTCTTCTTGCTCTTGCCTCTAGATGATCTACCCTCAACAAGCTCATTGTCCCAAACATCACCAATGAACTTTTCCCACCACTTAGGCCAGAGAGTATAACCACCTTCTTCCAAATCAAGACAATTATCATGAGTTGGCTGCCATGAAGTCACCTGGATGCTGATGCATGTTATCCTAAGGGAAGTCAGGTGGTACAATGTCATGTCTAGAAGATTACACAAGTCCAAATTCAGAATCATCAGAATCCCTCCCTTCAAGTGAAGCTGATGGAAACCTAACACCCAAATCTTTTGTCTGTAAAGGTTGATCTCTAGGATACTAGATAGGAGAAGAGAGCATAAAGGGCCCACCTTCCTCATCAAAAACCACATCTCTACTGAATGTGAGATGATCAATGTCCACATCAATCAGCTAATAGGTTTTATGATTGTTACTCTAGCCTGTAAGCATCACCTTCTGACTTTTGGAATCTAGTGTGGTTCTCAAGCTTATTTTGTCGAACCAAAAACCAAAAACCAAAGGAAAATGATGATTGTAGATGATTTCAGCAAGAAAATGTGGGTGTTTTTCCTAAAGGAAAAATCAGATGTGTTTGATGAATTATAGAAGTTTAAAAATTAGTTGAAAAGGAGTCAAGATGTCATCACCTTCTAACTTTTGGAATCTAGTTTGGTTCTCAAGGTTATTTTGTCGAACCAAAAACCAATGGAAAATGATGAGTGTAGATGATTTCAGCAAGAAAATGTGGGTGTTTTTCCTAAAGGAAAAATCAGATGTGTTTGATGAATTCTAGAAGTTTAAAAAATTAGTTGAAAAGGAGTCAAGATGTCAAATCATTACTCTTAGGTCAGATAATTGGGGGGAATTATGTTCCAAGCTTATTTTGTCGAACCGAAAACCTTCAGGTGGCTAACATTGGTTTCCTCGCAAATCATGCTTCCTCTAGGATCTTCTTGATGGCATGTGTGGAAGACCGATTCAAAAGGTACACTACAGTATACACTGCCTCTACCAAATATTTCTTCAAAACATTTCTATGCTCCAACATATATGAGGTCATCTTCGTACTGGTACGATTTCTCCTCTCAACAACATTGTTCTATTGAAGGGTGTAGGGTGGGGTAGCACAAAAATTAAAGAATTCATTGGAACATAATTCCCCCCAATTATCTAACCTAAGAGTAATGATTTGACATCCTGACTCCTTTTCAACTAATTTTTTAAACTTTTAGAATTTGTAAAATATGTCTAATTTTTGCCTTTATGAAAAACACCCACATTTTTCTATTGAAATCATCTACAAACAAAAGAAAATACCTAGCACAAGTGACTAATGCAGTATTCACTAGTCCACAAACATCTACATGAACCAGCTACAAGACTTTGGATGCTCTCTTTCAGGTGGTTAATATTTGGTTTCCTCCCTCCCAGACCATGCTTCCTCTGGAGTCTTCGCCTATGTGGAGACTAATTCAGAAGGTCCACTGCAATATATATCATATACGAACATTTTTGAGATCCAACATAAACGAGGCCATCTTCATAATTGTAAGATTTCTCCTCTCAACAATATCGTTCTGCTAAGGGGTGTAAGGTGGGGTAGCACAAAAATCGAAGAATTCATTGGAACAAAATTCCCCCAATTATTTGACCTAAGAGTAATGATTTGACATCCTAACTCCTTTTCAACTAACGTTTTAAATTTCTAGAATTCATCAAACATATCTGATTTTGCCTTCAAGAAAAACACACATTTTCCAACTCAAATCATCTACAAATAAATGAAAATACCTAGCACCAGTGACCAATGCAGTATTCATCTTCTTCTTGTAGCCTGTGTTGGAGACCGACTTAGAAGGTACACTGTAGTATACACTACCTCTGCGCAAAATTTCTTAGGAACATTTCTATGCTCCAACATAGATTGGGCCATCTCTGTAATTGTACAATTTCACCTCTCAACAACACCGTTCTTCTTAGGTGTGTAGGGTGGGGAAGCACAGTTGGAGATCTCATTGGAACAAAATTCCCTCCAATTATTTGACCTAAGAGTATAGATCTAACATCCTGACTCTTTTTCAACTAATGTTTTAAACTTCTAGAATTCATTTAACACGTTTGATTTTGCCTTTAGGAAAAACACCCACATTTTCCTGCTGAAATCGTCTACAAATAGAAGAAAATACCTAGCACTAATGACCAATGCAATATTTATTGGTCCACAAACATCTACATGAACAAGCTGCAAGACTTTGGATACTCTCCAAGATTCTTCATTTGAGAAGGGAGTTTGATGTTGCTTCCCTACTTAGCAAGCTCCACGTACTCCATGTGTCTGCGACTAAATCTCAAGTAAACCATTTACCAGATTCTCCTAACCCAACTAAGAGAGACATGACAATTTGAGGTGTCCATAACGTTGATGCCAAAGAGAACTAATGGAAGAACTCTTTGCGGCCATTGCAAGCTTCTAAGACTTTCTAGTATCAACAGGGTGAAATAATCCATGATCTTTGAGGCCAACTGCAATTGTTTTTCTTGAACTCAATCTTCGAGGCCAATAGCAATTGTTTTCTTGAACTCCTTATCAATAATGTGACACTTCTATGCACTAAAGATGATATCCAACTTTGGACAATTTCACATAATTTGCATAACAGAGAGAACAATTTGAGCACCATGCCCAAAACATAGTATAGGTTGAGAAACATTAGATTTCTCCCACCAGATTTAATCTGAGCATTGCCCTTGCTAACAACTATATACTCTTCACCTCTATCGAAGATCACTATTGAAGCAAGCCATATCTCTCCTATGTGTTAAGTGTCGAGAAGCTTTAGAATTAATGTACCAAGCATATGTTTTGACATGATCTACTAGTCTTTTGGCCATAAATGCACAAAAGTTAGACTCTTGCTAAATATGCTTTGCAACATGGGCCTTCTACTTCGACCTCCCTAGTTATATTTTTCATCAACCAATTGTTTCCTACATTTGTTCTTCATATGACCAAGCTTACCACAATAATAACATGTGATAACCTTCTTGGAACTCTCCTCAAGTTTGCCTTGTCTTTTTTTCTTAAAGGACTCGCCTTTGCCTTTGTCTCTTGCTTTGGTAGTAAACACTTGTTCCCGAGCAGTTGACTAACTGCTACTCCCAAACTATTATTTCCACCTATCCTGCTATAGGAGCATGTTGCATAGTCCATCAAACTTTAGATCAACATTGGTCGATGTAATGTTGAGAGTTTTGATGAAGTGCTTGTAGGATCATGCTAAGCTATTCAGTGTGATGACCACCATATCCTCTTCTTCATCTTACGATCAATAGCCTCCAACTAATAGGGAATATCCTTAATCTTCATAAGAAGCTCCTACAAAGATACATTGTCATCCATCATAATGGAAAAAAACATATTCTTGATAAAGAATGCTCAACCCTTGTCTAGTTGTTCATGGAGATTCTTCAGATGCTTTGAAATCTCCGCAGTTGTCTTGCCAAACAACACTTCTAGAAGCATGTCATCAATGACAAATAACTTGATGAGCATAACCACTTCCCGATTGTGCTTATCGAATTAGTCCTAGTATTTGCCTGTCATCGTGGGAAAAGCAACTTTACCAAGTACAATCTCATCCAAGCACCGACACTCAAAAATCGTAAGCATGCATTGTTTCCACGTGATGTAATTATTGCCATTGAAGCATTGATTATTTGCCAACACTTCAACAATGCCATCCCTCTCAAAGATCGTCATGTAATTCTTGTCATTGAAGCATTGATTGTTTTCCAATGCTTCAACAATCCCTCTCATTTTCCAGTGACATGAAAAAATGAGGTCAACTTTTAAAAGGCTGCGATTCTGATTTTTCTATCAAAAAATAGCCAAAACTTCTGGCACAAATCCCAAGGTGCTTGAGCATAGAAAATATAACTCTATTTTTTATGAGAAATTAGAAGATATAAAGCCCACGTTTTTAGAAAAACTAACCTTTAGAAAACCCTAGGATCGACGATTCAAACCCTATGGGTAAAGAGGCCACATTTTTTGGAAAACCCCTCAAAAAATTTCAATGCAAGCAAAGAAATCATGGCTTTTGCACAAATAACGCGGGATGCAAAGAGATCAAACAAAGCCATCACATGGAAATAATGCAGTCACGGCTCAAAAAATTCTCAGTGGTGCTTAGAAATATAGTTGCAAGAGCAAGAAAAAGCTTCCCCACAGAAATTCGCAAGTATGAATGTCTTCATGCAAGTCTGAAAAGCGCACACACAAAAATCTTCATCAACAAGTCGCAAAGCCAAAGAAATTGTGACAGGCAAAAAAAAGTAGGATGAAGGAAAAACTTCACGAGCCAGAGACGTTCTTCAGAAACAGGGAAAACTTTCACCGTAAAAAACACTCACAAAATCGACCTTCGATCTTCCTTCTCACGAGTAGGGAAAATATTCACGCCATCTCTTAATGAAAAAACAGCACCAAAAAACTTTGTAGCAACTGCAAATTGCGCACTCAAGCAAACAAAACATGGGTCCAAAACCCTCACAAAAAATACCTTCAAAGACTCCAGCAATTTCAAAAACCCTCAAATTTGACTTCAAAAAGTTTTAGAACAAACCTTTGATTTCTTTGTAAAAAAAATCAAACAAAAGAAATAGTAATTCATTGTACTTACTACTTGCTATAGAAAGGAAAACCTCCATCGGCGATAATTTAATCTATGGTACTTACAATAGAAAGGAAAGCCTCCATAAATAAGGAATTACAGAGACAATGTTATTAAAAGAAACACTTATAAATATAAAGTTGAAGAGGAAAGCTACTAAACTAACTAATAATACATAAATAACCATTAAATAATATAAATGACAATATTACTTTAATAATAATTAAAAATCCATTTTGACTCATTTACAATGTCTCATTAAACTCTCTATCCAAGAAAAGAATCTTGCAACTCAAGATTCAACTTCCTTGTCAAGCATTGGTATGCATTGTATTTGTTCATGGGTTTCCTTTTCAGTTAACTTTTCATAGTGAATATGCTTAACTCATTTAATTTCCCTTCAAGATTAGAAATTGTGACACTTAGATTTTGGTGGTAGTATGATGTTCCTTCAATCAAAATATCCCCCTTCTTTTTACATCACATGAAAAAAATGGTTAAATTTCTACATAAGCTACAATATTTTTGTTTCTTCTAAGTCCACATGGTCTCATTAAGGAAACTTTGTCAATCCCTTTGTCCTCAACCCTAGCCTATTCTTGCATCCCTTATTGCTATCAAAAACATTCTTACACTACATAAAGAAAGGTCATTTTTTCATGATCAAAAACCTCTATGACTTGTTTAAAATGTCGTGTTAAACTCTCTCTCTCTGAGAAAAGAATGTTAGTGTACCATTCCATCCTTTTGGTTTCATCAAAGTTTTACTCCTCACCTTGGACACATGTTAAAGAAACATTAAGTCAAATGCTTATGCACAATAGACTCGCTTTTTCTTTCCTTATCTATAGTCTCAAATTTAAAAGAAGAATGCATTGGTATTTACAATGTTTCTTTTTTCCTAGGTTAAGGATCTTGGAACTTGCACTTCTTGGTGAGCACTTGATCCCTCCTTTTGAGAATTAAAAAGACTCATGTTAGTAGTAGTGTGGTGCGCTTTTCTTAGTATAAGTCCTCACCCCTTTTTGTCATTGTCATAGGTGTTGCACTCCTTATCACCCTTAGACACAATAGAAAGAAAGGTTGATTTAAGGACTCTCACCTTTTTCTACCTTATCATCACATTTGAATCAACCGATTAACAATATCTCCTTAAATAACCCCTATTTTGTGTCCCCTTATATCTCCTTAAATATCTACAACCCCTAGTACATGTCCTCACCCCTTTTTGTCATTGTCATAGGTGTTGCACTCCTTGTCACCCTAGACACAATATAAAGAAAGGTTGATATAAGGACTCTAGTATGACTAACTCTCACCTTTTTCTACCTTATCATCACATTTGAATCAATCAATTAACAATGTCTCCTTTCTCCTAGTTATTGATCTAATAACCCCTATTTTGTGTCCACTTTGATTTTATGCCATCTACATCCCCTACCTAATATGACATGTAGTCTTAGGCATTGAAATTCCTACAATAATCTTGAGATGTGTTAATGTCCTACATCTTGTTTGGTCAATCTCTCTTGTTTCCTTTGATGATTTTCTCTTTACATTTACTTTCACTATTATTTGTGTGATCAAGGGCCCTTTAATATTACTTAAACCTAACATGCCTTTCATTGTTCTTGCTTACTTCTCTTGGCCTTGATCTCCCATTACATTTACTTTCACTATTATTTATGTGATCAAGGGCCCTTTAATATTACTTGCACCTAACATGCCTTTCATTGTTCTTGCTTACTACTCTTGGCATTGATCTCCCATTCAATGCACCATGTCTATACATTCACCAAATATTTGCATTTATGATAAAGGGGATTGGGGTAATTGACAACATAGAATTACAAATTGAATAATTAGCAATGTTATGGGAGGTGCAATCCACAATGTTGAATGCTTTTGTGTTATCATGGGCATCACTTTTGTTGAGTACATGCTACAATTGGCACATTCTTGCATTCCCATTCCCTAGAATTTAATTTACTCTTAAAGATACAAAATGATAACAGTTGTGCCCAAAAACTCAAAAAGCACTTCAAATCACCAAGGCCAATGTCGAAATCGGTAAAATTCTTGATCACTAATCCAACTTGCTTAAAGGTCACATCTAGAGTGGATTGCTAATCAACATTTATTCAACATCATTTCAACAATACATGGAAGCATGTGTAAGATATCTCTCTAATAAATGTAGGATGTCTTTCAATCACTTTTTTATCAAGCTTTGTCATAGTTAGTGACTCATAATCCAAGCATTTAAGTGTAACAAAAGACTCAAGATTGATATGCTATATACATTTCCATCCATCATTGCACACATGGGTATTGTGTATCCTAGTCGCCCTTTTATTAATGCAACACCCTTTCGCTTATTTTAGCTCTTATACTCAAATAACATCTTCTAACCTTGGTTACTATTGTCTTGTGTTGAACTTATGACTTACAAACATCTTCCCCTTTTCTCGTCTACACCTCTTCAACATTATTAACCCTTCTTTTTTAAATATTTCAAGACCATCTAAGCTTGTGTAATTTCATATTTTACCTTGTTTTTCAATAGAGGCTTGGTTGGCTTGTGTAGCTTAGTTGATTGTTATTTTATCTTGAACTTAAGACTTAATGGTGTAGATTGTTATTTTAGCTTAGTAGCCAAACCCTCATGGACCTTAGTTGACACATTTGTGACCTAGGCTTAGACCCCTTAGGTGTTGTATATTGTTTCCAATTGAGGATAATTTGGATTGCTAAGGACACCATTAAGTCTTGTTGATCATTGAAGTACATAGAAGATGTTCTCCCCCTTGAAAAACCATCAATGATTTTCTACTTAAGAGGTGTATATGACCCAATTATACTATTTGGACACAATTTTAGACAGCTAGGGAATCAGTAGCAACTATTGTACTAGTCAATCATTTCGGTGAGCCCTACTGATCATTCTAAAATGTAAAAATGTGTTTCCCTCACAAAGTACAAGAGCACAATTACCCCATTGTGTCATTATTTGACCACAACTACGAGTAATTTAGGACATTAGGGGCAAACACAAGACGAGTCAAACAGTTTAGTGAGCTTTGTCAAGAGTTTGGCTATCATTATAGTGCTATATTAGGGATTTCTCTCTAACCTTTAGGTCATTCAATCATTCAAAGCCTCTCTTTCCACTCACTCTTTTCATTGTATTGTTAAAGGTCACATATCACTTGAATTCAAGCGAATAGAAAGTTGTGGATGCTACTAAAATCCTTACCACTTGAATTTGCAAAAAAAATGGTTCTCACGAAGAAACAACCCTGCACAAGAGACAAGGATCAAGTAGATGTCTTCTCCAATTTCAATAAATTTCTAAGAGCCTCATTTCAAGTACTTCTAAGATGTCTTGGCTCAATGTTTGGGACAAAAAGATTTTGGAGTGAATCGTTGAACTATCTAAATTAGCATTAATTGTTTTATTCTCATTTGATATCCTTTTTCATATTTTTGTATGCTTTGTTCACACTAAAGAGAATGTACACACAACCTTCTTGATGCTACACAAAGATATACAAGAATCCTTGGTTTCCCTTGATTTTGGGGTGGCTTAGAGTCTTCATACACATAAAACACAAAGCACAATATCAAAAAGCCCTCATCTTCGTCCCCATATTGCAACCATAGAATGTGGTATCCGAGAGCTATTGATACTCCTTGGCTCTTCTACCTTCTTCCAATCTTTGCCTTTTATTTATGTGATAGACTTGATGGGATCCTCCTTTAAGTACAAACATCACAACATTGGATCATTTTACGGCACCATCTTTTTAACCCCGAGAATATGCTACTGTGTACCTCTACTATTGTAATTTAGCCATAACCCCTCTACCCACAATCTAAAATACTATGCGAGACATTATGACGGCTCTTAATATATTAATTATAATAGACATCCTCTAAATACCACTAATATGCCATATAGAATGTTCTTCTCCCACATGGCACTGTTGTTTGTGGTTAGTTTATCATCACCCAAAGTCACAAGCTTCAATTTTGTCATATAAACAAGAATTTAAACTAAGACGAATATGCTTTAAATTTTTTCCTTTTAAAATCTTTTATCTTTTCAATTTTCCTTTAGTTCTCTAGAAAAGAAAAATTATTCTCATCAATGGCTGCATTACAATTATTGTGTACATTTTATTATCATTATGAGCTCACACGTTAGGGCCTTATATTTATTTGACAGACTTGATGGGATCCTTCTTTAAGTGCAAACATCACAACAATGGGTCATTCTATTCCACTGCCTTTTTAACTCCAAGAATATGCTAATGTGTGCCTTTACCAATTTAATTGGGACATAAACCCTGTACCCACAATTAAATTCTATGTGAGACATTAATAATAATATATAACCTCTAAAAACCACTAATATGCCATATAAAATACTCTTCTCTCACATGGCATTGTTGTTTGTGGATAGTTTATCATCACCGCAGGTCACAAGCTTCAATTTTGTCATAAAGGCGAGAAAATACAAATCAATATCACTTAAAATAAGACAAATTTGCTTTAAATTTTTTTCCTTTTAAAATATTTGATCTTTTCAATTTTGCATTTCCTTTATTTCTCTAGAAAAGAGAAATTCTTCTCATTAATAGGCCTAGCATTACAATTTATCATTGGTTGTTTCTCATTGTGTACATTTTAACATCATAATGAGCTCACAAGTTAGGGCACAAAGCTTCAAGTTTGTCACAAAAGCAACAAGATAATATAGATACCAAAACCATTTAAACTAGACAAATATGCTTTAATCACTCACATCAATGGGTCCACACTCTTCATTTCTTCTCATTCATGGGTAAACATAATTACACAATTAATGTTGACCTTTGAAAACCCTCATCTACACTATTTCATGAATACACTTGCAAGGTTGAGAAAATTTTGTCAAATCTGCATATATTATCGAGTATTGGAATCAATATGATGGTTGAGACCTTTCCCTTTGAGCCGGATTTGTCTTTCTTGATTCACTTATAGTTAAAAAGTCAATTGAGTGCCCTCCCTTAGGTCTTGATCTTGTTATTTGTAAGCCACTATTTCATGAATACACTTGCAAGGTTGAGAAATTTTTGTCAAATCTACATATATTATCGAGTATTGGAATCAATATGATGGTTGAGACCTTTCCCTTTGAGCCGGATTTGTCTTTCTTGATTCACTTATAGTTAAAAACTCAATTGAGTGCCCTCCCTTAGGTCTTGATCTTGTTATTTGTAAGCCAATATGCAAATAGTTGGGTACTCATCCTCTTCCAAAGAAAGGTTGACTCTTGCTTGCTCTAGTTATTGTGCATTTAGCTAACCAATGCCTACCTTATTGTGATTGACTCTTGCTTGTCCAAGTTCTTCTGCTAAAATAATTTTATCGTTTTGATTTTTGTCAACATCTTTAGGCAATTCTTGCATTATTTTTCTTACTCTTACGTTTCTTTATTCTTAGTTTTACCTCCAGCTCACCAACACCAACACCAACCTACTTGACACATTTTATTAGACTTCCCCTCTAGTTTCCCATAAATTTTTAATTATTTTTCATACCCCACTGCTCTCATATAGATGAACTTGAATAATAAGCCAACAAAAGGAATCGCCTTTCACCAGTTCTCCATCTTCTCATTAATGGGTCCACATAATTACACAATTAATGTTGACCTTTGAAAACCCTAATCCACACTATTTCATGAATACACTTGCAAGGTTGAGAACTTTTTGTCAAATCTACATATATTATCGAGTATTGGAGTCAATATGATGGTTAAGACCTTTCCCTTTGATCTCAATTTGTCTTTCTTGATTCATCTATAGCCAAAAAGTCAATTGAGTGCCCTCCCTTAGGTCTTGATCTTGTTATTTGTAAGCCAATATGCAAATAGTTGGGTACTCATCCTCTTCCAAAGAAAGGTTGATTTGCAATCTATGGGTCCGAGCTCTAGTTATTGTACATCTAGCTAACCAATACCTATTTTATTGTGATTGACTCTTGCTTGTCCAAGTTCTTCTGCTAAAATTATTTTATCATTTTGATTTTTGTCCATATCTTCTGGCAATTCTTGCATTGTCTTTCTTACTCTTATGTTTCTTTATTCTTAGTTTTTCCTCCAACTCACCAACACCAACCTACTTGACACATTCTATTAGACTTCCCTCGAGTTTCCCATAAATTTTCAATTACCAAATACCCATACCCCATTGCTCTCATATAGATGAACTTGAATAATAAGCTAACAAAAGGAATCACCTTTCACCAGTTCTCCATCTCCTAAACCTCCAATGCAATCCTCTAAACATTTTAGATTGACACGATTGATGTTTAAATTTTTTGAAAGAATTAGCTTAATTAATGTTTAATCTTTCCCTTTTACTTGTTGAAATAATCATCATTACTATAGATATATAAGAAGATTACTAAAGATCAGGCATTTTTATTTAAAAATAAAAGAATCTGCTGATCTTATATTAACACATAAGTGCAAACTTCTCATGAAGATAAGAATAATCTAACAGACCATGGAGTTTGATTAATATGATCCCCCATAAATTTTTAGTTTTAATTTCCTATGATAGATGCATAAGAGATCAAACAATACAGTTACTAGAGTTTGTTGTGTACCTTTGTTGACCTCATTTCACCGGAGGTACTTATATTAGTTATGGAGAGTTGCACCTTCCCAACACATTCATGTTTTTCGTTGTATATAGGCCACCAACGAATTTTATCATTCTGCAAGAAAGGCAAAGCTTCTCTTAAAAGAAAACATATAAATAAATAAAAAAGGTTTGGATTCCAAAATATTCTAATAAATGTAATGCTAAAAATTAACATGAAAGAGAAGACATACTGGATCATCGGTTATAGAAGCAATCTTTATCCAACTTCGGCCATAAGCATTTCCCTTGCAATTTTGAACCTCCACTATAAGAACATCTCCTTGGCTCTCAGGAAAACTAAATTCAGAACAAACAAACCACAAAATAAAACAAAGATCTTGGGACAATAGAAGATAATGCAAGTTATGAAAGAGAATACTCCTTTTGAATCTTTGGAAAGTTACTTGAAAAAATACATGTTTTCAAATTAATATAAAAGAATATGTGACATTTGATTTAGAAAAGTTTAATAAATAAAAAGGCTGACAAAGGAATGAATGCTTGTAAGAGAAAATTAGAGAGAAAGCAGGTCCTCTTACAACGTATGATTATCACCAGAACCTGGTTGCATCCACACAGCTGATCCGGGCTGCATCAATGAAGCTTCTTCTTCAATTAAGCTCTTCAGCTGAAGCAAGCATGAAAAGGTTTCTGTATAAAAACCATTACAAACCACACCAGTCGAATATCATGGATAAGTCTAATTGATGATTTCAGAAATAAATAAATTGAAGTGCAGTTTATGCTCCAGAATATATTATAGTGTTTTGGAAACAATAAGAAAGAAAACATTTTTAAATTTCATTGAAAACTGTATGATAAATATTCGTACATACCTTAGAAGATCTGTACAAAAAAGTGTATTAAGTTACAAGTGCTCAACAAAATAGAAAGCAAGCAATCATAAAATATACTTATTTTGAACCCATGCAAAACAGGATTTTGAACAATGTATTTCACGAAGGCTGAAATCTATTTCATGCTACAAAAGAATATGAGAAACTGGTACCTTGTGTTGTTTCCAAAGGTGTGCTGTTGCAAAGTGTATTCACACCCGCTTTTATCATTCCAGATAATTGTCGTACATATTGTGCTCCAGCTTGCATATACGCAGCACCACGTTGTGAGTAGCTCGAATGAAGAGGTACATTTGGTACAACATGAACTGTTTTCATTGCTGCCCATCCAGCCGAAAGAGAAGATCGCATGTTTGAAAAATGTTTACGCAGCGATTTAAAATGTTCAAGGATTGGTCCAGCACATGGAAAATTGCATTTGGATGGCAACCCCAACTTAATCTTCACTTTATGAACTGCTTTCAGACCAGTATACAGTTGGATTAGATTTCAACCTCTAAATGTTATGTATCTTAAAAGCATTAAAAAACACTTGATCGTGAAATCCTTTTTGCTGGCCTGAGTTACAGGCAAATTTTGGATATTATCATACAAAAAACACTTACATCTGAAAAGAAAGACAATGATCATACATTTTCCATAAAATTTTAAATTACTGAAAAGCTGCTCCAAAACTTATTAAGAAATTATAAAATTTCCAATTTTCCAAACTGATTAGGAATAGGACTTTAGAGGATAAATAATGTTGACTATTCTTAGATCCAATGTCCTTGTGTATATAATAATTTTGATGCTATCATAATGTAATGTTTAACAAGTCAGAGAAAGGAAATCCCTAGCAAGAACTCATGCAAACCAGCAAATCTTTAAATGAGGGTTGAACAGCCCATCTCTGTGATAGCCCAAGCCTGGGAACAGCCAAATATTGAATGCACTCATAAGGAAAAACACATAATTTGTCATATTCACTTAAATTGTTCATAAAGTTGCTCCAGAACTTATCATGTATAAAAGAAATATCATTTTTTTTCCAAAATTTTTAAAGAATAGGATTCTGGAGAATGAATATTGTTGAACTTAATAAATCACAATGTTCTTAGGTTTCCAATAAGAAACATGTATATAATAAATTGGATGCTATCGTAACATAATACCCTAAGAGGACTCGCAAAAAAAATGTCTATCAACACCCTCTGCCATGTAAACCAACATAGCTTTAAATGAGATCAAAGCCATACCTTCCACCTTAATTTTCTCCACAGATTTTTTGAGTCTAGGTGCAGCGGTCTCCTCAGAACTAGAAATAGGTCCATTCATCAATAATTCCTCTTCTGGTTGCAACAAGACTTTTTGCAATCTGCAAGAACGCCAGAAATATAAATTAGCAAATGAAAAAGACTTTTTGCAATCTGCTAGATCCCCAGAAATATAAATTAGGAAATTAACAATCATTGCAAGTTTGTGATGACCATTAAACCCACCACATATGGACAGTTCGAAGAAAATCTTCATTTTATGACTTATCACATAATGTAATTGTGTTTGTTTAAAAACATTGCAGACAAAGATTATACATCAAAATTACTCTCCAAGAATTCAATCAAAATTGGTTGTTATTGAGGTTTAATGTTTTCTGGGCCTCCATGATTTTATGTTTTTTATACCGTATAATAAAATTGATATCATATATTTCAGATAAAGACAAAACAGAAAAAAAGGCAACATTATTGATACAACATACCCAAAAGCATTACGCAAAACAGCACACTCATCATTAAGGAACTCTGGAGCCTCCATGCAGCCTGTGGCCCATGCACGCAAACACAGTCGGATACATGCTTCATAAGCTAGGAAAGCCTGCCAAGCACCATGGCCACTGTAACACAAAAACATAATCACCTTCTCAAGCAAAACAAATCAAATGATATTATATGCAGTGAAGTTAATAAGTAGTCAAGAGAAAGACAGCTATGCATAATGCATATGAACTACATATATTTTTTTTTAAGTCCGTGATGGCTGTAGTAGCAAGGAATGAAATTTTAAAAGAAAGCAACTCACCTGACAAAAAAATTTGGAAGACTTAAAAAGGAATTAGTTTGCCTGCATGAAGTCTGCACTTCCCCTTCCTCACAAGCAGACCTGAAAATAAACAAACTGTCAATTGAGAACTTTATCTTCCATTGTTAGCAAGTTGTAACTCTAACCATTCGACTCAAAGCTCTATGCTCATCATCTCTCATTTGGAGCATGTCAACATGTCAACCTGGTCATTTAGATTCTATGATTAACATGATCAAGAAAAAATGTGGGTATTTCTGATTAATTACCCTGTACATTTATCGTTTGGTTCTGGTACACTGCAATGCTTTTGATCTGTATGTATGCCATGCAGTGGGCTTGACTCTGTTGACCTCTGTCTCCAGATATGCTTTGAGTCTGTCTTAAGAGCACTTTCTTCAGTTATTTCAGTTTCGGGCGCAAACATTGGTGGTGCACTTGGTGTTCCTGTTTCTGACACGCTCCTGGGTTGGGGTTCAGGAATTTGAAATTCCTACAAAAAAACATGAGAGTAACCTAGCATATCATAATCAAATGAAAATTAATGGATTGACCATAATTAACAAATTAAATGACAAAAGTGAAGAAGGTATGCAAAAGAACTTGATCTTCACATCACACTCCAGCGGCCATGGTTGGGCTTCTTGAATGCTACTTTGGGTCATCTTCTCATAAAAGTATTACTGACAATCATTCTTATTTTGAAGATCAAAGTTCAAACAACCCTTGTTGCATATCACAGAGTAAAAGAAAAAGCTTGACCTCGCTGAAATGATCTAGACATTGGCTCCCTGTCCTTAGAAACATTAACCCAAAGTCTAAGTTTTTGTGTGCAGTTGATACGTTGGCAGGGTATTTGGAATGGTAAAGCAGGTTTGTGATTGCAAACAAAAGACCACATGATCAAGAACATATGCCGATCCACCTCAAAACCTATTTTATGTGTGCAGGTGAAAAGACTTGATGGCATTTCAAGTAGTAAACGTAAGCTTGTAATTGCATACAATGCCAACGTGACTAAGCATTTCATGACATTTAAAACAGCAATCCTAAGTTTCTGATTGAAAACAAATGCAATCAGATGTAATCAAACACACATTTGTCTCGAATAGGAATAGGTACAGAGAACAGAAAAGGAAGGATAACCTCTGCTAACCTCTTTATCTTCTTGTCTCTTTTCTACAAAGCCAGTAGTCGGTTGAGCGAACTTCTCTTCCTGGTAGAAAGTGGAATATTCCTCATTCTCCCTGGGCAATTCCTTAGGACTTCCAATATCCTCCGAAGATGCAGCCAAAGATTCTCCATGTTGAATAGGGTCTGCATTCATCTTTGCTCCATCATGATCACTCCTAGATTCCAACACAGAAACAGGATCTGCACTCGACTTCTGCAATCGATCATATCTATACCGGCAGTTATACTCATATGTGGTGTCTTGCGATGGTTTAGGATGAACCCCCGTCATATAAACCCCATGCCCAGCACTCCCTCTATAATCATGATGCAAAAGAGGGTTTTCTTGCAGATCAGACTCCACGGAATCCCCATCCTCACCGGAGGAATAATAAAGGCCATGCTCGGGGGCAGAACCGACACTCTCATCGTCATCCACGTCCAACACAACGCTGCCCTCCAAATGTGAAGAAAAATGAAGGGGGTCAAGAAGCCCTGAACGGTAGTGAATTGGTGGCAATTTCGTGGCAGGAAGTCCCCAGTTCCCGGCCTTACCAATAGATGCAGCATTATATATCAAGGGATCGGATGCAAGATTGGGGCTGATATTTTCAGAGGAATATAAAGTGGGTTGGACATCCACACCCTGTTGGTCTCAATCAAACGTCTTTAATCAGCATATCAACCATTTCAATGAAAAATAAACTGGGTGTTTCAAATTCCATACCCTGTTTGGTGAGAGGTAAAATAAAATTGCAAGAAATGGGAATTTGGTATAGTTTTGAACACTTACCTCTCGGACCCAATTGAGAGCAGTCTCATCTAGGCCTTCAGTAAACATATTCTTCTTCTTGTCCGCGAAAGCCGATATAATGTCAAGCCCCAGAAACCAAAGCTTGGTTTCAATCCGTGTTATCTGCCACTGTAATTAGCAAGTTTTTCGTTGAATGCAAGTGTCCTCTGCCTTATTCATTCAATTTCTGTAATGAATAAGAGCAGGGCATTACGGATTCCTTTGCAACGGCTCCTTTTGACGATTTTCAAATTAAAATAATTCCTTATAACCTCGCCTCGGCTGGAGACTATAGTTTATGGGGTCCAGCTTTCTAATATCAACGGTCATGTTTGTTAAAGTTTTCGCTCGGGTTTTCACATTTACAATTCCCTATTTTATCTTCTGGTATTTTTTTTTAGATGTCTGAAAGGTTAAATAGTATAAAGAAAATAGCATCCTTCATTTCTTTTGGATTGAAATGAAATGGAAGTTTTTAATGACTACGAGACTAGGGGATTTAGGAAGCAGATTTTATCAATTATTTCTTATTATTTCTAGTACTTTGTTGATCTTGCTTCTTTTAATATGGGTAGATTGTCATTTTTTCTCTATTCAAACAAGGATATTAAAGATTTTTTATTTTTTTCAAGATACATGTGTAATTGTATTAGATATCTTGTGTGCCTTAAATTCTATGATGTCTCTAATTTTTCATTATAAGTAGGAATAACAAAGATTCATTTTCATTGTTTCTTTAAAATCTAATGTTAGTGTTTAAGTAGTATATTTGTATATAAGAGTTGAAATATGGTTTATATTTTATGAGTTTGGAGTATCTACTTATTTGTAGTTTGAATCTATCTTTCATTTGTGTTATTTTTTTTATTTAGAATGAAATTTGTAAAGTGTCAAATTCAATTAGTTTAAAATTGCAATTATTATTGTGACTTCTAAATTTTTAACTTCTCATTTAATAATGAGTCCACAATGACTCCTTTTCAACTAGTTTTTTAACATCAACTTGAATGTGAAATATTCAAATTGTGGCACTAGGGATGTTTTATAAAAGGACAAACTTGAAATCTTTCAAGGAGAGAATTTACATTTCAATAAGACATAATGTATATCATTGCATTAGCATCTAAGATCATAAGTAGCATAGGCATTTTTCCTTTCTATTTGTATCCTCCAGTTGATATTCAAAACTATTAGATTAAACTAAAGGTTTGAGTAAAGTAAAAAGGGGGGATCAAATTATTTCATGATCGATCATTAGTCCTAATGGCGTCTTAAATACCACCAAGCTCATATAATGCAATTGAATAAATAATTGAAGACCAAAAATATTGGTACTAATGTCACAACAAAATCTCAAAACTAAAAATATTAGGTTAGATCCATAGGTTTAGAGATCATTTTGTATATCTAGTTTTATTGAACCTAGAATGAGTGTAGAACATATTTTAGTCTATTGGAGTGTTACAATTTCAAACTTGATAGCAAAGTCGAGATTAGATTACTAAGGATAAAGTTACAACAAAGTATTATCTTCATACACGTGAAGCTAAGCACCCTAATCATTTTTGTTGATTTGAAAAAAGAATAGTTTGCTATCATGTTTGTCTCATATCCTTAGTATTGGCTAGTTTTTTAAGTGGCTGCTTTATTTAGTTCCTTAGCCTAGATACTTGAAAATAAAAGATTTATTGATTTTCAAATGTATGTTATGAAATATGATTAATTTACACCTAATGACTAATTTACATCTAATAAATGACAAAAAAGAATGTAATAATCACCTTCAAGTTGAGATTCATAAATGTGAACAAAAAGTTAGAAGACATGTTTCTCTTTAATAATAGACTCAAATAATGATCATGTGGTTTTAAAGGATCCCTCATATAATCATGGTAAAGGAAATGTTTCCAATCAAGGGAATACTTCAAACAACAATGCTAATTATACCAATATGGCCCATGATTACATTTGTAACTGAATCCACCATTGATAACCAAGTGTCAACTATTTCCATTAAGAATAAGGATCTTGAATGTGCGGTAGATTCTTGTAGAATCAAGGTGACCCTTCAAGGAGCCAATTTAGAAGCTCAAATGCCAAGTCAATACAACCTCCTAGACTTTTGGGGGAAAACAACCACATAAATATACATTCTCTGTGGATTTTACACATATCCCCTACACATAAAGGTGTCGAAGACAAGGCTCTTCAGGATTTGTTTGTACCCATTAACATAAATTTTGATCATTTTTAGGCCATGGTGGGACATCTTACATTTTCCCACCATTTTACATTCAAATATATAGATATCCCATCTCAGAAGTCCACCCACATTGATGCTCTACACTTAGAAGACTTCATACAAAAACATAAAAATAAAGGTTTGAGTTTGGATAGATGATGAAGAAAGCTTAAATATTTTCACTTTAAATTGGTCAAAACATTGGGATACTCTAAGGGATTCATTGATGCAACAAAAAAGATTTTTATAAAATCCCATGATAACGCGAAACATCATTTTGAGGGTATATTCACACTTCTCATTTGAGTTGGTCCAGTGATGAAAGATACAATGTTTCAATCTCAGATATTGATCTCCTTCTCCTTGACCAAACATGGATGCATACCATGCAAGTTGTTCCATCCACTTTCTAACAATGCCTTAAGATTCCCTCTAATGGAACTAACATAATAATTTTAATCCATCATGACCCCTTTCAATATTGCACTAATTTGAAAGGAACTCTCTCATTCCATGTTACAATTTATGATGAAGCATCAACCTCTTCTTGATCTTCTTACATTGACCCAAGTTCATTATCTAACTCATTCATCTCATCCACTTTTGAAATGTCCCCTTTCTAATTTTATCTGATATTTAAAGCCTCTAATCAAATTTTAAAATCAAACAACCAATATTTCAAAAGATCAACCAATTTCTCAATAAAACCCAAATTGGGTATGCCCAAAATAGTGCCAAAAACTTCACAGCTTCACATATTATTGATAAATCTGAAAGTAGATATTTTTACAAAAAAATTTCTAGCATAACGGCCTAAAAAATGACATTTCCAGATTTGTATAGATTTTACACAACAGCTCCCAAATGGAGGACAAAAACAATGCTTATCGAGCTCCCGAAAATAACACAAAATAGCTCGGAAACACCACAAAACACTAATAATCTATCACAGAAGTATGACCACAACCCAATACATATATTCAGCTCTATTTTAACATCAAAATGGCTGCAATATAGAAGCAACCCAAACTGATATGAAAAACTCAACCGGAAACATCAAAATCTTACAAAAACACACCCAAAAACTCACAAATCTGCACTGTTCAGCATAAGGGCAAACTCTGCATGAGCTTGCACATGGAATGGCCTCAAAATCCCATCCTTAGCCTTCCTAGAAACCTACAAACTCCTATCTTTGGGTCTCCTTCTCCACAGGTTTGGCAGCCTCTGAAGAACAACAAAGCAATGAGCAAAAATCAAGTTCTAGAATGAGCCCGAAATGCCTCCAAATCCCTTTAAAAGAGGGCATAACCCTAACTCACGACCAAGAGGGGTCAATAATACATATTTTAATAATAATTATCATTTATTAATCCATTGGTTTCCAAAGATTAGCCCCTTTTCCTGAAACTTCACTTTTTTTTGAGCCTGCCAGCCTTAGCAAAAGTTATTATTTTTAATTCTTTGAAAAGGGGACATGACAAGTCCTCCCTCCCAAATATTTCTTATCCTCAAGCAATGAAGGTTGGGATGCTCAAGAATATGTTCTCCTTTCAATTTGCATCCTCCAATGGTAATCCTTTCCATTTGACCAAAGACTCTGTGATGCTCCTATTTCTCAATCTTTTCTCTCTTGTATCCAAAACCTCTTCTGGTGTTAAGACTAATTTCCCTTCATCATAAAGAGGTGGTAATTCTATAGATACTATGTTTTGTTGGCCTAGAACCTTCTTCAGGCAAGAGACATGGAAAACATTATGTATTTTGCTATTTGGTGGGAGCTCCAATTCATAAGCTACCTCACCTACCTTCCTGATGATCTTATAAGGCCCATAGAACCTTGGCTTGAGCTTCTCTACCCCACTCCTCTTTAAGGTGCTTTGCTTATATGGCTGCAACCTGACAAATACCAAATATTCCACTTCAAAATATCTTTCAGTCCTTTTCCTATCAGCGTACAACTTCTGTTGGTTTTGTGCATGTTGTAGATTATCCTTGAGGGACCTTATTATGTCTTGCTTTGCTTATGAAATCACTTGCTGTAGGTACTCTGCTATCTGAAAGTACTAGATCAACAAAGAAAAGGGCATCATAACCATAGAGATCATGAAAAGGAGGCATACCAATAAACATGTGATGAGATGTATTGTAACAATACTCCCATAGGTGCAACCATTTCACCCAAGCATGTTGTTGATTTGAAACATAGTTCCTCAAATATCCCTCTATCCATTTATTAACTATCTCTATTTGTCCATATGTTTGAGGGTGATAGCTAGTACTAGGAGTGAGTTCAGTTCCTACCAAATGAAAGAGCTCCTTCCAAAAAAAGCTGAGGAATCTACTGTCCCGATCACTGAAAATGTTTCTAGGCAAGCCATGTAACCTGAAAATTTCCTTGGAGAACAATTCTGCCACTTGTGATGCCTTGAAATCGGATGTGATGGGAAAGAAATGTGCATACTTAGTTAGTCTATCTACCACCACATATATGCAATCCTTACCTTGAACCTTGGGCAACCTAGTGATGAAGTCCATGGAAATACTTTCCCATTTTTGTTCAGGGATAGGAAGTGGCTGCAACAACCCTGCAGGAAAAATTTGCTCACTCTTATTTTTTTGGCATACCATACATTCCTTAATGTGTTTAAGGACATCCTCCTTCATACCCTTCCATGCAAACCACTCTCGAAGTTTCTTGTATGTCTTGAAGTATCCTTGATGACCAGCCAAAGGTGTGTCATGAAAGGCCCTCAATATCCTCTCCTTAGTTTTTGATCCTGGCACTAAGAAGATCCTATTCTTATAATAAATCAATTCATCAACAACCTTGTACCTATTATCATCCACTAACTTATCCAAAATCTTGGTGGTAAAGGAATCTTTAGCATACTCTAAAAGTATGGAGACTTTCCAATCAGCAGAGATAGATGTTAAGGAACACAAAGTGGGCTTTCTTGAGAGAGCATCAGCAACCACATTATTCTTTCCTTTCATGTATTCAATATCAAAATCATAAGCTTGCAATTTGCTTACCCATTTTTGTTAATGATCATTCATATCCCTTTGGTTTAAGAAGAACTTGAGGCTATTATGGTATGTCTTTACAATGAATCTCCCACATACCAAATATTGTCTAAACTTATGAAGTGCATGCATGATTGCCAACATTTTCTTATCATAGATGGAGTAACCTTTCTCTGATTGTTTTAATTTTCTACTCTCAAATGCTATTGGATGTCCCCTTTGAGTTAGGAGAGCCCCTATACCATCTCCAAAAGCATCACATTCAACAACAAAAGGTAAAGAGAAATCTGGAATTGTGAGCATAGGGCATGAACTCATTACCTCCTTAAGCTTATCAAATTTTTTTTGTGCCTCTTCTGTCCAAATAAAAGCTCCTTTCTTTGTCAAATCAGTCAAGGGGGCAGCAAGCTAAGAAAATCCCTTGACAAATCTCCTATAGTAGCTACACAACCCGAAGAAACCTCTATCTGGTGGTAATCCTGAAGGCAAATCATTGAAAACTATATTGTGCTTATCAAGAATATCTTGAATTTCAAAATGAAAATTACCTTGATTCTTTGAAGAGCTTGTTGGGTGGATTATGATTCCTGCTGCCCATGCTACTTGTCCTCTTCAAAAAGACATCTCCATCCTCTTTGCAGTGACCACCCTAGGTGCTCCATTTGATAAGGCTCTTAATAAGACTTCTTTCCCATTGGAATGAAATTTGAACTCCATAGTTTGATGGTTCATATAATAGCTTCCAATAGAGTGCAACCATTGAACACCCAATACAAGATTTGTTTCCCCAATTCCAACAACATAGAAGTCATCACATAGCTAATAATCCCCTAAGGTCATCCTAAGTTGTTTCACCACCCGTGTGCAAGGCATTGTAAATCCATCAGCTACAGTAACATTGAATCCCTCAAAATCTTCTGCTTTAAGCCCTCTTTTCATGACAAATCCCTCATCAATAAAATTGTGAGTTGCACCACTATCAAGAAGAACTGTCAACCTTTGCCCTACTAGTACCCCTCGAATTCAAAAGGGATGGTATCTCGGGACTCCTGATAATGTTGCTAAAGTGCCATCCTTGCTGATTTCTTTTTCTTTCTCTTCTTCTTCCTCCTCCTTAGTGTCATGAAATTCCTCATGCTCATCTAAATCAAATTCTGATGCAACCTCAATATAATGTACTTGACCTTTCCCCAAACATCTATGTCCTAGAACCCATGGCTCTCTACAAGTGAAACAAAGTTTTTTCCTTCGTAGTTCACTCCTAGTCTCTTCATCTACCTTCTTATTTGCTGCATTTGTCACATTCTTTGGTGGTGGTGCTGGAAAAGTATTTTTCTAAAAATTTCCCTTATGTTGACAAAGATTTGGGGGTTTTTGTTTAGTGACTGGTTTCATAGGCACACAATTTTCAAGTTGTAAACTTCTTTTGATAGCTTCCTGTAAGGTTGAGGGTGAGAAAGCCTTAACCAAACCCTTAATAGAATCTTCCAAACCATCAAGAAAAAGATAAATAATCCTCTTTTCACTCATATCAAATACCATAGCAGCCACTTTTTGAAACTCTTCTACATACTCATTAATTGATTTGGTTTTCCTCAACTTTGACAATTCTTTAAAATACTCTTCATCATCCTTGAGATCAAATCTATCTATCACTCTTTGACTAAAATCAGCAAATGTAGTTACCAGATCATGACCTTGAGTAGTCATTCCATGATACCACCAATCATAGGCTGCATCTTCCAAGTGTAGACTTGTGAATTGAATGGCATCACTCTCCTTCATGGGGTTAAGTGTGAAGAAGGTCTGTAATTTTTGTAGCCATGCTCTAGCTGAAATTTTATTTGTTCCATCAAAAGTAGGTGTTGTAAACTTGCTTATTTTATTTTTGAGCTCTCTTCCACTTATGTCCTGCTCCCTCCTGTACTCTTTCTTGGGCATCAAAGTGTTCATCATATCCACATATTCTCTAAAAGGAACTGAATTGCGAAAGTCATCATCTAAGCCATTGTAAGCAGCTCTTAATGCAATCAAGTTACCTGTAACCTCTTCCATAGGACTAAGGGCTGGATTTGGTACTGGTGGCTCATCTACAGGCAAGAAAATAGTTTTTGTTGATTTAGAGGGTGTGGGTTTCAGATTTCTTGGCTCCTCTGAAGTGCTCCCTTTCTCATTAGTAGATACAACTCCTTGGATTTTTTCTATCAATAACCGCAAAGCCTCTCTAGTTTCTGCCAAACTATCCACTGTTTGCTTCTGAATATTCTGGATGTCCTGGAAGAATTGTTTTTCCATCTCATCTGGATCAGCCATACTTGTTCCTTCCTTGGATTTTGTACTTTTGTTTTCAACTGGAGGTTTGATCAACATTTCTTTATTCTTTTCTCGCTGCAAATATCTCTTTTCTCTTTCACTTAGTTGCATACAAACTTCTACAAACCCTCAGGCTGGCAAGATCATAGCTCTGATACCACTGAAATGTCCCCTTTCTAATTTTATATGATATTTAAAGCCTCTAATCATATTTTGAAATCAAACAACCAATATTTCAAAAGATCAACCAATTTCTCAATAAAACCCAAATCGGGTATGCCAGAAATAGTGCCAAAAATTTCACAGCTTCACATATTATTGATAAATCTGAAAGTAGATATTTTTACAAAAATTTCGCTAGCATAATGGCCTACAAAATGACATTTCTAGATCTGTATAGATTTTACACAACAGCTCCCAAACGAAGGACAAAAACAATGCTTATCGGGCTCTCGAAAACAACACAAAATAGCCCAGAAACACCACAAAACACTAATAATCTATCACAAAAGTATGACCACGACCCAATACATATATTCAGCTCTATTTTAACATCAAAATGGCTGCGATATAGCAGCAACCCAAAATGATATGAAAAACTCAACTGGAAACATCAAAATCTTACAAAAACACACCCGAAAACTCATAAATCTGCACTATTCAGCACAAGGGAAAACTCCGCATGAGCTTGCACATGGAATGGCCTCAAACTCTCATCCTTAGCCTTCCTAGAAACCTGAAAACTCCCATCTTTGGGTCTCCTTCTCCACAAGCTTGGCAGCCTCTGAAGAACAACAAAGCAATGAGCAAAAATCAAGTTCTAGAATGAGCTCGAAATGCCTCCAAATCCCTTTAAAAGAGGGCATAACCCTAACTCACGACCAAGAGGGGTCAATAATACATATTTTAATAATAATTATCATTTATTAATCCATTGGTTTCCAAAGATTAGCCCCTTTTCCTGAAACTTCACTTTTTTTTTAGCCTGCCAGCCTTAGCAAAAGTTATTATTTTTAATTATTTGAAAAGGGGACATGACAACTTTCAATCCTAAGGTCAAGGTTCATGTCCTAGACAAGGGTTATTGATTATAATGACATCAAAGAATCCTTTTGCATAGGTAAGCTACTATCATTGCGTGGATAATATAGAAGACCTCGCCAAATACAACAAGATTTAAAGTTTATTATTAATTATACATCCACTAATTTCACAAACTGGGGAAATATCCATAAGAAACCTATAGAATTTGTATCTTGGTGGTTATACAAAGATAAGGAAGATGGAAAATGTATCAAACTACCTATTAAAACTATGGCAAATAATTCCCTATTATGGAATAGATGGGATATGATGATTAGAATGGCATTGGACTTTAACAACAAGGTATAAAATAACCTAAACAACCTATTGGAAATCCTAAGTACAATGGTATTGATTATGACTTATTTTAGTATATGTTCTCTAGTAATAAGTTGAATCTTGGTGAGGAAGACAACACTTCTCTCATAGACAAGTTCACTAATGATGATACTTATGAAGACTGTTATGCACACATCAATATTTTTGGGAAGATTCTACCATATTCACATTAACCTCTAAATTCATAAATGATAACCTCCCTTTAATCCATCTAAAATTTATTGATTTGGATTAATGGAGACCATTGAGTTTGTATTTATTTAAAAATAATGAAGCTATCATTGAATTTATGGAAGTTCAATAGGGTATACCCTTAGGTGATCATTGGGTAGGATTTACTATAGATATTGATAGTGTAACATACTTTAGTGAATGTGTTAAACCTTTTAGTCTCAAAAACATAAAAATCAATATAATGGTCTCCTAGTGAAAACTAAAAGTCACTTCTAGACCATGAAAATATAAAAATAAAGGGTGTATCTGAAGGTGAAAACCTTTCTTTAGGTACCTAAAGGTGCAAGTCATAACACACTCCCTACAAATCAAGAGAGGTCACCAATTTTATAGAAAAATTAGAAGAAATCAATATCAACATATCAAAGGGTTCCATAATTATGTATTTTGTTGCATCCTTTATAGAGATATCTAATAATATGATTCCATTGAATTCTTCCAAGAAAGATAAATCAAATTTTCATGGTCATATGTCGATATTCTTGAAATTGATCTTAAGCTAGTTCTACATCATCTTATAGTCTCTCTAGGTGCTAAGCCTATAAAATAAATTGAGGAAAGTGCATCCCCAAATTACACTCCTCATCAAAGTGGAACTCCAAAAATTGCTAGATGTTGATTTTATCAAACCAATAATTACCTTGAGTGGATTTTGAATTTAGATCTAATTACCAAACTAACTAGGGGCATTCATATATGTACAAATTTTAGAGAATCAAAAAACCTTATCTTAGGGATGAATTTCCACTAAAAACATTGATGCAATTATAGACCTCACATATGGACATGATACTTTATCACTAATGGTTGGTTTCTCAAGATATAATCATATCAAAATAGCACCAAAATATTAACATAGGACATATTTCATGTGTCCATAGGGAACCTATTATTTCAATATCATGCCCTTTGTTCTTAAGAAATCTATTACCACTATCTTTCATGAATAATGCATAATCTTATGGAGACTATGTTGATGGCCTACTAGAAAAATCATTTACAAGATAAATTCATCGTGATGTGTTCAAATCTTCATGAGATTTGAAAAATGTAATGTAAAATTAAATCCTAATAAGTGTGTATGTGGGTTCACATCTAGAAAACACCTTGGTTAGATTGTTCCTTCATATGTATAGAGGTGGATCTAGTGGAATTCAAAGAAATAATTTATAGGATCATAGGGGATTTGAACCCCAACCCCACTATTAGATGGAAAGAGTTCATGTATCCTTCAAATAATTTGAGTCACTTATGAAGATTTCAAGGAAATATATAGCCAATTTGAAGATTCATTGCATAGCTAGCTAAGAAATTTTATTCCTTTCAACATCTTATACATAAAGGTGTCGCATTCAAATGAGATACAAAACATCAATATGCTTTTTAATAATGAAAAGATTAATTTCTCTCACCTTTAGTACTCATGCAACCAATTGAAGGGAACTACTATTGTTATATGTATTTGCAATAATATCTTCTTTAGGATCTTTTTTAGCTCAACATGATTATTCAAGGAAAGAGAGAGTTATTTATTAGATTAATCATACTTTAGTGGGATATGAGATAAATTATTCACCTATTGAGCATGGATGCTTGGCTATTGTTTTGTATTCCCAAACAAAAATCATTGCCAAAATTGATCCCCTAAAGGACTTATTAAGAAAATAAATGGTTACTAATAGATTAACAAAATGGTTCATGATCCTTACTAAGTTTGACATTGAATATTTTGATAGAAAAATAAATTAAATGATAGGTTAGAGTTGATCAATTAGTATATACACTTACTCTAACAAATCATCCCTTTGTATCATATTTTCATGATGAATCAATATTCATAGTAGCCTCTTCAAATTCATAGAATTATACTTTGATGGATCGCATACTCCACATTTTTCCAGAGCAAGAGGCTTATTTATAACCCCACAAGGTTACTGCATTCTTAAATCATACCATCCAGAATTCCCTTGCACAAATAACATTGCTAGGTATAAGGCTTTAATAATTGGACTTTGAATGGACATAAAAGGGAAAATCAAGGAACTACATGTCTATGGTGACTCATATTTGGCACAAAGACAATTCAATTATGAGTACCTCATAATAGATGAAAAACTCATATCGTACAAGAAAATAGTGGATAATTTCAATAAATATATTACATCAATATTATTTGAGCATATCCTAATGGTGAATAACAAAGTAGCATATTATATGACTACTATTGGATATCTTCTTGACATGTTACATGACATACGAAACGTTGTGATTTCTTAGTAGAGAAACAAGTTGATCCCAACATTTGGTGTTCATGATATTGAAATCATGTGTGAAATCATTGGTCCTGATTTCACTTGGTACAAAGATTTATAGAATTACCTCAATGATCATATCCTTCTATTTGACTAGTCTAATAGCCAATTAAAAACATTTATGTGTCAAACATTTCAATACGTTATCATTAGTGATACCCTTTTTTCAAAGGAGTCTCAATAGTATCCTCAATAGGTTTCTTGACTTGACTAAAGAGCAAATTACCTTACAAGAGGTCCGCAATGGTATATATGGGGTTGATTATAATGGTCTTACCTTATCTATGAAGTTTATATGAACATATTATTATTATCCTACCATGGAATGTGATGCATACCATTTTGTAAAGAAGTGTCACCAATCTCAAATATTTGGAGATTTCATTCATGCACTAGTGCAAGAGCTTTAAATAGTTAATTCTTTATAGATATTTTCCTAGTTGGGACTCAATCTCATGTGTCTCTCCCATGTATAGCTTCCTCAAGTGGTTACTCTAATTTTAGTTTTGGCATTGCGCCCTTTACATGTTTCACTTGCTACTTATTGCCCTTGGATTTCTGTTAAATGGGAATCACCACCCCAAGGATTGATGAAGTCTCAAGGTGTGAATCATCCCTTGTGTTGCCTCACTAAACTGGCACTCAATTAGCTAGAGTGATTGATTATTTAACTAATATTATGTTTAAGTGAATACAAGATAAAGTAAAATAGAAATAACTCTACTCTGCAAAATAATACAAATATTTTGATTACTAGAAAAGAAAGAGAAGCTACTCATGATCAACTGGTAAAATTTGCTAGCTTAGTGTCTCATATGCTTCCGTGAGTCCAAGATTACAACACATATTTGGGATGTTTGAGTATTGTACATGTTTCTCACACAAATAGAGTACAAATTTTGAGAACAAAAAGGTACAAGAGCTAAAATTATGCTAACATGATTAAAAGTAAAAAATATAACCAGTAAAATGTGAAGGATAGAATAAAAATACTATTCTAAGAGAGAAAAGGGAGGAATAAAACCTTTTTAAATGAGGTAGAAGAATCCAAAGATCACCATGCCATTTCCTCCTTCAAAATGTTCGAAGTCTCAAAATTGGAGCTTGATGGGTTAAAGGTGAGAGTGAGTGTACATGTGTGTGATGGAGAGTTCCAAAGTTGCAATATGATGAATAATACGCTATAAAACTATCAACAATGATAGAAGAAGAGATAAATAAAGTGACTAAGATGATAATAAATATTTGAATGAGTAAATTTGTGCCACAAGAAGAAGAACATGGCTAAACTAATGAGTTTAAAACATGAACAATTGATTCCCCACATTGGTGGACTATCTAGGAAGACGTTACACTACCAAAAATAGAAGGTGTAACATCCCAATGACCACCTTCAACATCCAAATTTTCTAGATGAATGCATGCAACTTGAATGTCTCTGTAGCATGTATGTGTCATGAACCTATACCATCCTAGAATCACATCACTATGTAATTCTCCATTTAGCCTAGTCTCATTTTAGTATTTATGAACTTCCACATTAATTTTCAATATTCCAACCTCAATTCCAATTACTATTTCAACATACCCACTCCAAATGGGTCCTCTAGTCCAAATTTTGTGGCCTTCTAGTGGGACCAATTCATCCCATAAGACTGAGTCCCTGATATTTGCCTCAAATTTTAAATTGGAGGCATGTTTCAATAGATAAGGTAGAAATCTAAATTCTTGTTAGTCCTCTTCGAGTTTTGAGATCTAAAATACTTATGGGAGGTATATAAGAAACCAACCTTTTCTCATTTTAATAATCAATTAGTCAACCAAGCATTCATAACTACAAGTAAGCATAGGAGGACCTCGAGAGAGAGATCAAGATCTTCATTTCAAGCATCCAAGCCATTTCCAAGTCAATATTCTCCATGGAAGAAAGCTTATCTTTCTCACTAAAGGTCAAGTAGAGGATTATACAAACAAGGAAGAAGATCATAGCATAATTCTCCATCTACAAGCATTCAAGCATCTAAGCATTCAAGTCTTCAAGTCTTCTAGTCATTTTTCTTTCTCTGCATCAAACATTGTGGTAAACTACAAACATTCAGTGTGCAAGGTATAAAAGATTCTACAAACAAGGAAGAAGATCATAGCACAATTCTCCATCTACAAGAATTCAAGCATCTAAGCATTCAAGTCTTCAATTCTTTTAGTCATTCTTCTTTCTCTCCATCAAACATTGTGTTAAACTACAAACATTCATTGTGCAAGGTATGTCTTCATGATTTCCTTTTAGGTTTTTTGTGTGGATTCAAGCTATTACATCAACACTTTTGATCACATCCAAAGAAGCATTACACCATCAAGGTATAACATACTTTATGTTTTAGAACTAGTTTCTTCTTTGAATCAAAAGACTTTCATTTTAAACATATTTCACTTCAATTTCATGGTTGATTCCTCTACTAGGGTTTGACTAAGGAAACCCAAACTCTAGTACACAATAATTTATCTCAGTTCTTTATGTAGGAACAAGTGGAGAAGATTTTGTGACCAGATCTAGATAGTGCAGAAGCTTGCATACAATCTAAGATTGAAATGGTCAAAATTTCTTGGACATAGTCATCTCAAATGACCTGATCCTAGAGCTAGTCATCCTATAATGCTTGGTCCCTCCAACTTTACTCCAAAGAAAATTTATAGGTTAGTTACTATCACAAACTTCTATTTTTGGCATTAGAATTAGTCTATCAAGTTTCTGCCTATCTATGTTTATTAAAATTTAATTTCCTTCCCTACTTTTTCCTAAATCTTGCATCCATAATTCCATTTCCATTTCCATCTTCTATTTTAATGAAGGATCATTGCACCCGTTTAGTGCTTGGGCCTTCTTGAGCCTAGTAGGTCATTTTCCTTCTGAATGTGACTAAGAAAATAAGACCATCATAGTACTATATCCTTATTTTTTTATGTTACATTTTGGTGAACCTAACTCATAACATTTCCATTTTGATTTGAATGTCTAGATCTAATTTTTGTATGCAATGTGTTAGCTACATAATATCCTTGTTATATTTCATGCATTTAGACAACTAGTCCAATATTTCATTGCATATGTTAAAACAACAAAAAGTACAAAAATATTTCATTTCATGCATTGTTGTTGAATTTCATATATCTCAATATAATTTGTATGAATGTAGTTGTTATCTTAATTTTCTAGTTCAATTTCAAGTTTTCTTCAAGAGTTTCAAGATGTTCCTTTACATGCATATGATAATAACTTAGTTCTTCATTTCATCTATACCCATAATATACCCTCTCCCAAAATTAATCCCCACCCATAAGAATATTTTGGTGCAAGAAGATATTATTTTTAGTTCCTTTGAAGATATCCCTCATAGGGAAGAGGGATTCAAGAACAATGATGATCTTTCTTCTAAAATGCACTTCCCCTATGAGGATTATTTGGTGCAAGAGGATGATATAATGACTATTTCTCATGGTGATACTCTATTTTATATGCATTTCATTGACATTCCTTCTATATATGAGGACTTAATGAGTTATTTTTGTCCCTCTCCTAAATATCCTTTTACTCATAAGGATATTTTGAAGCAAGAGAAATATACTATCACTCTTAAGGACATTTTATCTTTGCCACACCCACACAACACATCTCCCATAGATGAAGAATTGATGAATCACAATTTTACCTCTCCTAAGATATCTTTTTTCCAATGAAGAAAAATTTAATCCTCTTGTGCCTTATTCCAATTTTTTACGTGGTGATTCTATCTTGAAAACACTTATAACAAGATTTTTTTAGAAGAAAACTTATTTTGTTCAAGATGACCATTGGATATTTTGGAAATTGGCATTGGGCATTATTTCAGACTTGTTAATTGGCATTAATTTTGAAAATTTATGGATGTTAAAAAATGATGTACCATTTAATTATTATTATTAATAATACAATATATGAATAAATGGTTGTGTTGTTCTTCATTAGTCATTTGTGCAAAAGAGTTATTTTGTGTGATGGTATAATTGTCATCTGTAATATATAGTATATAATTATTTATCTTAAAGAATAGAAAAAACTATTAAAAAAACTATATGTAACATGTAAATGTTCCATCATGATGCAGGAGCATCTTGGGTTCTTGGCAATCTTGCATCAACCAAAATAATTATTTCATCTTGAGAGAGTGAAGTAACGATCTTTTGTCTTTGAAATATTTTGGTTGTGGTCTTAACATGTTGTTCAAAACTCTCTATAGTTCTTATCTTCCATATCACACCTCATTTGGTTTAGTACTATTCAAGTTATTCAAGTTTTCCTTTCTTTGTGGCTCGTGCTTTGTTCTTTTGGTTATCTATTCACGATGATCCTATTCGCGGTCACATTTTCCTGTGTTTCTTTAGTTGTGGTCATCATTTCCTAATGTGCACCTATTTGGGAACCTTTCCCTTTGACTGCATTGTGTTTGGATCAAGGACCTTCATGTTTGGATTATTTTGGTTACTTTAGATAGCATGTTCCTTTCATGCCTGAGCTGACCTTGAAGATTGTGTGTGTGATCGTTGCTTGTTGATTGTTAACATGTGGGATCGTGGTACATGATTGTGGGGTCATGTGTGGACCTAAATCTATGTTTGTGCCTTCTCTCTTTTCTTATGGTTGTCTTGTGATCTATTTTGGGGTTGACTCTTTTTTATTTATACATGTTTCATTTTGTAATGTAATTCTTGGACAACCCCAGTAGTGCGATTGGGTATATGTACTCAATTTGATGTAATTTTGTATGGGAACTCAAATAACTTAGAGGGTAGTAGTTTGGCTAATTAGGAAGCACTAATCTTTTAAATTTGAATTCATTTTGTATATGGCCTAAATTGGGAAGGCCTTACAACCCGACATGTATGATGTATCTAATTGAATAAATTATTGATCTTGCATTCTCTCTCTTAATTTATGTGTATTGCTTTTGTGTGTGTTTAGCTATGAGGTTGGACATCCCATCTTGGGGTTCTCCACCTTGGTACTAAATCAAGTGGTTTCAAAGCAGGCCTTTCTTTTGGTACCTACAATTGCATAGGGTTGCATAGATGGTTCGTGGAAGGAGAGATACAGATCATGTTGTGATGGATATGTTATGTCAAATTTCTGCAAGACTTGAATTTGTTAAGACAGCTCAAAGAAGAGGAAGACCTATTGAGGATGATAGTGAAGATGAGGTTGAAGAATTGCAAGAAGAAGGAGTAGCACCAACACCTATTTTGGAATCAGGAGAAGAAATATTCTTGGGAGCTTTGACAAGCATTAAATCCAAACCTCACTTAAATCCTCCTAAGTATAATGGTAAATTGGATTCAAATGAGTTGATGGAATAGATCTATGAGATGGAGAAGTATTTTGATTATGAAAACATACTAGTAGACAAGAAGGTAAATATTGCAAGCACAAAATTGAAGGGACATGCATCCTTGTGGTGGGAGCATTTGTAGACTGGTCGGAAAAGGAGAGGCAAGGATAAAATCAAGGTATGGGAAAAGATGATTAATAAGTTGAAAGGTAAATTTCTACCCGATGATTATCATATTAGCCTGTTAGGAGAATACAAAATTTGAAACAAAATGATAGTTCTATGAAGGATTATAGTAAGGAATTTTATATGTTAAATATAAGATCTGGACATGTAGATGATGAATTTTAAAGGATTTCTAGGTACCTGAATGGTTTAAGGCCTTCTATCCAAGATGAAATTAGTTTTTTCAAGATGAACACCATTAAAGAAGCCTATAAATTTTCTTTGAAGGAAGATGAGAAATTGAACAAGAGGCCTGAACAAAGGTAGAGGTGGAAGATTCCCTAGAGGAAGAGGAAGATCCTATGGAGAAAATAGTAAATCAGATCAGGATAAGGCAAATTAGGATAAAGGAAAATCAGAGTGGAGAGGAGAAAATTCATACAAAGGTAGAAGAATTTATTCAAGAGGTGGTTACCCTATAGGTAATGATAAGAGGAGAGAAGAAAACAATTGATTCAAGTGAATTTGTTTTAAGTGTGGTGAAGAAGTACATAGGGCATTTGAATGTACCAATGGAAACAAAAAGACTAGTAGCAGTAGAAGAAATGCACTTGTGAAGGAAGATTCACCTGATTCAACAAAAAAACCTAAGGATGGGGAGAATCTGATGATTAGAATAACATTATGGAATGAAGTTACTGATGAAGATCCTTTGAGGAAAGGCTTGTTCAAAACCAAATGTAAGGTTGCAGTAAAATGTTGCAAAGTGATCATTGACAATGGAAGTTCAAATAATTTGGGATCAGAGGAGTTGGTTACAAAGTTGTAGTTGCAAAGGATGAAGCACCCTAAACCCTATCAGATCTCGTGGATCAAGGATGAGCACAAACTTTTTGTAAGTGAGCATTGTCTTGTGAAACTTAAAATTGGTAATTACCATGATTAAGTTATTTGTGATAATATGCCTATGGATTATTGTCACATCTTTTTGGGTAGACCATAACAATATGATAGACAATCTTTACATGATGGAAGGTTGAATAGATATACTATTGTAGCTAATAGAATGAAGAAAGTTCAGTTACCTTTGATTAAAGCATCTAAGGGTTAAAATTATACTTCTATTAGAGTTTGTTTGATTGAAGGAAGATTCATAAGAGATTTGAAGAAGAATGATGTTTGTTATGCTTTAGTTCCTAATAATCCTATTTAGAAATCAGAGGATCAAACACCTTTTGAAGTCAAGAAGTTGCTAACAGAGTATCAAGAGATTATTTTTGATAATGTACTAGATTGTTTACCACTGATTAGAAGTATTAGTCATTGTATGGATCTGATTCTAGGAGCTAGTTTTCCTAACAAATAATCTCACCAGTTAACACTGACAAAGAATGAGGAATTGAATAGAAAATTTCAAGAATTATTGCAAAAAGGTTTGATCAGAGAAAGATTGAGTCCATGTGTGGTTCCAGCTTTGTTAGAACCTAAGAAAAGTGGTGAATAGAGAATGTGTATTGATTCTAGATTTATAAACAAGATCATAGTGAAGTACTAGTTTTCATTGCCTAGGATGGATGACATCATAGATTGTTTGAGTGGAAAAAAATACTTTACTGTTGAATCAAATTTATAGGGTGTTTTATTTATGACTTTCTAAGTACAGACTTGAATATCTTATAGTTTTTCATAAACATCATACAATCTTTTATGTTTATAAGTTTTAACTATATGTATATTTGATACTTATGAAACTTAAAGACAATATTGAATATATATCTAGATTAATGAATGTCATGGTAAAATCTAGTATATTTCTTCTCTAGCTTTAATGGGTAGACCTTCTACAGTTGTGTGACAAGGCTACATTAAAATAGGGAAAACTTATTATGATCTATGCCTTGGATTCGTGTTTTGGATTTTGTTGTGTTAACCTTTTGTAGGAAGAATAAGTCAAGCAAGGAGCGCAGACTAAAGGATGAGTGGGTCTTTCAAGGCGGGTGACTATTTTAGAGTTCATTATAGCTCCACTCCTTCCATCATCTTGTGGTTGTTGATTTAGTCCAAGACAATCTAGTTGCCAAGCATTCCTATATTTTTGAAGCATTGAATATGGCTTATCTTCTTGCATAAATGATGTTGTCACTCCTAAACTAAAAGTTGTTATACTATGTAATGGAAGACCTAGTTTGTAGGCATTCTATTTTTCCTAGTTTCCTTTAAATAAGCTGGAACTTATGTTTTCTAGGCTAGTTAGATGTTCTGAGAGATTCATGTTGTAATCCAGCAATAGAGTAAAGCATTTTGATATTCCATCTTGTATCCATGTTTTATTGAATGAATATATGATAGTTCTTTGTTTCAATCTCTGAGTCATAATTCATTCATACGTCCATGGGGGCCCACACGGGAGATGAATTCCTTGTTCATGCTTAAGTAGAATTTAGTTTAGTTTAGTTCAGTTAAGTTTCCTTTGAGTTATTAAGTACTGTTGTTCCTGCAGCCATTGGTACTAGAACCATTGACTGTATCTTGCAGCATAGGTTTACTTCCAAAGCATTATTTGTTTACTGTTATGTTTTTCCTTCAAGATGAGAATTAATCTGTAAGTTCAGTATCTAGTATAAGTTTCTTGTAGCAACTGCTTTTACCTTAGTAGTGACGACTATTGAGAAGAACTAAAGCATAAACTTTGCAGTCACTATCTCAAGTTCACGTTCCCAGATTGATACATTAAATGAGTCTAGCATGATGTTCTAAGTAGAAACATGATGAATTTCAACAATGAATCATTGTTTAAGGGTGTCCAATCCTTGTGTTACTAGGATATTATTCTAACCAGTCATTTTTGGCACCACTGTCGGGGATGGTGTCAATTTAGTTCGAACCAGAAGTCATTAAGTTAGTTTTCATTTTTCTTAATTTTTCATGCATAGGCATAGGGACCATCTTGGGTGATTCCTACCTAATCTTAACCAGGAATAACCATTTGAGGTTCTTAATCTAGCACTTGAGGAAACCCAATTAGAAATCCCACAAGAAGAAGAATCATTTGAGAATGTGTTTGCTGATGCCTATGACCAATTGCCCTCACCACCGTCATCTAAGGAATCCTACCATTTAAATGCTCTTTTTGCTGACCCAGAATATCTAGACAACGTAATGGCTCACCCTACCTTCCCTTTTCCTATTCCTACTCAGCAAGGTAACCAGAATCTGAAGAATATTCCTACAGCTGCGCTTCCTAAATTATATGGACTCATCACAAAAGACCTAGAGACCTTCCTCTTTGAGTTTGATGTCCTTTGCTGAAGCTATGACTACACCACTGACCGCCATAAGCTTAAGTTGTTTCCTTCCACCTTAAAAGAGGCTACTCTCAGATGGTTTATGAGTTTGGGTGTTGATGTTGTAGCAGACTGGAATGCAATGTGTACTCTATTTCTTCAGAAGTACAAAGATTATTATAGAGGATGAGACTTAAAAGGAGATGACATCTTCAAGATGTCACAGAAGGAAGATGAAAGCCTGGAAGACTATGTCTCCAGATTCATCTTCAACCTGCAATGTAACACACAACATGAGTTGAATGAAGAACCTTAAAAGCATCTATTTTTGAGAGGTGTGAATGATGGAAGCATAGAAGCCCTTGACCTCATGGCAGGGGGAGACATTACACAGAAGAATTGGGATGCAATAAAGAATATATGTCTTAACTATTCTAGAGCTACTGTCAAGAAAGGAAGAGGCTTGAGAGCCTTGCCTCACAAGTCTAATGGTGGGAGTGTGTCCAAAATGGAGCTATCCAACATGTTGTCAAACTTCAAGTAGGACATCATTAATGATGTTCCTACTCAGTTGGATACAATGCAAGCAAGGAGAAAGAAAGATGAATCTAATCCAATGTTGGCAGAGTATTATCCACATTGTAGGGAGAAGAAAAAGAATTGTCGGTGCAAGTCTATTGCAAGCCTAGAGTCTCAACCTATGCCTACCAAGTTCAAAGCCATTGGTGAGAATGGAGAGGTCATATACGTTGCCTAGAAAAGGCCATGGGCTCAGAGACTAGGTATTCCCTAAGATCCTCTTCAAAATTTTAATAGTAATAATACATGGCAAAACCAACAACATAGTGGATTTAGTGGATATAATAGTTGGCATCAGCCCCAGCAAGGTTGGCAACAACCTCAGTAGGTCTAGTAGCAACATCAGCAAGGTTGGCAACAACCTCAGCAGGGTTGGCAACAACCTCAACAGGGTTGGTCACAACCTCAGCAACCATGGCAATAGCTCCAGCAGGGGTGGCAACAACCACACAATTGGTCTAACCAATCAAGCCATCAAGCTTTGATTCCACCACCTCCACAACAAGCTTTGATGCCTCCTCCTGTAGCCAATACTACTTCCCCTAAACAGACTCAATTGCCTGCTCAGCCTACTCCTAATCCCAACAATGCTAAGCCAACAATGTAGCAACAGAGCTATGCAATTTCCCTGAATAACATCCATTTACAATTTGGCACAACTCTTCCTCCTCCACAGTAGCCTATTATTACCGAAGTTGAGGATACTTCAGCAGAGCCAACTGAGATACAAGAACCCCCATTTCCTCATAGGTTGGAGGAACAAGTTAGGCAGTATTGGATTTGCTTACCCAACTAAAGCAAATGACAATAAAGATTCCTTTGTTAGATGCCATAAAAGAAGTACCTGCATATACCAAAGCCATCAAGGAAGCTTGCATAAAGTAGCCTAGAAGAAAGAGAAAGGATCCTAAAACCATTCATGTCCTAGGTTAGTTATTTGATCTAATGTTGGAGAAATTAGCAATTCCAAAGTATTCTGATCCTAGTAGTCCTGTGGTAATAATCACCATTCAAGGAGTTCAAGTCCACAATGCCCTAGTTGACTTAGGTGCTTCCATAAATGTCATGACCAAGGAAATAATGTCTCAGTTGCATATCATCAGTCTTAGGGAAACACCCACCATCCTTCAGCTTGCTGACAGTTCCACCATTACACCTGATGGTATAGTAGAAGATGTTATAGTCACCTTGAATTCTTGGGAATATCTGGTTGACTTTATTGTCCTTTCCCCAAAGGCTAACATGGGAGGATATCCAATAATTCTAGGCAGGCCTTGGTTGGCTACTGTTGATACCTATATAGCTTGTCACTCTAGAAAAAAGACTATATCTAATGGAGTCAACACCAAAAATCTGACTCTGTATTCCCCAGCTCAACCTTTGTTACAAGATGATCAAATCATCTGGCCAGATATGGATGATATTGAACCTGAGGTTAATTACATTCATTAGTTAATGATGATATCTAAGGAACCTTTTATAGCTTCTAGGGAGGAAGATGAGATCCTTTCCTCCATTATTCTGAATGAGTATGGAGTGGAACCCCAAGTGTGTTCCCAAGAGAACTATGTTTTTAATAATTTGTTACCACCTATTGATGCTCTGCAGTATTCAAAAATTTCAAAATTTCTTCACACATTACTGCCTCATGAAATGGAGTCTTTCCCAATTTCTTAGCTATCCATAGCAGAAAAGGTCACTAAGATAGAGGTTAGCTCAGGAAGGGAATTAAATGCAAGCAGTGCTTTAAATTCCTCTCAGCGGTCAAATGTCCTGTAGCTTCTAAAAGAACATCAATTAGCCTTTGCTTGGGATTATACCTACATGAAAGGCCTAGACCCTAAGCTCTACACTCACAAAATTTATATCAGCTCTGAATTCAGAACTGTTCGCCAACCTCAGCGTTGGGTAAACCCAGCTCTGAGGGATATAGTCAAGAATGAGTTGCAGAAGTTATTAAATGATGGCTTCATCTATCCTATTTCAGATAGTCAGTGGGTCTCCCCTCTTGTTATAGTACCTAAGAAATGAGGAAAGTGGAGAGTCTATGTCGACTATAGGGAGCTTAACATTGCCACGAAAAAGGACCACTTTCCCTTACCATTCATTGATCAAGTCCTTGATAACCTAGCTGGAAAGAAATACTTCTCCTTTCTGGATGGATTCAGTGGTTATAGTCAGATTCAAATAGCCCCTGAAGACTAGGAGAAAACAACATTCACTTTCCCATGGGGCACTTTTGCCTATTCAGTGCTGCCTTTTGGGTTGTGTAATGCCCCTGCTACCTTCCAATAAGCTATGATCAGTATATTCTCAAATATCTCTACAGATTGCATGGAGATTTACATGGATGATTTTAAAACATATGGGAATACCTTTGAAGAGGCTAAAGAAAACTTGGAAAAAGTTCTTATAAGGTTTCGTGAATACAACCTCTCTCTCAATAGTGAAAAGTGCTTCATGATGATGGAAGAAGGGGTTGTCTTAGGACGTTTCATATCTTCCAAAGGTATACAAGTGGACCCTGCTAAGATTGAGGTGATTAGTACATTACCTACTCTAGCCAAACAAAAGGATGTGCACAGTTTCCTTGGACATGTCAGGTACTACAAAAGGTTTATAAAAGATTTTAGTCAGCTTGCAACACCATTGTATAACTTGCTCAAAAAGGATGTTGAATTTGCTTGGGATTCTGAGTGTGAGAAGTCTTTCTTGCAACTGAAAGAAGTGCTCACTACAGTGCCGGTTTTGAGAGGACCTAATTGGGGCTTGCCTTTTCACATTCATACTGATGCCTCAGACTATGCTATAGGTGTTTTACTTGGATAAAAGGTAGACTCAGTTGAGCATGCCATTTACTTTATCAGTAAGAACTTGCAAGGAGCTGAATTTAATTACACTGTCACTGAAAAAGAACTGCTTGCAGTCATCTATGCCCTAAACAAGTTTAGACACTACATCACTGGGTATGAGATCTATATGCATATGAACCATTCTACAATTAAGTATCTCATGAACAAGCCTGCAATCTCTGGCCAGTTGGCTCGATGGTTGTTGCTTATGCAGGAGTTCGACATTACCATCATAGATAAACCTAGTAAGGCCAACGTGGTAGCTGATTTTCTTTCTAGGTTGCATGTGCATGATGATCCTGCAGCCATTGATGACAACTTTCTTGATGAACATCTTTTCTTGCTGACTGCCCACAATCCTTGGTATGCTGATATTGCCAATTATCTCACAACTAGTAAGACCCCAGCTCATTTCTCTGCTAAAGAAAGAAGATTGTTAACTGAAAAGAGCTTTAATTATTCATGGATTTCTGGATTCATGTTTTACACTGGTCCCGACCAAGTCACTAGAAGATGCATTAGAGAGGATGAAACTTATGATATCCTCAGGGCATGTCATGATGAACCTTGTGGTGGACATTTTGCTGCCAAAAGAATAGCATTGCAAATCTTAACTACAGGTTACTATTGGCCCAGTTTACATAAGGATGCTACTCAGTACACTAAAAAGTGTGACAAATGCCAGTGCATGGGACGCCCCACAAAGATAGATGAAATGCCCCTATAGCCATAGGTCATTGTTGCACCATTTGATAAATGGGGCATCGACTTTGTCAATCATATTAAGCCATCCTCACAAGGTAAATCCTATATCCTTGTCTGCACTGATTATGTTACAAAGTGGGCTGAGGCTAAACCTATGACGCACCCCAAAGATAAAAATGTTGTGAAGTTCCTTTATGAATTCATCATCACTAGATTTGGTGTACCAAGGGAGATTCAATCTGACCAAGGACCTCAGTTTACTTCTAATCTGATTGCTACTCTGATGGAGGAATACAACATCAAACATGGTAAATCTTCACCTTATCACCCTCAAGCTAATAGGTAGGTTGAAGTTACCAATCGAGAGTTGGATTCTATTATCACTAAAATAGTATCCATCCATAAGAAAGATTGGGCTATCTAGCTTCCTAAAGCACTTTGGGCTTACCGTACCACATGGAAGTCCACAACTGGTTTTACACCATTTGAGCTTGTTTATGGTCATTCTGTAGTCATGCCTATAGAGTTTGAACATAAGACCCTTAGGACAGCTCTTGATCTTGGGATGGATCTCACTACTACACAACAAGAAAGGATACTAAGTTTGAATGGTCTTGATGAGTGGTGCAAATCTGCCTTGCACAACACAGAATTGATACAACACCAGCACAAACAATGGCATGATAAGTATGTTAAGGACAAAGTTTTTTCTGTTGGTGACTTGGCACTCCTCTATGACTCTAGGTATTAGCATAATCCTGGAAAATTCCAAACTAGATGGTTAGGGTCGTATGAAATTATTGCAGTCTTTCCAAATGGAGCGGTCTAGCTCTCCACAATGGATTTGGTTCAGTTCAAATTGTTGGTCAATGGTCACCGATTAAAATTGTATCACAAACCAGAGAGTAAGGAGGAGTTCATGTAGTAATTCTCTTTTGCTGCTGATGTTGTAGTTCCTACAACATCTCCTAATGAGCTTTTTGGTCATTTGCCTTCCTCCCTCTTATTGTTCTTGTCACTATCATAATAAACACTTTCCTTGCGAAAGTTGATTCTCCATAATAAATTTCTGCTTCATTTCTAGTCTATCATCCATCCACCTCATCAATTCTTTCATTCGTGGTTGGCAATTGCCACCTCACCAGCACTTCCGGTTAGCACACATTCCAAGGTATGTGATTTTAATTTGTTTTTCCAATGTTTTTTTTGTATGCCTTGTCACCGCTTCACATGTGGGACCACTTGCAATATTTTAAGCTTGGGGAGAAGTTATATTAGTTTTGTCATTATGTTTATGCAATCTTTTTATTTATTCTTTTCCTTTGTCATACTTGCATTTTCTACCATGATTAGACACTTTTGAAAATTATTCCGCTACGTGTTATTTCTCGCACGTATAAAATTTAGGTGGCAAGATATGTTGAGTACGAGTTCTGTGGAAAGTACTTATGAGTAATTATGAAACAATAACATAAATATTTGCATTTATTTTACTCATAAGCTCTCATTTCTTGAGCTAAAATACTCTAGAAATTTCTAAATTTGAACTCATCCTGCAACCTGTTGTTTCAAGTTTTCTTGTCCAAATTTGTGGTTGTCTGTTATTCTCTCTTGCAACTTTGTTTTGGGTACCCTGGAAATTAGACGATGGGAGGAGACTTGATTCGAAGAGAGCCTACTGTGCATAATGTGTTGCTCGAAGACCAGAATTGTAGGCCGTATTTTCAAGCAAGGGGATGGATAGATTATGTTCATAAGCTAACTAGCTGGGATGATGAGGTTGCATTTCAATTTCTCAACTCCTTAAAGAATGGAGTGGTAATAGTTAAAGGATTGAAGGTGTCATTTTCTCAGACAGTCTTGGCAGAGGTTATGGGACTACCGTTGGAGGGTGAGGAATTTGCAGAGAATCTTGACCCAACTTCCACCAAAGCTCAGTTCACTCTACATGCAAACCCACAGCTTGAAGTTAATAAGAAACAAGGTACTGTTAGACTATCTCTTCCTGAGTCATTTCAACAATGTGCAGTTTTTATCATTAGGTATTTCACCTATGAAGGGTGACACTCATTTCTGCATGCTGTTCATTTCAAATTCTTTAGTTTTTTATGGCATGATAACAGACCTATCAATGTCCCTAGTTTTGTGTTTGGCATTTTGTCAAAACAAGCCATACTAGTACAAGAGGGTAGATGAAACTCTATTTCCCACCATTGCTTAATTAAGCTGATAGTGGAAAAAGCTTTAAGGGAGCGGTCAGATATTTCTTGGGAAGAATTTCTACTGCAAGGGTTTAAGGAGCCTACCCTGGAGCCAATTGGGCATAGAGTAGGGCAAAGGGTTAAAACTGCTATAGGAACTAGAAAAATCTTTATTGAAATTGGACAGTGTTCTTCATCCAAAAAGAAAAAGAAAGCTAAGTTTAGAAGCCCTAATTCCTCCGATTCCCCTAATTCTACCAATCCCTCTACTTCAAGAAAAATTCATGAAGAGGAATTGGAGACTCCTGTAGAGAAGGCTGAAGTTTCCCCTGTAGTAGAAATAGTTTCCCCAAAGCATAAGAAATGGAAAATTAACCCTAGTACTAGCCGGTAGGCTAAGGCATCTCCTACAGCCAAGAGCACTTCCAGAAAAAGGAAAGTCCTAGAAAAGGAGGAAACTCCATTAAGGAGTGCTAGGTGAAGAACAAAAACAATTGAGGAGATTCCAGTTAATGAACCCCATGTAACCCAAGATGTTGATCAGAAGGAAGAAGAAAATGAAAACATTCAGCAAGAAGTTGAATTATGGCCTGAGACTTCTCAGCAAGATGAGCAATGGAATGAAATCATGGAATAGGAAACATTTGAGGGATCTCATGATGTTAAAGCAGAAAAGGTTCCTAATAAGCCAGGAGATGCAGAAGTGATTATAATCGGAGATGACTCCAGCTCGGAAGAGCAAGCCTATGTATTTCAAAGGAGAGGACCAGCCTCTGGAAATCTTCAGGGAGATGATTCAGGAAGTGATGATTCTGATAGTTATATTAGGGAAGTAGATGAACCAACATTCTCTCCCACTGCAGAATCTCATATGGCAGAGAAGGATCCCTATGAAGAAAATCTAGCTGTTGATATGGACCTTGTCAATAAGGTGGTTGAGCAGATTTTGAACGAAGGGTTAGATACATTAGCTTCAGTGCCTCAGCAATGCTCCAATACCGAGAGGGCTATGATTATTTGGATGGATCCTTTAAAAAGGACAAGTGCTAACAATGGTAAGTCATCTGTTCCTCAAGCAGCATATAATTCTTGCCATAGTTCAATATCAGCTCAATCCAATTCAACATCTTTGTTAAATGTTATTTTCCTGTTGTCTAAACAATTAAATTCTGAGAGGGAAGGATGGAAATAGCAAAGGAAAGAGCTAAATAAGGTTATAGACAGTCATTATTAGGAAATAGTAGTTTAGGAGGAAAAGATAGAATAGTTAAATGTGAAGCTTGACAAAGTTACATCCTTAATTCCTGACCTAATGGGTTGTAGATCCCCATCACCTGTCTATGCTCTATTTCTTAAAGAGAAGTTGTTGAACTATGAAATGACCTACATTATGCAGGATAGGTCTCCCTCATTACAAGAGCCTACCTAGTTTTCCCAAGCTTTCCATAACTCTCCTGTAGCCATCAAAAATTTGTTATGTGAACTTTATCTTCACAATCTTGCAGTTCCAGATGACCGCGTTTGGAATCCCTTACTTTATGTTGGGGATATTCAATTTAGAGCCTTCATGTCCTGGATACAGAATGAAATTAGTTGGAATACTCAAGTTGAAGTGTATAGAGATTTAGAGTCAGACATTCCCCTATTTTTAAGGCCTGAAGCCAAGGATCCTCGAACTCTCTATTATAACTGGTTAAGAATAGCCCTCTCTAACTTAGGTAGAAAGAAAATCTATCCAATGAGGAAAGATTCATTTAATGCATGTGAACAAATGATGGATATTGAACTACCTAAGGCTAGAAATGCCATTCATTGGCATTGGAACAGTTTATCTAGGGAGATGAGAAAGAGAGAACCACATTCACCTCTCAATTTTGCTATGGCAACCCAGCGTGCTCCTTGGTACATTTCCTTGGGAAGAGAGAGAGAAAGTTTTTGGATCCCACTAACCTTTCAGCCTCCATTGTTAATGTTTCCGGTACTTGTGAATTCAGAAAGTCTAGACAGTTTTGACATGCAGAAGGAAAAGGACAGGTGAAAGAAACATAGGGAAACAAAAGGATTCTACTGGAGTTTTGCAGAGGGAGGATTTGGACAGAGAGTAGTTGCTGACTATAGATTGATAGCTAGGTTAAAGAATTTATTTGTTGTGGGACCAGCAAATGGCTAAGCTGGGGGGAATGATAAGTCAAATTTATAGGGTGTTTTGTTTATGACTTTCTAAGTACAAACTTGAATATCTTATAGTTTTTCATAAACATGATACCGTCTTTTATGTTTATAAGTATTAACTATATGTATATTTGATACTTATGAAACTTAAAGACAATATTGAATATATATCTAGATTAATGAATGTCATGGTAAAATCTGGTATATTTCTTCTCTAGCTTTAATGGGTAGACCTCCTATAGTTGTGTGACAAGGCTACATTCAAATAGGGAAAACTTATTATGATCTATGCCTTGGATTCATGTTTTGGATTTTGTTGTGTTAACCTTTTGCAGGAAGAATAAGTCAAGCAAGGAGCGCGGACTAAAGGATGAGTGGGTCTTTCAAGGCAGGTGATTGTTTTAGAGTTCATTATAGCTCCACTCCTTCCATCATCTTGCGGTTGTTGATTTAGTCCAAGACAATCTAGTTTCCAAGCGTTCCTATATTTCTGAAGCATTGAATATGGCTTATCTTCTTGCATAAATGATGTTGTCACTCCTGAACTAAAAGTTGTTATACTGTGTAATGGAAGACCTAGTTTGTAGGCGTTCTGTTTTTCCTAGTTTCCTTTAAATAAGCTAGAACTTATGTTTTCTAGGCTAGTTAGATGTTCTAAGAGATTCATGTTGTAATCCAGCAATAGAGTAAAGCATTTTGATATTCCATCTTGTATCCATGTTTTATTGAATGAATATATGACAGTTCTTCATTTCAATCTCTAAGTTATAATTCATTCATACTTCCATGGGGGCCCACATGGGAGATGAATTCCTTGTTCATGCTTAAGTAGAATTTAGTTTAGTTTAGTTCAGTTAAGTTTCCTTTGAGTTATTAAGTATTGTTGTTCCTGCAGCCACTGGTACCAGAACCATTGACTGTATCTTGCAGCATAGGTTTACTTCCAAAGCATTATTTGTTTACTGTTATGTTTTTCCTTCAAGATGAGAATTAATCTGTAAGTTTAGTTTCTAGTATAAGTTTCCTGTAGCAATTGCTTTTACCTTAGTAGTGATGACTATTGAGAAGAACTAAAGCATAAACTTTGGAGTCACTATCTCAAGTTCATGTTCCCGGATTGATACATTAAATGAGTCTAGCATGATGTTCTAAGTAGAAACATGATGAATTTCAATAATGAATCATTGTTTAAGGGTGTCCAATCCTTGTGTTACTAGGATATTATTCTAACCAATCACTTTACCAAGACTGATTTGAAGAGTAGTTATCACCAAATCATAATCAGAGAAGGAGATGAATGGAAGACTACTTTAAAGACAAGAGAAGGTTTGTATGAGTGGTTGGTTATGCCTTTTAGTTTAACTAATGCACCTAGTACTTTTATGAGGCTCGTGAATGAAGTTTTGAATAAATTCTTGGGAAAATTTATGATTGTATATTTGGATGACATTTTTATCTTCAGTAAGAATAGGGAAGATCATGTGTTACATTTGAGACAAGTATTATAGAGTTTAAAAGAGGAGAAGTTACAAATTGACTTGAAGAAATATTCTTCCATGAAAGAGGAGATAGTTTATTTGGGATTTGTGATCTTAGTTGATGGTTTGAAGATGGATCCTGAATAGGTTGAAGCAATATTAGAGTGGCCTAAACTTGAGAGTTTTGGAGAGGTAATCTCTTTTCATGGTTTGGCTAGTTTCTATTGAAAGTTCATCAAGAATTTTAGTTCTATTTGTAATGCTATGTCCGAGACAATGAGAGGAGACATAAAGGATTTCAAGTGGACACATGCAGCTAACAAAAGTTTTGAGACATTGAAGCAAAAGGTAAGAGAGCTACATGTTCTTGCTTTGTCTGATTTCTCTAAGGTATTTCAAGTTGATTGTGATGCAAGTGGTAGTGCAATAGGAGCGGCAATGAGTCAAGAAGGTAGACCAGTTGCTTTCTTTAGTGAAAAGTTGAATGATGCTAGGAGGAAATAGTATGTTTATGATCAAGAGTTCTATGCTATTGTTCAAGCTTTGAAGAAGTGGAGACACTATTTGTTGCCTAAGGAATTTGTGTTGTATATCGATCATAAAGCATTGTAGTATTTGGGAAGTTAAAGTAAGTTGAATCAAAGACATATGAAGTGGTTTGAGTACCTACAAAAATTTGCATTCATGCTAAAACATAGAAGTAAATTATCTAACATAGTTGCAGATGCATTAAGCAAAAGAAGATCTTTATTGACTGGGATGAGAGTTGAGGTTCTTGGTTTTGATGATTTGAATAATTTGTATGAAACTAACCCAGACTTGCAGAATCTTGGAGAGCATGTAAGACACCTAGCACTAGTCAACGTAGAAAGTGGGATGATTACTTTATTCAGGAAGGTATGTTGTTCAAGGGAGTTCAGTTGTGTATACCTAGAGGTTTAATGAGAGGTAATTTTATAAAGGAGAAACATAGTGGTGGATTAGCAGGACACTTTGGTATTGATAAGACATTGAGTTTGCTTAAGGATAAATACTTTTGGCCTCATTTGCATAAGGATGTTCAGAAATTTGTAAGGAGTTATAGATTTTATCAAGTTGTAAAAGGAGTAAATCAGAATACTAGATATATACACCATTACATGTTCCTAATAGACCTTGGGAAGACATCAACATGGATTTTGTTCTTGGCTTACCTAAGAATCAAAGAGGTAATGATTCTATATTTGTTGTGGTGGATAGATTTTTCAAAATATCACATTTTATTCCTTGTAAGAAGACGTCATATGCAGTTCATGTAGCAGACCTTTTTTTTAAGGAAATTGTGAGATTGCATGGGTTACCTAAGAGTATTATCTCTTACTGGGATAGAAAATTCATTGGATACTTTTGGAGAACACTTTGGAAGAATTTAGGTATAGATTTGAAGTTCAGTTCTACCTTTAACCCATAGATAGATGGATAAATAGAGGTTGTGAATAGAAGTTTGGGAAATTTGTTGAGATGCTTAGTTGGAGACAAACCTAGAAATTGACTTGGTATTGGCACAAGTATAGTTTACATACAATAATTTAGTGAATAGGAGCATAGGTAAAAAACTATTCAAATTGTGACAGGCATAAATCTTAAGGGTATATCAGATTTGAGGACACTTGGTTTAGAAGAGGAAAAAAGTGTTGAAGGAGAAGAATATGTAGATTTCATGAAGACTTTACATGATGAAGAGAAACATAAAATGGAGAAGAACAATCAGAAATAAAAGGATACAATAGACAGTTCTAGAAGACACAAAACCTTTGAAGTTGGTGATGAAGTAATGGTTTATTTGAAGAAATGAAGGTTTCCTGTTGGAACATACAACAGATTGAGGATGAAGAAGTTTGGACCTTGCACGATATTGAAGAGGTTTGATAGTGGCAATGCATTTGAAGTTGAGTTACTGATTGATATGGATATATCTCCTATCTTCAACATTTCACATTTTTTTGAGTACCATGAGTCAGATGAAGATGTATATGTGTGACAAGAATATCCTAAGAAGCAGACATAAGACATTGAGCTGGTTCTAGACAAAAGAATTGGTAGAAGTACAAGAGGTAAAGACTACATAGAATATTTGGTGAAGTGGAAGGATAGATCGGTTGAGGATTCTACATGAATTTCTCAATCTAAGTTGGATCATTTTTATTCACCTTGGGTTGCACCACATTCTTGATTTAGGAGAGTCATTTTAATAAGCCCAAGTTTCTAATGCAAGAGAATCTTGGGATCTTGGAAATCTTGCATCAACCAAAATAGTTATTTCATCATCAAAGAGTGAAGTAGCGATCTTTCATCTTTGAGATATTTTGGTTGTGGTCTTAACATGTTGTTTAGGACTCTCTATAGTTCTTATCTTCTAGATCGCATCTCATTTGGTTTAGTTCTATTTGAGTTATTCACATTTTCCTCTCTTTGTGGTTTGTGCTCTATTCTTTTGGTTATCTATTTGTGGTGATCCTATTTGCAGTCACGTGTTTCTGTGTCTCTTCAGTTATAGTCATCATTTCCTAATGTGGACCTATTTGGGAACCTTTCCCTTTGATCGTGTCATGTTTGGATTGAGGACCTTCATGTTTGGATTCTTTTGGTTGCTTTAGGTAGTGTGTTCCTTTCTTGTCTGGCTCGACCTTGGAGATTGTGTGTGCGATTGTTGCTCATTGATTGTTAACATGTGCGATTGTGCTTCATGATTGTTAGGTCACATGTGGATCTAAATCTATGTTTGCACCTTCTCTCTTTTCTTCTAGTGGTCTTGTGATCTATTTTGGGGCCGACTCTTATTTCTTTATACACGTTTCATTTTGTAATGTAATTCTTGGTTGACCCGAGTAGTGCAGTTGGGTATATGTACTCAATTTAATGTAATTCTATAGGGGGACTTGAAGAGAACTCAGAGAACTCGTAGGTCAGTAGTTTGGCTAATTAGGAAGCACTGAGCTTTTCGATTTGAATTTATTTGGTATATGGCCTAAACTGGGAAGGCCTTACAACTCAACATGTATGATGTATCTAATTGAATAAATGATTGATCGTGCATTCTCTCTCTCTCTCTCTCTCTCTCAATTTCTATGTATTGCTTCTGTGTGTGTTTAGCTACAAGATTGGACATCCCATCTCGGGGTTCTCCACCTTGGTAATGTGTCACATCATGTTGAAACTTGAAACTTGATTGAAATTTTTTGATCCTATCAATACTAATTCAATTCTTGATTTGAGATTTTTGTCATTCTACTAGATAGTCAATCTTCAATTGATTAATATCATTTATTATTACCAATGGTGATTGTACATGATTGAAGTCTAATGTTGGTCATGTATTTCAAGAGCAGTTGTGTGTAATTTAAAAGAGGTGTGTATATTGAATTTAAAAGGACACCTAGATTTTGGATATATAATTATCCACTATTTTATGATAGAGTACTTAGTTAATAATACTAATAGAGGGATGTTGAGGTTGATTTGAAAATCATTCTTACATCCAAAAGATAGTTTTGTTTGTAATATTCTATTTTTTGAGTTTCACATTTCTACTAATCAATTTATCAAGGTTAATAAGGATGACACCATCATACTATTGGTGGTCCTGTAAATTTTGTTCCCTCCACTTATGCAGTTTCAAAGGAAAAGGGACATCAATTCCACATATATTTAGATGAGTGGAATTGGAAATAATTAGAGGGGTGGAATAAGGTAGGAGGAGAGGTCATGAAATATGAATTATAAAAATTTGATGTCATAATTCTCTCTTCTAGTGGCTTTCTACTGGTAGATGTTAGTGATACCATATTTGGCATCACTAAAACTACTTGTGAGGACCTTGGGCCTAATAATGAATTCCAGATAAGCCACTAAAATAGGAAATATGGAGATTTTTTGCAATATAGGAAATTGTGTATCCCTATTTCATTTCTCCAAGTTTGTGTTGCCTTTTTCTTTTGTTTTAGGTGGAGATTGAGTCTAGAGATTGAGATGGATCTTTGTGAAGAAGATACATTTTTAAATTTGGTCCAAATGAATCTTTTGGGATTTTATATTTTTCTTTTTAGATCTATTGATGACATGATATTGATGATTGATGGGACGTGAATAATTTTGATTGACATCATTGTACATTTTCAAGTGTGATTGTTATCATTTACACTCTTCAAGGAAGATAGACAATCAGAGTAGGATATATATATTTTTAAGTACCTAAAATGTAGTGTTAAGGAATACCAAGCAAGCTAAATATTCAACAAAACAAACTAGATAAACACTTATGCTAAGACCTACAAGATGAAGACAAAACCAACAAGAGAATGCCAACCTCAAACCCAAAAGTCTCCAAAGTGTAGAAGATTTGTCCAAGGATGGAATGTGTGCTCAAATGCTAATGCTCAAGGTTCAATGGATGAGTGGAAAATTGGGCATCATAAGGCTATGGATGTGATTCTTTTCTCTTCAAAATGGCATGATAACTTTTCTCAAATGGTGGATGAAAAAGAAGGAGAAGGAGGCTCAATTTATAGGAAAATAGAAGGGTAAATGGACAATCGAGATGCAAACTTGAGGAAGGGTTGAGATGCATCCAAGAGAGAGCACATGGATTGTGCTTTCTCAAATGCATAGCATTGTGACAAGTGTCACAATGAGGGAGGTTAAGAGGAGAGGCCAAATCCTTGAGGAATGTGACCGTTTTGGGAGATGTGAGAGGGGACAAATGCGTAAGAGTGTGTAAGAGATACCTAAGAGATGTGTAAGAACTTTTAAGGTTGACATTGGGGGATGTGGTGATGTGACATGAGAGTTGACTTGAGTTGGCTTAGGATTTCTTAATCCTTGGATTATGATTGTGCAAATGTTTAAGGGGTGATTAGGTTTGGATTAGAGGGTAAGTGGGGGTTTAGGAGGATGTGATGGGAGGAGAGAGAATGAGTGGAGGGTTAGATTAGCTAAGCATGGGTAATTAGCTAATTAAGGAGGATTAGTATGGGTGAATAGGTTGGGTTGAGTATGAACTGCATGTTAGGATTTTGGGATGGGTTTGGTTAAGGGTTAAGAATTAAATATTTATTTTAATTCCAAGTGAGAGGAAAAAAGAGGTTTTATGAATTAATTTAATTAGATATGTGCATCTATTAAAATTAATAGAAGAATAGGGAATAATTAATTATCAGACTATAGGTTTGTCATTTAGATAATTAATTGGATTATAGTTAATTAATTAAATTAATTAACTAGGGGATGCCATAAATTAATCAAATAATAATATTTAATTAATAGGATGTCCTAGGAGAAAACTAAATAAGATTACTAAATAATGTAATCAAATTTAGGTGTCTACATTTTGCCCCTCTTTGAGATGGTGTTACATAGTAGCATCATTTCAAAGAAAATTAAAATGTAGGGTTAGAAAGAAAATGGTTGAATTGGAAAGGTGCCCTAGTCAATCAGAAGAGTGACTAGGAGAAAGGATTGATGAGAGATAAGGATGATGATGCCCCCTCAAGAGGACGGGCCAGTTGAAGAGAACACGGGTGTACTCTTGAAATGGATAAGAGGATGCATGTAGGATGAGTGAATAAGCAGTTGGAGAGTTAAGAAGTTTGAGCTGGCACCTCCAAAATAGGAGATGTCATGTAGTGAGCACTTATTTTGATTTAGCACTATCTAAGACCTGCCAAGGTTACTAGGAACTCAAGGCCTTGTCAAAGACGTTGCATGAGACTGACACAACAAAAATGCATAGATTGCCCCAGCAGCACACGTGAGTCCCGAAAGGCTCAAGGTGGAAATGATGTTGGGTAACCCACAAATAAGTGATATTTCCCAAGTGCACCATGTAACCATAGAGGATTACATGTTGCAAATGCAAGGGTCCTATCTGATTGACTCTCAGATAGAAAAGATCAAGACCTAGCCCCAAGTTTCACCATTCATAGCACACCATGATATAAAGGATCATAGTGACCATGAGGAAGTGGACCAAGGAAGCCCAAGATAAAAGATAAACAAAGATCCAAAAGTACCAGAGAAATAAAAAGTATCTCACAAAATCTTTTTGCCATAAGGAGGATGGTGGTTGATGGATGATTTGATTGGTCTGATATGAGGAAGGATACATCCTACGAAGACCGATGATGGTTGGATAGACTAGGATTCTTATGACAAGAGACAAGCGAGACACTCAAACCCCAAAGGGACTAAAGGATGGTCATTGAAGCACTTAGCTAGATAGGGACAAAGGTCATGATGACACAAAGACTGACTGACACAAAGGATGGGACCTAAAGACACATATGTACAAATGGGCCTAGGTGGGGACATGACTGACGCTATGTACAAGACACAAACAACAATATGTACAAGGGATTGGGGAGGAAGGCTATGATGCAAAGATGGACATGATGATGCCCCGATCGATATGGAAAGCCAAGATGGAGTGATGGTGGGTAGGGTGATGATGGATTGGGAAGGATGCATCCCAATGATGATGATTGGATTGAGATCAAGGCTTGCAACAAGAAATAAGGATGTGATTGGATGGGTTGATTGATGTTTGGGTTTGGATAGCTTAGAGGATATAGATAGGATTTGCATATGATGGTAGATTGCTACTAGCATTAGGATATGAATGGATGACATTGGATTGCATGGGGGATAGCCTAGAGCTAGATACCAATGACAAGGGAAGTACTAGGTGATGGAAAGATGGAGGAAATGTTGAGGGATTTGTAGAGAGGAAATGCTGAGGGATTTGTAGAGAGGAATGCTTGGGAATTGGATGGAGGCATCGCATGTGGATGTGGATGGAGGAATTGCTGAGGGATTTGTATAGAGGACTGCTTGGGGATGTGGATAGAGGGATGTGTGGGGATTGGATGGAGGTATCACTTGGGGGTGTTGATAGAGGAATTTTTGAGGGATGTATGGAGGAAATACTGAGGGATTTGGATGGGAGGATTAGAGGAAGATAAGGATTTTGGATTGGAGGAAGATATGGATTTGGAGGATAAAGATAGGAAGATATGAAAGGATGGTGAGATGAAAGTAATACATATGAGATAAGGTCTCCAAGGAATATGTCACCAAGGAATAAGATGCCCCTGCTTAGGATAGTTCATGTATTCAGAGGCACTTAGAGGGGGTATGATAGGATGGAAGATAAGATGATAAGAGGATGAGGAAGGTAGATAGAAGCTTAGGAATAGTAGGTGGATAAGGGGAATGGATGGAAGGAAATGGATGGGAGATAAGTTGATAGGAAGGATGGATGGATAGAGGATAGGTGTGCCAAAAGCATGTATACCTAGTAGTCTTTGTTTATGTATCAAGATCCGAAGGAGGATGAAGGAGGTGAGAGACAAATGGGATGGAGTAGATGCTGGATAGGATGTGCTAGAAGGAAAATTACCCCCAGTCGTGGAGTGGATCTGGATGGAGGGATTACGCATGACACCTATTTGCTAGGTTTTCATCATGGTACTTGTCCAGGGCGCTTGAATTGCCAAGTTTTCACCATTGGACAAATGTTTTTCTTTTTTTCTTTTCTTCTTTTTTTTTTTGATATTTTTCTTGATTTTTTAAATTTTTTCTGAATTTTTCCAACTGGATGTTGATACAACCTTATTTGGATGGATGGATTTATGCAATGAAATGGATGAGATGGGGGAGATAGTGGATATGTGTGGGGTGAGAGATATGCTGGTAGAAGGTGTTTGGATGGACTGATGGAAAGTTAGCATGATAGGGGGATGTTGTCAGGATCAACATTGGCACATGTTGTGAGGTAGGTGGATGAAGTGAATGGGACGTGGAGGGTACACATAGATATGAAGGAGGAGTTATGAAGGGATATTTTGGGACATAAGGACCCAAAATAGATTTAGGAGATGGAGAAGAGGAATGAGTGGCTGACAGATTAGCAATTCTGGATGCCATTGTGGATATTTATTTTAGAAGCATTGCATCTTTTTGCTTCGGGATCCACATACTTTTTGCTTTTTCTTTGATGGGCCTTTGTGGCCATTGGGATGCATTGGATTTCTTGATTGGGTTTTTCTTTGCATAGGCATGTCTTTCAAAGTGCACATGACAATCATTATATTTTTGTGGATAGTTGCCTTTATGCATTTTTTGAGTTGGCATCCAAATTGCGAGGAGCATTGGAAAGAATATGCGGAGGTGGACGGGATGGATGAGATATGGATGGAGAGATGGAAGGAGATTGATAGATAGCAGATGTGGGGTTGTGCCTTTGTTGATCTTGACTAGGAATGTATGGGATGGGACCTTTATGTTGGATGAAGGATTGAGTAGGATAAGATGGGGGATGATATTTTGGGATGTAAGGCCCCAAAATGGATTTGGTATATGGGGGATATGCAATGGTAGGTTTTGGGATATAGGGACCCAAAATGGATTTAGATGAAGAAGGAGGAATGTGATAGGTTGTGTTGGTTTGCAAGGATGGAGGAGGAGGAATGACATTGTATGCTTTGGAAGGATGATGGGAAGATGTGGTGGTGGGTTTGGAAGGATGCTTGATTTTTGCTTTAGTTGTACCAACATTTCTGGAGAAAGTGCCTTCTTCAAATATGTGACCAATACCACATGATTTTGGATGTTTCTTGTCCTGTATGGGCTCCAAATTTCCTTGTTCATGAGCACCTAGGCCTTTGCCTTGATAATTCCATTTCTTGAGCATTTTATCCAAGCGAGGATATTTATGACTTGGGGAATAAGATAAACATCTAGTATTAGGTGTCATGGTGGAGGATATGAAACTTATTTATTTTGCTTCAAGTGGGTCACTGTTGACAAATGTAAGTGGACCAAGGGGATAGAGTGATGGTAGTGGGATAGACATTAGAGGATCATGAAGTGGAGAGGATGGGATGATGGGATCTTGACTAGGATTGGGGGATGGTAATGGATCTTGAGATGGAGGGGTAGATGGGAGCAATGAATCACGTAACAAAGAAAGTGGGATGATAGGATCTTGAGTTAGAGGTATGGACGTTGATAGATCATGAGATGGGGTGGGAAATAATAATGGATCATGTAATGGAGTAATTAAAAGGGTAGGATCTTGATTTAGTTCGATGGATATTTCAACATGCCTTTGGACAAGATCTTCGCTTGATAGAATTGGTGTGGATATAATGATGGGGGATGTATGGATGGATTCTTCACATGGTATGGATGAAAGGATGGGAGATTCTATAATTGTGATAGAGGAAAGAAGGGTGAACTTATGAAGCTCATTGGATGTGCTTTGGATAATGCTAGGAGATGGAGACATGGATGGGGATTGGATGGAGTCTATGGATAAAAAGGACTCAATGATGTTGGTGGTGGAAGAGGATCAACTAGAGGGGTATATGGAAGAGGATCAATAGATGGGATAGATGGAATAGGATCAATAGACGGGATAGATGGAATAAGGATAATAGGTGTAGGTGATAGAGGAGGAATGGTGGATGTCGGGGATGGGTGGTCATCATCACTAATGGATTCACATGAAGGAGTGAGGTGACATGACTCATCAACCTTAGAAGAGGGATTTTTCATTGGCTTCCTTGTGAAACTCCTTGGAGACTTTCGTGATGGAGGTTGAGGTGAAGGATTAGAGTGGGAAGAAGATGGAAAGCTAGGATGGTCCACACATGTAGGTGGGGTAGTGGATTGTGAGCTTGGTTGAGGGGATGATTGTGCAGAAAAGGGGGTGGAGGATGGCATGACTAGATAGTTCACATAAGTGGGCATGGAGGAAGCTTGTGAACTGGATTGACTAACTGGTGAGGTAGGGGTGATGGATTGAGGCATGGGATATGAAATGGACTGAGGGATGCATATTTCTTGTGGAAGGGGATTTGTGATAATGTAGGTAGGACTAGAAGGTGATAGATTGAGATAGGATGGAGGAGATGGAGGAGAAAGGTAGGATAGATTGGATGGTGGATTAGCAATAGTATGGGGATTGTGGTGAGGGATTGGAAGGATGGGGTCATAGTTTTGAAAATGGGTTGTAGGATAAGGAGATGGAGGATTTGGATTAGGATGTGGGGGATAAGTGGGTGCAATATAGGAAGAAGGTGTGGATAATGGATTTTCTTTGTCAAAGGTATGATAAGGAGTACTAGTGGGTATGTATGGAGAATTGGTGGGGTAGTTTGGAGGGATGATTGGATTCTGAGGGGTGTTTGGACCAAGCTTGCTAAGGTTTTCAAAGTATTCATCATGATCAACAAGACTGTCATCACCATTGGAATAGGATAAAGTGGGAGAAAAGGTGGGATGACCAAACTCATCATAAAGGAATTGGGACATGACAACTTGCAGATGAGTTGGATGAGGATGGAAGGAAAGATAAAGCTTAGATTAGGATGGTCAATAAGCTCAGATTGAGATTTGGATCAAGCTCAGGATAGGAGGAAAGACTGACTCCAAAGAAGATGAAAAGGGGATGAGGGATGACCAAGATGACTTTGCTAGCCTAGGATATGGAGAGGAAAGGAGGACAATACTGGATGGAAAGGATGCGAGATGACGTGAAGACCATGATTAGGAGACTAGGATGGCATGATTTTGGAGACGGGTGATTTCTAGATTGGAGGATTGGACTGACATGGCAAAGGATTTGTTTGTAGAACTTTTTGATTGTGTATGTTCAATAGATGTTTTCACTGGTTTTGTAACTTCGAGAACATGCACGAGTAATTTCTACCTCTGAGACAGGCTAGTATCACAACCTTTGCCCTGTAGTATCCCAAAGGAGGAATACAGATGGTGAGTAATCTTCAAGTGACCTAGGAAACCACTTGGGTCGGTCCTTGCACAAAGATTATGATACTTTTGGGAGTAGATCGGGTGGGCTTTTGATTAATGGCTTTTAGTAAGATCTGTGGCATCCCCCCAATCAGTTTGTATGTGCGTGACTCACTTAAGAGCCTAGTTGACCATGCCAAAATCATAGGGATATTCACCTACCTTGGGCTACCATCAACACACCTCGCTTGAGCTTGAGGGGATAAGGTGAGAGTTTTCTCAACACCTTGTTTATATTCCGATTAGGGAATTACCAGTTTGAGGTCATTCTCTAAAGAGGAAGTGCTTCTCTCTAGATAGGCCTCGCTAGAAGTGTAGTCAATCGGAATTGATCTTTCTCTTCACCCAAGATCCATAAAGACAAGGAGAGAAGATATGGATACAAGTGGATTGCTTCCATGTCACTTATTTTATCAAGGTTTATGCAAGAATGGAAAAGCTCTAAGGAAGTGTTAAAAAACACTCCTTCAAACACGCCAAAAAGTGTTCATTCCAAATTGAACCTAGTTTAGACTAAATGTTTGCTACCCTAGACCATCAAACACTCATTTTCTTAACATGCAAGGTTCTTTCAAAAGTAAATGACAATGCTTGAAAATGGAAATTACTTTGCAAAAATGAGAAAAGTGTAACTCCCTTTAGCATTTAAGACTTTGTTTCATTATTTTTAAGCACGAAATTGAAATGTTTTCATTGCATTGATTGTTTGTCCCTTAAGCATTCAAGATTGAGTTTTGATAGGTCTTAAGCACCAAAATAAATGTGTTGATTGTTCATTTTTAGCCTTTTGTTTATTTTAAAAACCCAAATCAAAAAGTGAGGTGTTGTATAGGCATGAAATGTTCTTTTTAGTGCACCAAAACAAAGTGAGTTAATTATGTTTTAAAATTTTTAACCCGCATTCCCACAAAAACCTGCAATCCCGCCAACAGAAAATTGCGTTCCCACAGACTGTACCAGCAATCTCGTGGGACTGTCAGAAATAAAGAAACTGACAAAAAGCAATAAATGTTGAAATGAAAGCGATACCTATGGACACGTTCCCGCTTGGTCAAACATCATTCCCACAAAGTCAACAGGCAATCCTACGTTGCGAGAATGATGACACAAATTTCAAGATTTTTATCTATTGCCTTATGGCTTACAAAAGTCAACAAGCATTCCTACCTGGTCAAACAGCGCTCCCGCATTGCGGGAATGCAATCCCGCAAATGTGTACAAAGGTCTGATTGGTAAACTAGGATAAAGAGCAAGAAAAAGATAGGATATTAGAAGTTTCTTCATGGGAATGCATTCCCACCGACCGTATAGGCGTTCCTGCGACCAAAACCACATTCCCGCAAAACTTCACATTTTTAAATTTCGTCGATGTGTAAAATCTGAAAGCGGGAATGATGGTGCAAATGTATCTTCTTTAGCCTCCAACCTGCAAAATGCCTAAAAAACCCTTGCAAAGCACTTAAACAACAAAAAATGTTAGTCTTTGGGTTAGTTTTGCAAAGAAAAATGGATGAGAAAGATGAATAAAATGACCCTAGAAGTAGCTCCCACCGAGCGTGCCAAAATGTAAGTACCTAAAATGTAGTGTTAAGGAATACCAAGTAAACTAAATATTCAACAAAATAAACTAGATAAACACTTATGCTAAGACCTACAAAATGAAGACAAAACCAACAAGAGAATGTAAACCTCAAACCCAAAAGTTTCCAAAGTGTAGAGATTTGACCAAGGATGGAATGTGTGCTCAAATGCTAATGCTTAAGCTTCAATGGATGAGTAGAAAATTGGGCATCATAAGGCTATGGATATGATTATTTTCTCTTCAAAATGACATGATAACTTTGCTTAAATGGTGGATGAAAAAGAAGGAGAAGGAGGCTCAATTTATAGGAAAATGGACGGTCAAGATGCAAACTTGAGAAAGGGTTGAGATGCATCCAAGAGAGAGCACATGGATTGTGCTTTCTCAAATGCATAGCATTGTGACAAGTGTCACAATGAGGGAGGTTGAGATGAGAGGCCAAATCCTTGAGGAATGTGACCATTTTGGGAGATGTGAGAGGGGACAAATGCGTAAGAGTGTGTAAGAGATGCCTAAGAGATGTGTAAGAGATGTGTAAGAGCTTTTAAGGTTGACATTGGGGGATGTGGTGATGTGACATGAGATTTGACTTGAGTTGGCTAAGGATTTCTCAATCCTTGGATTATGATTGTGCAAATGTTTAAGGGGTGATTATTTTTGGATTAGAGGTTAGGGGTTTAGGAGAATGTCACGGGAGGAGAGAGAATGGGTGGAGGGTTAGATTAACTAAGCATGGGTCATTAGCTAATTAAGGAGGATTAGTATGGGTGAATGGGTTGGGTTGAGTATGAACTACATGTTAGGATTTTGGGATGGGTTTGATTAATTGTTTAGAATTAAATATGTATTTTAATTCTAAGTGAGAGGAAAAAAGGGGTTTTATGAATTAATTTAATTAGATATGTGCATCTATTTAACTTAATAGAAGGATAGGGATTAATTAATTATCAGACTATAGGTTTTTCATTTAGATAATTAATTGGACTATAGATAATTTATTAAATTAATTAACTAGAAGATGACATAAATTAATCAAATAATAATATTTAATTAATAGGATGTCCTAGGAGAAAACTAAATAAGATTACTAAATAATGTAATCAAATTTAGGTGTCTACAATATTATATGTAATCATCACCTTTATTTAATGACATAGTATTGTATCATCTAGCTGTTAGAGTATTTTTCTATAAAGATGTACCAGGGCTAACTTCTTTTCATTGTTTAATGTGGTGTTCTCACTTCTTTTTTTTGCAATTCTTATAAGTAGTTTATTAGGTTAAAAATGATGATGCCACTATAGTATTGGGGATATTGCAAACTTCTCTTACCTTTCAGAGGAAAAGAGAGGTCAATCTCACTTAGAGTTAGGATGGGTGGTATTGGAAAGAATTAGAGGGGTGGAATAAGGTAGGAGAGAGACCTTTAATTAGGAATTCTAAATTTTCTACGCATTTTTGAAGGCCTTTTTGGGATTTTTCTTCTTTGTAATGAAGTTCATCTACTCCGAAGGAATTATAAAGTTTCTATGCACTTTTGAACGTCTCATTTTTTGGCTTTTTCTTCTTTGTGATGAAAATATTCTCTTGAAGGAAAACTTTAGGGTGAGAGGCAAAGCAAATGAGAAGATCCCAATTTTTCCATTATGCTTAGAACATTGTAACATTGTCCAAGACACGACTAATGGTGATTACCATTATTGTATATTTTTAAGTGTGATTGAGTTAGAATGGGGGAATTTGAAAGAATTAGAATAAAGGAATAATGTAAGAAAAAGGCCTTGAAATTGATCTTTTGAAGTTGATACAAACTTGTACTAGCTCCCTTTCTAGTATTTGTCTCCTCTATAATGAAGTACATCCACCTTGAAGATGAGGGTAGAGGATTTCAAGGTTAGTTTCTTCATTTTTGGTGGATTAGTCTTGCTTTGAGACATTCATAGTAAAATTAATCTCACAAAAAATGGGTTAAAGGAAAAGGTCATTGCATGGTTCTTGAAGGTGCCCAGGATATTGTCTAGGACATTGAGCTATCTAGTGAGAATATTTTCCACTATCTATGAGATTGAGATATGTAGTGAGCCTTCAAGACAATGGGCTATCTAGTGAGTTATCCTGAATTTGCAATTATGACTTGATAGATCCCCAAGTCAATAACATCTGTAGAAGAATTGCATCAGTTATGATATAATATCAAATGTAAAAATGACATGTCATATACACATCATACATAAGTATGTATGCTCTTAGCTCTAAGAGTATAAGACTTAATTATTAAAAAGGATGTCTGATGTACCATGTAACATTATGATTCATTATTAATATGTAATTAATGGTTGTGGTTTAATGTGGTTACTATTCTTTGTTAGTCATTTACAATAAATAATAATAATTTTTTTTCAATTTTTTTTATAATTTTCAAAGTTCTTTTGCGTTAACATACCAAAAATCTTATATATATAAAATTATTAATATTACTTTAACTTTAAGCAATTTAATCTTTTTCTTAATTAGATGTAGAAACCAAGATAAAAATGTACATAAGGGGGCCATTAATGGGCTTTCAAGGGTTGATCCTTCCAAAAAAAAGAGAGATGAAGTGAAATGGGAAGCACTAGATGATGGATGGGTCAAAGTCAACTTTGATGGAGGTGTAAAAAAAATATGGGTCCTTCAGGGGTTGGATGCATGGAAAGAGACTCTATGGGTAATATTTTGACCACAAATTCTAAAAAATTAGAGGATGGTACCACCAATGAAGCAAAGGCTTGGGTAGTGTTATTGGATGTAGAAATGGAAAAGAGATTATAGGTGGAGCAATTGCACTTGGAAAGAGACTCACATATTATTGTAAATGCTATTGCTACTGGAAAATCACATGTGTGGAAGATTGACAAAATTATTTCTATCATACAAGAAAAATTGATATTTTATTGTAATTTTAAATTATCCCACATATATAGGGAAGGAAACACCTTAGAAGATTCTCTTTCTAAGGTGGTAGTCAACATGACCCCTCGGTGATGTTTTGTAGGCAATTAGAGTACACTTAGGTAGGAAGTTATGTGGAAATTGATACGACCAAATGGTTGATGTATGTTGATGATGCATTGAGTGATGGTATATTTGGAATGTCCATCAATAGAGGATGATAGTTTTTGAGATGAGGTAATAGACATTGAGTGTGAAGGAATCTTAGAAAAGATTTTCCAAGGTCGAGGGTATAGTGAGTAATTTCTCACTTTGCACTAAGGAGGGGTATAGATGTGGTGGCAAGAAAATACCATCTTCATTTTATTTGGTGGTGGTGTGAGGTGTAGGACTGCGAAAGATGGATGCCAACTTTATTTTAAAGGCTTCCAAGCAGTAGATGGCTTTCTAGGGTAGGGTTTCCATTGAGTACCTAAAACATGTGTTCACAACAGATGATCCATTTTTCATGATCATGTTGAGAGGTTTTTTGGGAATGATTACTTAATTGAAACTTACAAATTCCACTCCAATACAGACATCTTTTCCCTATTTTGTGCATGGGGACTTGAATTCAGTGAGGCTGATGAAGTAAGGGGAGTGGTGTGTAGATGTGTTAAGGAAGAATGGAGGTAGGGCCTCAATGCTCTTTTTCAATACATGGAGCCTGAATGAGGTTTTAACACTAACAAAGGATATTGGGTACATGTCTTTGGGTACCCACCAAATATTCACCCTTTCATTCTATAGAAGTTGGGGGTGAACAAACATAAGAGGAAGATGGATTCCCAGAAGATGTGGAGGTTAGTCTAAAATTACACAATGGATTAGGAAAGGGTCCTCACTTCAAGTTAGTGCAAGGATGAATTTGATAATTTGATCCCCAAGTTCCAACTTGTAGATTACTAGAGGGTTTCAGAGATTAGCAATGATGGAGGGAAAATATTGGGGAAGAGGAAAGGGTGGTGAGAAGGTGAAGATGAAGGAATGGCACTCATGGAATAGAGTGGGGTAGAAGAGGAAGGCTTCATACAAGTAGTGGACATGGTGGTGGCCCTACCACAAGGAGATACATGAGAGGTAATGCAAGATGAGGCCATGTTGATCATCAAGATGCAAACCAATTTGACACCAAGTTTCCTTCTCCCTAGGTGCGAATTCCCCAATCTTGTTAATTTTTTGCTTGGTCATATTTTGAAATTTTATGTGAAGGATGAATACCTTGATTGATAGTGATGTTGAGAAATAATGCTCATTATGTTTGTATTTTGTGTGAATATGGGGGAACCAAATTTTTGTCCTAAGGAGTATATCAAAATGTTGCATAGACGTGTATAGTATATGAAGGTGGGTTTGTAGAGATAATGGTGTGGTGGTCATATTCTAGATTTTGAGGGGACTAAGCTATTAATGTTTTGATGATTAGGCCTATTCCATTATAAAGATAATTACAAATAGACTATTCACAAAAAAGTTGGTGGACATAGAGTTACCCCACAAGAGTCAAACAACTAGAACCTAGAAAGCTAACATAAAACTATAAACATGGGGATAGCCTAGAAACAACAATAAACTACCTCAAGCAGCTAAGGTAGTTCCTATAGAAGGTGGATGATCTTGATCATACTTTTTACCCCATAGATCAGCGGGGTTTGAATTAGGGTTCACAAGGGACCACTATCTTTAACTTTATCTTCTTCTTCATTCTCCTTCTTGGTAGGAGAAATGGCCAAAGCTAGCTGTGGGAACCACTTAGAGGATGTGGGCCAATTGGAATCTCTACCAGAGTCTAGCCAACTAGAGCCACCCAGAGAAGAGGGAACCACATTATCAATATGCCAAGAAAGGGCAAAGTGTTAATTTTTGATGTGTTGAACTGTTGTAAATTCATATCTATATTATTAAAAAATAATAAATTTACCAATTAAAAAAAGGTAAAAAATGTACACCATATAAATTACACAAATCAAATAAAAAAATTGTGTTTATAAATTGAGTACAATATCAATGGATATAATAGAAAAAATGAAATATACACTTAAAAAAATTGATGTGCATTGTAATAAAATACATCATAAATTTGGTATACAAATTACAAAATATGGTTGGTAAAGTTGGTATATTTTATAAGTAATAAGAAATTCACATTATGATGTCATTTGTCCAAAACCATCATAGATTGGACCCAAAAAAATTCACATTCTACCACAACTTAGATAACCATTATTTTTCCAAAAATATATACAAACAATTTGCTAACTACCCAACTCCTATGAGTATAATTATATTGATACCAGACTAAAAAAATGAAAGATAACATTTTCAATTCTCCTAGCCATTTCCATAACAAAATTTTCATATACTAAAACAAAGGTAGGCTATCCATGCCTCTATTTCCTATGCCTAGATGTTGCGGTGGACTTGGCATCTTTCCTCTACTTCTTGGAACTCTTGGACCATGTAGGCCCACTTTGTTTATGATTCAATTCATCTTTCTTATGACCCCTAATCTCTATATTTTGTTCATCCTCCCCTTTCTAGGCTCACACCTATCATTCTCTATTATAGTACTTAATCCCATTCTGATCAATTTTTGTAGTTACACATTACACTTTCTTATCACTCTAAGTATTATATATGAAGGACAAATGTAGTGGGGTGGATTACCCCATGTATAACCAATCACCACCTAGGACCACAAAAGCCTCCCCTGGCCTTACAATGTGATGGAATATGCTAGACCCCCATACCGCTTCTATCAAACACAATAGTTTATAATCTAGTATGCATCTTCCTTTGTACCTAGCTCGAGGCACCATGCTAGAAAAAAGATGCAATATCCAAAGTTGTTCTATATGAGTACTCTTCTTTAGAAAATTCTCCCCCACAACAATGGAGACCTTGTGAATTAAGTCAACAACTTTGAATTTGAATGTGTGATTGAGCCTTTCTTTTGAGCATTTTACCCAGAATGAAACCATATATTTAAGGGTTTGAAGGGATAAATTAACCTGCATTTTCTCTGCCACCTAGAATACTAGTATGTCTTTGAAAATAAAAGTGTGGCCATACTATGATATTGTGTTCTACTTACAATTTAGAGAACAAATAGTGACTTAAAGAGTGAGTAGATGTATCATCCTTAATACTTCTTTAAACTTATTCTACACACTTTCCACCCCATAGCATGGATGAGTATTAATGTGAGGAAATTAATTCTTTGCAATATTTCCCATTATACTATTCTTTCAATCCTTAACCTCTCTCAAACCATTGCCTCATTGATCTTCTCATACCTCTTGACAAACCCATTGCATTGACTTTTCTGCTAGCTTGGAGTATTTGTTAAAAATTCAAATGAAAGCTAAAGGGAGGGTTAAAAACTTAAATGAAAGATTGAATAAGATAAGGAAAATATTTTAAGAGGTGGATAAAATAACAAGTTAGAAGAGAAAATTTCTTGTTTTTAAAATTTATGCCTAAATGATTTTAGAAAGCATTTATGTTTTGTGTTTGAGCTATCTAATTGAGTCTGAAAATTTCTGGTTTTTAAAATTTATGCCTAAATGATTTTAGAAACCATTTATGTTTTATGTTTGAGCTATCTAATTGAGTCCCAAACTAGATTAGATAGTTTGTGCAATGTTACAAGCCTAAAAAGTCTGACAAATCTTAGATTTTGAATATTTTTAAGGTGATGCTTATCTCAATTTTGTTGAATTTGTGAAGGAAATTTGTTGTGTTAGAAATTCACTCTGGAATTGAACCTACTTTGTTGATATTTGATCATTTGACTATGCATATGTCTTCATTTTGTCAAGCATTTGGCCTTAGAAAACTTTGGCTCACCATTGGCTTTGTGAAATTGCAAAATCTTTTTGAGTGGTTGGACTAAATGATATGTCTTATGCTAGCATGGTAGAACCATGTTGTAACTAACATGTCAAACAAGCTTTTGAGGTGGGTCCATTTTCTCTTGTTTGTAGGATATATGTTTGGAGGTACCTTGGTCTTGCAAAATCACAAAATAAATGTGAGTAGTTAATAAAAATGAAGCTCACAAGGACATAACTACTTGTCACTATAGTTGTCTAATAAAAGGCATGATTTATGCTTGAGCTAGCTAATCAGGTCCCATTCTAAATTGGACTATTTGTGTAATGTTGTGGGTCTAATAAGTAAAACATATCTATGGCCTATAGAATTGCATTGACCATTTGATCATCTCTACTATTGACTACCAAACACTTTCACTGGAGACTAATTTCACACAAATGCAAAATTGTGAAAACATGAACTAGGGACATGTGTCCACATTACAACCAGTCCTTCGACCTTACTAAATAGCAAAAAATTTAGTATGAACATCAACTAATACTCTCAAGTATGCATCAAGTAAATAACAATCACTTCATGTAATTTTGTAGCATTGCTTCTCTGAAGGTAGTATTAGTGTCATGACTACTTCCATAAAGTTGCAATATGAAATCCTTGTGCAATTACATAGAAAGTTGACACATGTCTAGATTAATTAAATTGATTGACATTTGATTTGCATAACCTCATGTTATTTATTCCAACTCATGCAAAATAGCGCTCCTTATCACTAGATTAATATGGCTTAAAGTTTAATAATTCAAATTAATATACTTTAGTAAAGTAAATTAATGCAAGAAAATATTTTGTTCTTGATTACACTCATGTGAGATTAATGGTTTTCATCTTTAAATTCTTAAGATTTTATTTTCCAAATCAAGTAAATCATACTAGAGTTTCCTATTTGTATGTAGCAAACAATTTATCATGAACATTCCCATAAGATTAACAACAAATTTGATGCAAATGAAATTATTAGGAATAATTTTAGAAGTGTGTCTTAGACATATTTTTATGATTGACATAAACTTGGTCGTAATAACATCAAAATGGACCCTTGGAGATGATTTTATGGTTTCTAAAACTACATACAAATTTAACATAGATGTGTCTACTCACTTTGGAGTGTTTCTACTTGACTTGGGAGAGAATAAATATATATTGTTACAATTGAGCGAGCTAATTAAAGATAAAAGAGGACTTTTAAGATTTCCTCAATGATGTATTGGTTGTATTTTGGATTCCAGTTAGGGTGCCTTCACCCCAAGTTATTGGAATCTAGCTTGAGGCCTAGTTTCCAATGCATTGGTATTAGTTATTAAGAGGATTTCAATAAACTATATTGACTATGCATCACAACAAAGTGTGTAAGGTGTGTCGCTTCCTGAAGAGGCTATTTATGCTTAAGCCTGTCAACAACATATTATGGATTGAAGAATTCATGGCTCACATATTTGTAGGAGGAAAACTCTATGATGTCTTAATGTCCTCTATGTGTGGCTTGCTCACTAGCTTTTGGTCAATGGTCACTCTCTTAGTCTCCCAATCTCTTTGTCTCTATTAGTGTTTACAAGTTTTTTTCAACTTTGTCTATTTTTGTCACTTTGGTCATTTTTGAAAATTTGAATCTATTCACTATGAGTAATATCCCAAGAGCCGTGAACACTTTGTATGTTGTAAATATTGAGAAAATATAATAAAATACTAGACATTTCAATTATCATTTTGACAATCTATTTATTGTTTGTTGTTTGAAACTTTAAAAACATAAATCTAATGTTTCAAATACGTGAATTTGATGAAAAGTTTGGTCTACTTCATTTCTAAAGCTTTAAAGAAATTATTATAAGAAAAATTATTCTAATTTATTTTTGGAGGGTATAAACATGTATTAAACTAATGTAGTAATAAACATGTTGGTTTTGGTTCTGAAGGCTTTCAAACTAATCTCAGCAATAAAAATATAAATTCACCGAGGTAATTAATTTTCATCCTTTATCATTTGATATTTTGCCTACAAAACTATTATAGTTTTTATATTTATATAATTCTCCAACAAAATGATTTTATTTGTTTAATATCAAAGCATAATTCACCAAGTAAAACTTTATAGTTTTGTAAATTAATAAAATTTTGTCAGTAAAATTACTTCATTTATTATATATGTAGTGTAAATATCTAATAAAAATAATCATTTTCATATTAAAAGTATCTGAGTCACCAGAAAAATTATCACATTTATTTGAATACAAGGAAAATAGCCAACAATATTATTTTTGTCTAGTATATGGAAAAAAACATTTGCCAATATTTTCCACTAATTTTGGGTGATTGCAATGATGCCAACCACATTAATATTATGTCTCTACCTAAAATAAACAATTTTCTAGTATAATTGCATGTGATTCATATGAGTAACAAAAAATTCACTAATATTTTCCTACTTTTTCAGGGAGAGGGGTTCTTAAATTTATCCTTGGTGGAGTTTCCCCTAGGGAATAGACCTAAACCTTTGTGAGGTCACATTATAGAATGTGTGGTGTAAACAAACATGCTAGATGAAAGAGGTGATGACAATTAGATATAAAACATGAGATAATGATACATGATGTTGTGTTGTCATGGGTAGCAAGTTGTGTTATGCTAGATAATCATATGATATGGCAAATTTTTTTATTGCATTGATACAAGTAGAAAAGATAAGATATCCATATGATTGGACAACCTTAGATCACACTAGTATAAGTAGCAAAGGCTAGATAGTTTTATGATAGGGTGAGAGATTTTGATATTACTAGTACCAGTAGAAATGCTAGATGGTCATCTAATAGGGTGAAATATTTTCATTAGTATAGGTAACAATGCTAGATGGTTGTATGATAGGGTGAAAGATTATAGATAGGTGGATTAGTCCCTACAAAGGCATATACAATAGATTAATTTTTTGAATTTTTTAGGAAATGCAAGTGATATAGAGACAATAGCCTCTCACTTAGATTGGAATGTGTTGCATAGAGGGAAACACAATTTATTCTAAAGAGATAAAATATATTGTGGCACGTCAACCTAGCAAGATGTTTCCATTGAATTTCATCCCACAATATGTGACACATGATATCCACAACATCAAAAGAAGAAAGAAGAGATAGGGGGATCTAACTATTCAGTGTCATAACTCATAGTAGTTTAAAGGTATTTAGTACACAATTGCATGTGGGTATCTCATCACAATGCTAAAGTTTTTGGATTTGAAGAAGATAACATAAGACAAGTAAAAATAAAATTCTGGATCAACATGGAAGAAGGCCTAAATTCCTTGAACACTTTTCATCATCCCCAAATATTGAAAAATAATTCATAACAACTAGAATAAGTGTACAAAAAATAACCGTCAATTTCCATGTATTGGTGAAGTAACTTAGGTCCTTATGAGGGGAACAACATTAAAGGACAAGCACACAAGAATATAGATAGACACACTATGATTTATTGATGAAGAAGTAGGAATTGTCTCAAAGATCTTCCATCAATAGGTCTTCATCCTCCAATCTTGATCATATAAGAATGGAGGCCAAAATTGAAGTGGAAAAGTCACCAAGTCAGCCTAGGTGCCTCACCAACAAAGATCTACGGATGATTTTGCATCAACATTTTTATCCAAAAGCTCAACTGAGGCAAGTGCAAGGAATTGTATAAAGCTTGAATTATAAATGTTAGAATATCCTCAAGTGAATTTAAAATGCTTGCCTCATAAGACACAAGTGACTTAACCATAGGAAAGATAGGAGGAGCCACATTATTGACCTTTGTGAAAGGGAAAATGAAAAATTCAAGAGAAGGGATAGCCTTATCCACAACAAGCATAGAAATAGATAGAGGATCTATCAGGCAAAATTTTTTGTAGTGGAACTTGGGCATGGAACCCTACTCAAATTTTATCTTGAAGAATGGAGGAGATACCCTATGATCCACTATAATGAGCCTAAAAAACCTAGGATATCTTTAGGACAATGTTCAGTAGCTAGTACAAGATGGAAAAACATGCCTTCACTAGACATCATTGTGTATGTAACATGTTGATTAGTTTGGAAATTAGAGGGATGTTAAAGAGTGAGGTGATGTGCAGGGGTTCTTAGGATGGAGAGATGAAACCCTTTACCTTCTTAGGGTAGGGCACTATAATCACCCTTGGAGCAACAAGAAACAAAACTAAAGATGTGGATGGATGAGATATATATGCATACAAGAGTGAGTTTAAGTGACACAAACATAAGAATTAGTGACTCAATATCCACCTCTATAGTGGCCTCATGCTCCAAGGCCCTAACTCATTGTTGATGATTATTCTCGCATGCAAGTGACAAATGTGGGGGCTAGGATGATAAGCCTACGAAATCTTGGTAATATCTCACTACATCAAGGAGCTTGTCAATTCCTAACATACAATGATGTAGTAGTAGACAAAGGTATAAAAGTATATGTAGGAAGGATCGTAATAACTACAAGTTGAATTGAATTAAATGTTAATTCCCTAATCTTAAACTTATGAAATTATTTATATAATATGTCCTCGCATAAAAGCAAAGGTTCAATTAGAGAAGGCCAACAATGATTACAGAAAAAAAAAACTCCATACAACACTAATGGCTAGTTCCCAATACCCTAGATATTGTGCACAATGATCTCATAGGATAATTTTAAATAGTTATAAAAAACTAAGGGGTCCCCCACCCCTATAAACTAGCCATGGAGAACCTATTTTCATAAGGAATAGGTCAAACTCAAGGACAACAATAAATGTGGTAGAAACCACCTCAAGTCCTACACAAACCATCAAGTGTTAGGAAAATGGTGTCTCAACCTTACAATAATAAAAGGTTATTGTTGATACATGAGCTATGGGGGTTTATGATTTCCCCCAACTATCAAAGGTTTAAGGGCATCTCCCTTGACTTTGGAGTTTCAAGGGGTTACCCCTTGCCAAGCCAATTCTATGACCAACTAGGGTTCCAAGGGGCAACACGCTTAGGTGGGGGTTTTGGGGGGAAACCCCCTCGAAACAATATTTCATCTATGATTTGTCATTGTGAGTCTTGACCATTTATCATTAGGTTAGAGGTCCAACAGTGTATATTTTGTGTGCCTTTTATGGGTGGTTTTAGTCCATGGTTTTGTTAGACCATTTGATGGTTTCTTGTTTTGTATCTCCTCTATATTAGGTGCACGAGAGACATTATAATGCATTGCAAGAGTCTTATAGATATCTAGTTACCTCTTGATCTCTAATTAGCGATATCCTAAGAGAAGATTTCTCTATAGTTATATTATAATTTATTATTAATTTCTGAATAATATATTAGGTGGCTTTGGACTATGGGGGTTTCTCTCCAGAAAGGGTTTTCCCCACGTAGATCACTATGTTGTAGTATGCATGTTATTTATGTTATTTTGGTTAAGTTTCTATAACTATTATAAAGATCTGAGAATTATTTTACATTATACTCTCCTCAAGGCTAGTGTAATAAGTTGTTTTTCTACTTAATCTTCTTGCATCAAGGTGATGTGCATGCACCTTATAGGTGGAACATATAGCCCGACATGCATGTGGATTGTAGTTTGACACTTGTTATATATTGCTCTATGTAATCCATTAACAAAGAGGATTTCATCATCATATCGATTATACAAGAGGGATTAATCATAACACCTATGATGGCATTATTGTTAATTACCATTAATATTGGTAGGGATGTAAAGAGGAGAGGATTCATTGTGAAATAACAAGTCAAGAGATGTGAACGATATATCCATACTCTTGGTTCTCTAACTCAGAGGTGAGATTGGAGTGATGTTGACCATATTTACATAAGGGAAATCCCTTGATGGAGGAGATGATGATGCAAATATGAACTCTGTTCACATCAGATTCACCAAGATGTGTAGTAGGAAAACTAAATTATTTCAAAGAGTGGTCATACCCCTCAAGGACCCAATTGCCTCCTCTCTAATTCAAGAAAACCTTTGAGTTTCTTGGACCTCTAAGTTCATTCAGTATAAATAGGAAAGTGTGTGTAGCTTTTGTGATGATAACATATAAAAATATTAGATTAAAAGAACCAAAAGTGCAAGTGTTGAGGATCTCTTGGTAAGATTTGTACGTTCTCTATCTAGGACTCATGCATAGGTCAAGGATGATATGGTGGTACATGAGTGTCCTATATAGATGAAACATATAGGTTGTACCAAAAAGAAAAAGAATGACAAGGCACAGGTTTAGAGTATTTAATGTGATGAAAACAAGGACAAAAAAGATAGAACTAACTACAATAAAGCAATACAAAAATAGAGATGGGAGAGATAATTTCATGAGAAGTCCAATGAGTAAAGTCTCCACCCAAATCCACTTCATTCCTCTCCAACTTTAACACAAGAAAAGAAAGGATGAAAATGTTGGGGTTTTGGTTTAGAGGTCTACAATAGTCAGACCCCATTTCAATGTTTCCACCTCCATGGATAGCCAAAATAGATATATTGATAAATGATATAATATATAAACTATAGAAGAGATAAAAAAAATGATATGATATAAAAGAGATGGATATATATGTGTATGATAGGTGAGAGAGAAGTAACTCCCCTTCAACACCAAAAATATTTGAGCTTTCTAGAATAAATACAATCTTGAATCCCTTGAATGGATGAAGCTTTGACAATGATGATAGTGCAACAAAAGAGTGGAAGGATGGTAGACGAGATGAAAATAATCCTATAACAAGAGCACAAGATTGCAAGAAGATAGTAGAAGATGCCAAAAGAGATCCCAAATGAATCCTAAATGCATCCCAATATTAGTGGGCATAGAAGGAGGTAATACATTGCTATAATTTGCAAGGGTAGCATCTCAATAATTGCCTTCAGATTGAAAAATTTATGGAATGAATGTGCAACATGCAAACATCTTTATGATCCACATGTGTGTGAGGATAAAATAGTCCACATGATTAGGAAATCAAATAAATAGGATGACAAAGTAGGTGATGTCTCTCATTCAACTAAAGCAAAAGTGCCATGTGACATGGAATTACACTAGGTGATATTTATGGTGTTACATGGTTTATCCTTGAGTTTGGTGATTCTTTGAGACACTTATTAGTTACAACAGTTTTTAGCTATGGGAGTGCCTAGTATCACAATGACTATTCTAGAGTGAATTGGGTGTGCTATTAGGGTTCTCTTTCATTCTATCCCTCTCAACACATGATTCTTAGTTCTACATGTTGATTCAAATCATAGAATATGTACACTCAATTTAGAGTGAATTTTGAGATATTGAGCAAGAAGGAAATTATATGGTTAAACTCCTAGAATTTATTTGGTTATCTCAATGTCTAGAATATATTTGAGAACTAATTTAAATGTCAAAATAACACTAGAAATGTAAATTTTTCTGGTATTGGAAGCCATTTTTGTGAATGCATAATATGAAAAGAGTGCAACTAGATTACTAAAATGTAAGTGCACTAGTGTTTGAATGGTGCATTGAAGTCTTGTAAGTATATTGGTTTTCTAAAGTGCGATGTATTTTGGACCCTTGGACAGCAAGCATTTCCTACATTATTTGGGGATAATTTCTTGAAATAAATTTATTCTTAAGGGTCTTCTTTGTTGTAGAATTGAACAAAATGAGTGAGTTTTGGACAAGTGGTGTTTCAGTATGGATGATTGGTATGGTTGTCATTGATGTCAATACATTGTTGCATTAATGATTTTTGTGGAGTGGTGTTGAGAATTTCACTCCAAAAATTCTTTATGTTGTGAATCTATTTGTGAGACTTAGACATGTTGTTGAGTACAATTTGGAGTTTTTGAATTCGAGATTTTTTAGTTTGGAACACAGTGCAGTGAAATTGATATTTTTCTGAGTATGACTGTGATTGACAATATTCTTTGTGCGAAATTCATGCTTTACATTTCTCCATGTTATGGTTTTTGATGGTGCAGTTTTGGTAATGAGCTATTAATTTCCTTAGCTTCATTCATTTTAGTTGGCACAATGTTTTTAGTTTCGAAGACATGGTTTCAAAGTTAAATGGTGTTCCTACTCCAGGTTTGGTCGACCTTGGGTGTTTACATTTCAATTACTTGTCTTGGTGAATGCAAGGAGATGTATAATATTTATGGTGATATTTTTGGTCCTAGCTATGGCACATTCTGGTCCACTCTCATTCCTCCCCACAACGGGAATGTTTAGTGCTAACCTATTTCAAATCTTGTTCAGTCCTTTTCTTGGTGGATAGTGGGAGACTTAGAAAACAAAAAGTTGATATAAATAAAGGATGAATAATCCATGGTATAGTGTGTGTGTTTGTGGCAACGCGTGCATGTAGTTGTGCGAATGTTGTGCAAGTGCTTATATATATGATGAAGATGTATGAAAGAGGATTTTTCTCCTTGATTGTATGAGTTTAGTGCAAAGTGTGGTGCGAATCAATGTGAAACCTATTGTGTTAGCTTCTAGAAGTAGTGAGCCAAAGGTATCTAAAAATATTTTGATTGTCTTGGAGTTGTATATCAGTGGTGGATTTATTCTTTCTTATCCTTCTTCATCCAAGCAACGAGTTCTCTGGTAGTGATCCTTCTTTGGGTAGTGAGCCTTTCTTGTATTCCATCTTAATTGGTGTTCATATATTTGAGAATAATCTTCTATGTGGATTTTCTCTTAACATGGTTTTCCATGTAAATTTGGTGTTTCATGTGTTTATGGTTGTTGTGCTTTTCATGTTCATATCTTTCAGTAATTAAAAGTTTAAAGTAAATTCGGTGGAACTGATTAAAAGTTTTGTAAGGATAAAATTTTGTGGACAACCGATTCACCCCACCCTCTCAGTTTTCTTTCCCTTTCAACATTCTTTGTGTACCTAGAATTTGAGTTTTTGTGCTCCTTCTGGTACTTTATGAGATATTGATCTCCTTGTACTTGACCAAGTGGTTTATGTGTACCACAGTCTTGATTATATGTCTACAACCTTATGGACATATATGCTTAGTCTCGAAGGTTGTGTGACATGTCATCATACTATCTACATCAAATCTTATCTATTTGTAAGTGTGGGTGGTTGCTACAATAAGAAAATACCAATATAAAAGCTCAATGATAGATAGACCCTCCATTCTTTAGCTAGCACGTGTGACAACACATATTTTAGAATGTTTGGATGACTATTATTTAGTTTAATCTTGCTTATTATGCTTGATGTATTTTATACTAGAATTTTGTTATTGATTCTAGATTGATTCACTTGAGAAACTTCAACAACCTATATTTCCCTTATTGTAGGTGTTAAAAAATGCTTAAATAGGTTCAAGCAATTTGAAATTAGATCCATGGATTTTTGAAGCATTTTAGACTTGAGCCTTTTTCTTAGTATATCTTAGGAAATTCATCCAAATATGTCATGGTTTTGGAATGGAATTCTTATTTAGCATTTGAAAGGTACATTCTTTTCAAGATGTATTGTTGATAGTATTTTTGTATGTATTCTAAATGTATGATATGTTCTCACACATTACTTTATATACAAGTGCAAGCTAATCAAGTTGCACTTGAAGTAACACACCTCCAATGGCTTCTTGATTATGGGGGGAATGCATCTTGTATAGTTGCCAAAGTGCCATAACCTTCCCTCCTCTTGCTAACAAAGGTAAATCCTCTATATGAGAGCACCAACATGAGCAAATTCAAAATGCACATAAAAATGATGGTTATCATACTACTCATCACAAATCTTATGGTGACATTGTCCATGGTTGGTCCAAGTGATCCCACCAACATTCAACTTATCCCCATTGCCAAAAAAAGGAGTTCATAGGTGGCTAGACATTAACAAATGTTATCATCTAACACTATCTATTTCTCTTTCTAGAATTACTATTCAATCACTTGAAGATGTGCAAGATTTAAAGATCAAACTCATGATAGTGCTCTTGTTAACCAGGTACATATTCTATATACTAGGGATAATCCAAATATATAGAAACCAAATGAATATCATTTGTCTCTTACTACAAATTCTATAACTTAACCAAAAAAAATTCTTTTAATTTCAATATTTAATATTAAAAAATCCACCTTGAACTCTAAGATACAATTATCTCTAAATTTTTATAAAAAATAACTTTTATAATTAATATAAATACCTATATTGGGACCCACAACCTTCCCACATTGGCCACCCTCTACCCCTATGTTGAATTTCGGGCAGTTTTTTAACACCAGCAAGAGCCCACGTCTAGAAATACTTTAGTTTGCCGCTCATTTAAAGGGGCCCGATTCTTCGACCATAGAAAATGTAGATTCAAGCCATCGTTGCAAATCATCACATTGCGGAAACATTTCATAATTGAGCTTTACTAAAGTAGAAATCATTTCCAAGATTATAAGGTGGATATGAAGGCTTAGATTGATGGAATTTGTTTATAAAGTCAAAGATTTTTGATTGATGGTCTTAAGTGTTTTTTGGATTCTATTGTATATGATTATGTTTGCATGATGAAAATTCTCTATATATTAAATTTGAAAAGTATTTCAATTGTTGAAAATTAGGGTTAGATTGTTCGATATAAAAAAAATATTATGGAATGGGTTTGGTGGAGGTAAGAGCATTTAGAGTGCTAACAATTCGTTTTTAGAGTCAAAGTAATTTTATGGTTTCAATTGCTTTTAGATTCACTTATTCATGTACAATTTTGTTGGCACGATGAAAATTTGGTACACATTGAATTGAAAAGCACTTGAAATTATTGTCATCGATTATGGAAAACTCACGTTTAAATAGTTTGATATAAAACCTATTACACAATGTGTAAAGTGGAGATTTATGTTGCGAGCACTTAGAGTGCTAACAATCTATTTATAAAGTCAAAGCAAATTGACGGTTTTAAGTGTTTTTGGATTCTATTGTGTATTGTTTATATGTGCATGATGAGAATAAGTGCACATTAAATTAAAAAGCATTTGAAATTATTGTTTTGGATCGTGGATAGTTGATGCTTAAATAGCTTGATATGAAATCTATTACTCAATGTAACGTGGAGACTTGTACTAAGAACACATAGAGTTCTACCAATTTGTTTATAAAGTTAAAGCAATTTGAAGGTTTCAAGTGCTTTTCAATTTGTTTGTGTATGATTTTGTTTGCATTATGAAAAGGTTACACACAATTGAATTAAAAAATACTTCGAATCATTGTCATTGACCATAAAAAAATTATATTTAAATAGTTTAAAGTGTTAAATATAGAATCACTCTTAAATAAATAGTTAATAGCTTCAACTTATGAACTTATTAACCGTAAGGTAATATGTCGATGAAGGGCCCACTTTAGGTAGAACTTATTAATGTCATGATGGATAGTATAGTAGTTAAAATTGTGTAATTTTACTCAATAAGTCAATCATTTTTTTGTCTTATAAAATTATAATGACCAATAAAACTATATTTCAATATCTATATTTTTCATAAATATTAATGTGATTTTTTATTCGGTTGGTCCAATGAATTGACAATTTAATGTCTTATTATAGAATCATTTTATATTTAGTATCACTTCTTTCTTGTTTTTGAGGGTGTGGTGGCTGTAGTCAATGAATTGTGATTTAGAGAGTCATTCCCATACATATTAGTAACAACAACAATTAATATTCAAAGTTTTTCATGTTTGGTAATCCTTATAAAAAATTATTGAAGGAGCGATTCTACCATTGTATACTTTATGTGATATGTGCACATTACTACAAAATTGGTCAAAACCCATATAGAACAAATACATTAGATCACGAAATAGTGACCAAATATAAAAATACTCCAATATCATCTATCTACCATTTATGTTTGTTACTAGTGTTTTCACCATTCCATATTAATGACTGCACCTACTCAGTCAAAACAAAACACTACTTCATTTCAATTGGTGCCAAGATACTCGTGACTCCTTTAAAAAAATGGTAGCCTTATTAGCATTGCTCCTTTAAATATTTTCCTTTCCGACATCTCTTGTTGTGAGGAAGGGGATCCATACTCCCATCAACACACTATTCATGACAAGTAACAATTCATTGTAAGGTGGAAATCCTTTACAATGTAATACATAATTCAAAATTAAGCCTAACCCTCCTAATAATCTATATTTTTGTCATTTGATTGACCTTCTTTCCCACCCCTAGATCTATAAGAAACTAAATATGATTATTTAAATAATAATTCTTTCCATAACCCAATAGTTAAAAATCATAATGATGCCTATTTTCACCTTAAAATCCTGTCCATTCATGAAGTGACAACTCTAAAGAAGGTCATTTGTCTCTTCTCAAAATAAAGCAAATAAATATTCATTATATTTTATGGTTAGTGAGGAAGATTAACTAGTTTGATGTACCAAATGGAAGTGATTTCCCTCCTCTCATCCACTTTTTGTTTGAATGCTTTCCCAAATTTTATCATATAATTGACAAGGACATCCAAGTACTTTCTCATTACAAATTTTCTTTTTCTAGAACCTTATCTTAGGCCTAGAGTTCACATTCCATCAAAAGTTATCACTAAGTGTTTAACTTGGTGGCCATCTAATGAGTTATTATCATATAATTTCCTTGATGACATGATCAACTATAAATTCCCTTAGTGAATTTAAATGGATCAAATAGGGAGACAAACCACTCCCATGCATATGCTCTATTGTGCATGGTTATCTCCTCTTCATGATCAATTGCATGGTTGGAAATGAAGTTTCTTTATTTATTAGCTTCTCTATAGGCATGTCAAGTCAAGAAAGAAGTTAGATACATGGGAAATTGGTATTGTAATTGATGTCATATCTTTTCTTGTTAGAAGTTGTGATATTGTTGATATGTGTTGTAGTATTTTCGTTGTGATGTCAACCCACTACATTGTGTCACTATTGATATGGTTCTCAAAATATGGAGAAATAGTTAAAGGTAGGATGTGATGATATTTTTGGATGCCAGAGGAAAAATATTGTACAATTGGTTGACAATTGATAGTATTTCCTATTGTGAATGTCCACCTACTTCGTGTTGATGTATACACTCAAGTATGTTGAGATGATAGTAATGATTTTGTGCTTTGTAATGTGGCTTTGGTGTGCTATGGTGTCTTCCCATCAATATTGTTGTTCTATAGCTTTTTTATTTTTTTATTACTATGAGATGTTGTTGTTTGAATGTGTTGGTGTTCAAAAGTGTTATCATGTTGATGCAGTGTAAGGTTGGATGTCGAACCTCATTTGTGTTGAAAATTATGTGTTGAAGATTAGAGATGGTGAGAAGACTCATGTTTTGGTAGCATAACTTATTGGTTGTCACCAAATATTGTTCTATATTTGAGCTTCTAATATACTACAGTGGGCCTTTTTCCAAATATTTAACAGAATTGAGAGGTCTATGATACCCAAAAATGCCCTTGACCAAGTCATTGTCGCCTTAAAATGCCCTTGTCTAGGTGTTTTCAGGTGAGCTTTGGATATACACCCTATCTCTATGGCTTGAGTATTTTATGATCTTTTATCCCTATTGAGATCTATAAATGAACCTAAAAAATACACAAAGTGCATGGTTACATGGCTATATACGAGTTTTCCTTATTCAACCCACTATTTTAGTCATTCCCACCTCCACAAATAGCCAAAAATAAAATTGCAATATTGTGTGTTCTCTTAAATCTTAAGTGTGTCCAAAATTACGATGAGCTAAATTGCATAAATGTAAACTAGAGTCCTATACATGTGTGTCCAAGAAAAACCCTAAATGATATGATTGAAACTAATTTGAGAATGTACGAATCACATAACTTGAAATGATAAATTTCAAATATGAAATTTAATTGTATAAGTATGAGAACAACATGAAATCATACAAACTATTTTAGGGAGAGGTACATGCCAATCATCAATCAATAATTCTCTATCATTGACCAACAACATTTGAAGCTTCCATGGCATTGATGCTTGAATTTTGATTGAAGACTTGGTATTTTTTGATTTGTCTTTGAATTTGTATATCTAGAATTTCACATATGGTAGAGATTTCACTTCATGAGGATATCTCCAATTTGTACACTTGTTGACTCAATTATTGTATATCACAAATGAGGAAGATCACTTGATTATATATGAGATTCTATATTTGAATTAATAACATACCAACTTAGAATTATCATTTGTTGCATTGATGATAGTTTGGAAAGGACAAGATTGTCATAATATCCTCCCAAAATTTTGGCCAAAAAGCATCGGTCAATATTGGTACAAACCAATATTGATGTGAAAAAAAGGCTTGAGTTTTTTGGGATGCAAGATAATAGGGTCTTAATGTGACAAATATATTCTTATGAAAATATAATAATTTTTAAGTGTGGGAAATATGTCTTGAGATTTCAATAGATTGGGACTTTATGATAAATTAAAAAGATGAAGGAAAAAGGTCACACCTAATATTAAGGCCCAAATAAGAGTGTCATGGGATTTGAACTAAGAGAGGACTCATACTCTTGAATTAATTATTAATTAAATGCATATTGAAGTCATATAATATACATGATAGAATGAGGAACACTAAAATAAGTTCTATAAGAGTGTGGAATTGGACACCCTAATCAAAGGTGTACAATCTACTACACTACAATGCTATATGATAAAGCATTCATACCTAGTGGAGTATACATGTCATCAAGCTCTTCCCCTTATAATGCTAAGGTTAAAATTGAGATGTGCTAACATGATCTATCCCCATGCTTAGATGGTATGTCTCTCTTATATCCCTCAAATCATATGAAAAAGACCTCCTAAAAGGTGAATGCATCATCCATCTGGTACAATGACTAGAGCTATGGTAGTGATAAGTATCTTATGGAGAAGTGGTATGTCTCTAGTATCATTTGACAACCATTGTACAAAGATCCAACCTCTTGCATCTCTAGGTGTCAGCCAATCAATATATTATATATCTTCCTTTGCTAGAATAGTAGGGGTATGTGGTCCCCTCAAAGTCACGATCTCTCCTTGTATTGTAAGTTATAGTATGTGATACACATCCTCTAGTGTGACCATCATCTCTCATGGGAAAATATTAAATGTGTATGCACTTGTGTCTTATTGGTCTATAAATGCCATAAACATCACTCCATTGTATTTCTTAACATGCATTTGATACACCCAATACAATGCTACATCCACTAACAGTTTCTATGTACCATGAGGGATATCCCTCATTTTATCGTAGAGATAGGTGTAGACATGGCCACAAACATGCTTTGGCATCACACGATGGTTCTACAAGCATAAATATCAATACTTTTTATTATTATTTCTAACATGAATACTAAATATTTCTAATCAGGTTACTTTTATAACCCATGTGTGCCTCATGATACAGATTTTGGGGACATGGTGCCAATGTGGGACCATGGTGCCTAGATTGGGACACAGAGTCTATGTGGGACCATGGTGTTTAGTATAGGGGGATACATACCAACCTAGGATTATATGCAAAAAGAGAAGCTTCAAATAAAAAATCAAATCTAAGGTGTAATGGCCTAAACTTGCAACCTTGTGTAAATCGCCATTTCGAATCACCCTCACCTTAGCCTAAGACTCAAATCCTTGTCATCCAACCACATCCACTTGCATTTCCATGTTAGATCACCCACTTCAGAATCCCAACCATGTGGCCTGGATGTTGTTGTTGAGGAGTTAATAATTTCCAACCTACATCTGTAACGCATGAGTCCTCTACCCGCTTGTATGAGATTCAACATGCATGCAAATATATGACCTTCTTTGTCCCTCATTTTCTCTTCTTGGTTATTCATTCACTCTTTTTTCTTCTAAATAGTTTCTTGCTCCATCATTCATACTTCTTGGCTGATTTTTCACTCCATACACATGGTTTTTTGATCCATAGTTCCACTCCTATTGATTTTTTTATCACATCAACATTTATTTGGCTTCACAATCGATATTGGGCCTCCATCTTTTAACAAGGAGTCTTCTCACTTGTATCTTTGATTTCATATCATATTATTCATCTATCTATATTTTACATTATCACTTATCTTTTATTCTATATAGTTATCTCTCACTATTTTATCGTGTCTACTTGGATATTTCCATGTGTTCAGGTTTTGTAGAGGAATAAGTTCAATGAGTTTCTTCATCAAGCTTTGAATTTCACATTCTCTTTCCTTTCTTCGTCATTTCCTTTGTATAATAGTAATATCTTTTATTCTATTATTGTATTATTTTTTATTTAGTACATTTATCTAGTTTCTGTTAGCTTTGTTAAAGATAAATAATATTTACACAAAGTCAACCACTATGAACACTTGCACTTAATGTGGTCCACCCCAGAAATTAAATGGGACCATAATACTTTATAACACACCTCATAAAATTGAATTAATTGAAGTGCACACAATGCAACACCCTCCATTAACAACATCAAATGTAACATGTGACAAAATAATAAAATACAAATTAACCAGTTAGCCCAAAAATATTGTCTAATGCACATATCTTAATGCGGATCCAAACATGACACAACAAGACCCATAAAAACCTCTTAAATCATCCTCCAATGCATATCTGAATTGAAGAATCATAATTCAATTAAGATAATCCACCGAGTCAGCCAGAGAGCAACACAAACAATAATATTGAACAACAAAATAACATATCTTCACTTTCAGAGCAACACTATGAGATTTCTAAACTAGAACATTGCATGAACCTTCTAAAAATGTCCACCAAGCCACACTAAAAAACACCAATAAGGAGCATTTTCTAAACCAAAGTTGACCAATAGCTAGTCTCACTATCAACAAATAGTAAATCATAACCTCAACCTCTAAACTATTGGTGACCTAAAAATATGACAGTGCAACATCAATAAATCATAGACATTACAACCAAAACTACAAGCCACCAACCTCTTATGTAGAGGAATGCAAAGCATTTTGTAACACCCCGCCAGGGAACCCAAAAGAGGTTAACCTAGAACATGATACTAAGTTTGATGAATATATTTTTTTTCTAAAGTTTACATACAAGATAAACATTCATGTGGAAGCAATCACCATTTACTCACATTAACATAACATCCAACACAGATTACAAAACTCAAGGGTCCCATGATGTAGAATTATGTAAGAATAAAACTCATCTAAATAACAACAACAAAAGATTCCATAACATAGATATAACAATTACATCATACATCAATAATTACATTCCTCATGGACAATCATGAATCCTACATAGACTCACATCCACTGCACATGTCGTAGGGTATGTAGTAATCACTTTAACAATAATAGTACAATATCCAAATTAGGTATCACATGCGATACTCTAATACATGATTACAATAAATGAAGATAAGAACAAATCCACCAATGAAGAATTATAAAGAATCCAACTACAGAAGAACCATCAAGCACTGGAACAAGGACGTCGAATCTCAAATGATAAAGAATCACTACCACCCGTCCATGTAGATCCACAAAGGTCTACCCCATCGTACTGAGGAGATAACAATAGACCTCACTTGGATAACCAATACCAAAGATAGATAAAACCACCAAGCAAGGAGATTCTGGTAGCTCTCTAACTTCAGGTGTACAAAAGATAGTGATAGGTAAGACTCACTAATTCAGAGGCAACCAACACATGTAGGATAACTAGACTATGTATAGGAAGGTATCATTATGTACGTCTAACCCTTAAGTTTCATCCTAGTAGTCTCTCTGGACCCTGACACTCAAGTGACCATACACGGTATCAATGACTTCTCATACAGACAAAATCATTAACTATGTGAGACACACACCTCTCAAGGCGGCAAACATCATCTCATCTTCCATCTTAGTCTATACTAGCACTCAAGCATGGGTGAGGAAACACATCTTATTAAGCTCATTTAAATACCCCTTAATTACATATTAGGTTATCACTTGATTAAGACTACTTACAATAAGTGATTTTGACAGCCACTTGTGGGGTTCGACGCTTATTGCAAGCCACCCCCTACTACACATCTAGGTAACCTACCCTAGGCTCATAGATCTCATACAGATTTAACACAGGTACACAATCAGGTAGTCCCAAATCCAATATCAAACACAAGAACCAGAGATGACTACAGATATCCATTTGCAAAATTCAGTACAACATGAGCCCAATTGGTCAAATTAGGGTGAAGAAACATAATACACATACGCCATATCATAAGATAGAATACATGTAATGTAAAACTCATACCCTAGCCTCTGTATCCCTCCTAGGTCATCTAATGCCCTATTAACACATTTTTAATATATATTTTAAAATTTTTTTAAAAAACTTTTTCAAATGCATTTTACTTTAAAGTTTATTTATTTTTTATACATTTTTTTACATGCATGAATTTTGACAAAAACGTGAATCAAAAAAGGGATAAAAATCTGAAATTCCAAATTGACATATTATAATTATTTTCCCAACACTTTTGACTTTTCATTTCTTTTGTCTTTTTTGGGCTTTATTTTTGTTTTTTACTGTGCATTTTTTTGACTGTATATATATATATATATATATATATATATATATATATATATATATATATATATATATATATATATATATATATATATATATATATATATATATATATATATATATATATATATATATATCAGAATGTGATTTTCTACCCATAATTGATTTTTTTACCAAAATTGATTTACTTTTCCTCTAGAACATTTATTTTTCCAAACCCAATAGTCAAACTATAGCCTAGATTTGATTTTTGGTTTTCTAAGAGATCTGTAGGGAAATTTTTTACAAAATTTTGCTAGCATAACTCTACTATGCCAAGTTTTAATAAAATATGAAAATACGAGATCTATGAATTTTCTAAATACCCAAAACGAATAAAACACCAAACACATCTAATAAGATAAATAGAAATCACTCACACACGGAAAATCATTTAAATGCAAAACAGAAACCACAAAAAAGATTTTCAAACTCTACCTTAGATCCAATGCAAACAATTGAATTTGAAGCATTTGAAAAACTATAGACACCAGATTCCTCCAAGTATGGATCCAACTTGCAAATCTGAGTTCACGTAGATTGCAAGCACAAAAATCCAAATGCATAAACATAGCTTTCAACAAATATCATGCAATCAAACCTAAATTTTCAAGATGCCAAAATACCAAGCTCTCTCCAAATTCTTTCAAACCATGTCTCCTCTCCAAAATGAAAGAACAATTCCCTTAATAGAGATTCAATTTCCCTATTTCATGCAAACCCTAATGACAACACACCAGTCAATCCCTAAATCAACTCAAATCAAAATTGAAAGTAAATCACAATAAAATAAAATAACCTTTATTTGCACAACTCAACTTTGACTCCTAAAAACAAGTTGTTAACTTTTTGAAAATAAATTACTTTTCAACGATGTTAATGCACATGTAATTAATTAAAATATATATATTAAATAGATTAAATATTTAAAGCACAATTGATCATGCAATTAAATATTTAATTATTTAATAAAGCATAAAAGCATATTTAAATCTAATTTTAATTAAATAATTAATTAAATCTAAATATTCTAATATTTAAATTTTAATTAATTTTCTCAAATAAACATAGAATTATAATTAATATTAAATTTCAACTATAATCATTAAATCAATATTCACAAAAAAATCACGCACTCATGAAATCAATCAACTGAGACCAAACAAAATAAAACCAAACATGCTCAAAGAAGAGATCCACGACTTCATGTCAACTAGATGAATCCGGGTAGGGTATTCAAACTGATACTCATCCAATCCTAGGATAAATTGGCTTAGGTTAGGATTTCGGGTCTGACTGTTAACCCCCCCTCTTTACCATTGAGATGAATATTTATGGGCACGCTCACTCCTGCCAATTCAGAGAAGACAATGCCCTATACCTACAAACTTGTCATCACAAGAACAAGCATGTGCATCCAATATAATATAGCAGACAATGATAGGGTATGGTTGAATGTGTGGGTCTCGACAAGACAAGTAACTACGTCTCTGTCCTCTACCACAACAAACATGCCAAACAGGTACACACAAACATGATTACCATACACATGCAAGTATGAGGTCAGTAACATATAAAGTATAATAAACATAAAATATCACATCATGATAATATCATCATCTAATCTATGCAATCACATGATAAACATATAATAATCATAATCTAGAATCATCCATTGAAATAATAACTGATCACATGAAATGTGGCCTAAAAAAATTCAACCAATCAACTGAAATAATAGCCTAAAACAGTATGACAACTGAAAATGAAAGCAAACTATGAGTGAGTACTACATCCACCCACCTAGGATTAGGCTTACTCTTAGAAGCCTGAAAACAAATAGGGATATAAATCTCATAACCCTCGATGCACCCAACTAAAATTAATCCAAGGATCACTAAGTAGGTTTCTTCAGACCCTTCCCTGCCTTAGGGTTTGAACTTTGAGGATTATTCCCTACTGCAAAAGCCCTATGAGATCTACCTGCATCACCAACTATAGGCTCAGAAGCTGTCGACCTCTGTCCTGAATACTGAGCTAAACGTTGGGGATAATTGTTTTCCTTATGACTGTATTGGCCACAAGAGTAACAATCTCCACTATATCCTCTCCCTGTTTAAGGTGCACTAGATTGCTGAAAACTACCTCTGCTGACACTCTGTCAAGCACTCTAAGCAGGTTGACTATAAGAATGACTCTAGGCATTCTAAGCATTACGAAAGTTCTTGGATTGAGAGCCACCACCCCGTGCTAGGAAAGATAACCCCTTCTGCTACTGATCCTGATTACCTCATGAAAAGGTAGAAGGATTCTGAAAGTTCCCATTCTTCTGAGACTGATTCCCCCTAGATCCACTAGACTAAACACCCCTCTGACCACCATGACCCAAAGATAAATTTACCTTTGTAAGAGTGGCCTTGATGATCTCTTCCTTGAGGGTCTTAGGCTCAAAGAGCTTGACATCCCCAACAATGTGAGCACTAAGCCCTCTAACAAAGTGTTGTACTAGAAGAGTTGTATCTTGTCCAAAATCAACATACTGCTTGAGCTTGAAGAACTGACGCTCGTACTCTTCCACTGTCAAGGTCAACTGCCTCAGGTTATGGAAATCGTCCACTCGCTGCCGCCTCCACTAATCAGAAAGGAAGTGCTCTCAAAAATTTTGAAGGAACAATTCCCAAGTCACTGTATCCATCTGAAGCCTTAACTTCTCCTCTTCCGTCTTCCACCATACAGTTGCAAAGTCAGAAAGCGGCATCACTGCATAACTAGCTTTAGTATTGCTTCTAAAGTAATGCATAACAAAACTCCTCTCCAAGGCTATAATCTATATCTTAGCCTTTAAACCAGATCCTTTTCCATCAAAGGGATTAGGTCTCCCTCTCATCGGATCCCTCATGTGATTTGCCACCACAACTGTAGGATCCACTGCGATGTTCCTCCTTGGAGGACTCCTAGACCTCTCCCTTACCCTCTCTTCTCTCTGAGAGTGGTGGGAAACATCTTGCTCCACCCTAACCTATTTAGGACCAAGATGAATCAGAATCGCTTACAAAAGCTTTCTGTTATCCAGTCCCTCAAACTCAACCCGACGTTCCTCTCTCTACTCATCTCTTGACTGTTGAAGATGGCTAACATGTCTGACACTCGTAGAAGGGCTATAATGTCTACCCCTTCCACGATTACTAGAACGACCTCTACCACAACCTCTAGCAGCTCTAGTCACAGGCATGATTCCTGGAACATTCAGAGATCCATACATCTCACAACATAGCTCAAATAAAAAATAAAAGATAACTACAAAACAATAGTCTGAAAGCAATAAGGTTGTATGTTTATGTTTAGTTTCAAGTTTAAACTATACAAAAACTAATGAGCGTACATACCTAGAGTTCCCAGTGTAGAAACTCTGCTCTAGTACCAAATGTAATGCCCCGCCAGGGAACCCAAGAGAGATAACCTAGAACATGATACTAAGTTTGATGAATATTTTTTTTCCTAAAGTTTACATACAAGAAAAATATTCATGCAAAAACAATAACCATTTACTCACATTAACACAACATCCAACATAGATTACAAAACTCAAGGGTCCCACAATGTAGAATTATGTAAGAATAAAACTCATATAAATAACAACAAAAGATTCCATAACATAGATATAACAATTACATCATACATCAATAATTACATTCCTCATGGACAACCATGAATCCTACATAAACTCACATCCACTGCACATGTTGTAGGGTATGTAGTAATCAATTTAATAATAATAGTACAATATCCAGATTAGGTATCACATGTGATACTCTAATACAAGATTACAATAAATGAAGATAACAACAAATCCACCAATGAAGAATCATAAAGAATCCAACTGTAGAAGAATCATCGAGCACTGGAACAAGGATGTCGAATCTCAAATGGTAAAGAATCACTACCACCCGTCCATGTAGATCCACAAAGGTCTACCCTATTGTGCTGAGGAGATAACAAAAGACCCCACTCGGATAACCAATACCAAAGATAGATAAAACCACTAAGCAAGGGGATCGTGATAGCTCTCTAACTCTGGGTGTACAAAAGATAGTGATAGGTAAGACTCACTAATCCAAAGGAAACCGACACATGTAGGATAACTAGACTATGTATAAGAAGGTGTCATTATATACGTCTCACCTTTAAGTTTCGTCTTGGTAGTCTCTCTGGACCCCGGTACTCAAGTGACCATACATGGTATCAATGACTTCTCATACAGACAAATCCATTAACTATGTCAGACAGACACCTCTCAAGGCGGCAAACATCAACTCATCCTCCATCTTAGTCTATACTAGCACTCAAGAATGGGTGAGGAAACACATCTTATTAAGTTCATTTAAATACCCCTTAATTACATATTAGGTTATCACTTGATTAAGACTACTTACAATAAGTGATCCTGGCAGCCACTTGTGGGCCCCGACGCTTATTGCAAGCCAGCCCTACTACACATATAGGTAACCTACCCTAGGCTCATGGATCCCACATAGATCTAACACAAGTACACAATCAGGTAGTCCCAAATCTAGTATCAAACACAAGAACCATAGATGACTACAAATATCCATTTGCATAATTCAGTACAACATGAGCCCAATTGGTCAAATTAGGGTGAAGAAACATAATACACACACACACACCACATCATAAGACAAAATACATGTAATGTAAAACTCATACCCCAACCTCTGTATCCCTCGTAGGTCATCTAATGCCCCATTAACACATTTACACAAAAGAAAACACTTGAGGATAATTACAACATTTACATCATAGAGATATGAAAATGAACATTAAGCATTTAAGTTTAACATCGAATGCAGACATGATCCATAAACCGAAAATGATTATCCTCTAAGAAAACAGTCTTGCCACAAATCAATAAAATTATGCTAATATCCAATGTTGCTATTAAATGCACATCATTTTCTTAAATTAAAACCATCTAAAAAAATAAACATATATATATATATATATATATATATATATATATATATATATATATATAATTTTTAATAATTAAATTTTAATTAATTGATAAACAACTTCAAAATTTCAATTAACAAATTTTATTTAATTTTAAAAATATTATTTAAAATAAAATAAAATTTAAAAAGTAACTTATTGTATTGGGGGGGGGGGGGGAGGAGGGGGGGTTGTTGGTCCCCACACCTCCATCTCCCTACCGCGCGACCCCCAAGGGTTGTCGTTGGCAAGGCCTTATGTTGTGCGACCCCACTGGTACCGTTGACAAGGTTTCCCTCTGTCATGCGGCCCTAGGGGAGACCACCAACAGGGGGTTTCTTCTGTCGTGCGACCCTAGGAGAGATCGCCGGCAGAGGTTACCCTGTTCGTGTGGGGGTACGGGGTAGAATCCCATGCCCTCACAAAATAAATTTTTAATATATTTTTTTTAAAAAAAACTTTTTCAAATGCATTTTACTTTAAAGTTTTTTTTATACATTTTTTTTACATGCATGAATTTTGACAAAAACATGAATCATAAAAAGGGTTAAAAATCCAAAGTTCTGAATTGACATATTATTATTCTTTTCCCAACACTTTTGACTTTTCATTTCTTTTGTCTTTTCTGGGCTTTATTTTTGTTTTTTGACTGTGTGTGCGTGCGTGCGTGTGTGTATTAGAATGTGATTTTCTACCTAGAATTGATTTTTTTACCAAAATTGATTTTCTTTTCCTCAAGAACATTTATTTTTCCAAACCCAATAGTTAAACTATAGCCTAGATTTGATTTTTGGTTTTCTAAGAGATCTGTAGGAAATTTTTCTACAAAATTTTGCCAACATAACCCTACTATGCCAAGTTTTAATAAAATATGAAAATACAAGATCTGTGAGTTTTCTAAATACCCAAAATGAATAAAACACCAAACACATCTAATAAGATAAATTGAAATCACTCACACACATAAAATCATTTAAATGCAAAACATAAACCACAAATTTTTTTTTCAAACCCTACTTTAGATCCAATGCAAACAATTGAATTTGAAGCCTTTAAAGAATTGTAGACACCATATTCCTCCAAGTATGGATCCAACCTACAGATTTGAATCCACGTAGAATGCAAGCACAAAAATTCAGATGCACAAACAAAGCTTTCAACAAATATCATGCAATCACACCCAAATTCTCAAGATGTCAAAATACCAAGCTCTCTCCAAATTCTTTCAAAATATGTCTCCTCTCCAAAATGAAAGAACAATTCCCCTAATAGAGATTCAATTTCCCCCTTTCATGCAAATCCTAATGACAACACACCAGTCAATCCCTGAATCAACTCAAATCAAAATTGAAAGTAAATCTCAATAAAATAAAATAAAATAACCCTTATTTGCACAACTCAACTTTGACTCCTAAAAACAAGTTGTTAACTTTTTGAAAATAAATTACCTTTCAACAAAGTTAATACATATGTAATTAATTAAAAAATATATATTGAATAGATTATATATTTAAAGCACAATTGATCATGCAATTAAATATTTAATTATTTAATAAAGCATAAAAGTATATTTAAATCTAATTTTAATTAAATAATTAATTAAATCTAAATATTCTAATATTTGTATTTTAATTAATTTTCTCAAATAAACATAAAATTATAATTAATATTAAATTTCAACTATAATCATTAAATCAATATTCATTGAGAATCACACACTCATAAAATCAATCAACTGAGACCAAACAAAATAAAACCAAACATGCTCAAAGAAGGGATCCACAAATTTATGTCAACTAGACGAATCCAAATAGGGTAGTCAAACTGATACTCGTCCAATCCTAGGACAAATGGGCTTAGATTAGGATTTCGGGTTTGACTGTTACCTCCCCTCTTTACCATTGAGATGAATATTTATGGGCACGCTCACTCCTACCAATTTAGGGAAGACAATGTCATGTACCTGCAAACATGTCATCACAAGAACAAGCACGCACATCCAATATAATATAGCAGACAATGATAGGGTATGGTCGAACATGTGGATCTTGACAAGGCAAGTAACTACATCTTCGTCCTCTACCACAACAAACACGCCAAACAGGTACACACATACATGATAACTATACACATGCAAGTATGGGGTCAGTAACATATAAACCATAATAAACATAAAACATCACATCATGATAATATCATCACCTAATTTATGCAATCATATGATAAACATATAATAATCATAATCTAGAATCATCCACTGAAATAATAATTGATCACATGAAATGTGGCCTAAAAGAATTCAGCCAATCAACTGAAATAATAGCCTAAAAAAATATGGAAACTGAAACTGAAAGCAAACTGAGTAGGTACTACACATTTTCCCATAAAGACTTCAAATACTCTTTCTTGCGCATTTCAACTCCCCAAACTATCACCTTCTGAAAACACCTCACACTGACTTGATATCACCACCAGACATCAAAATAAAATTTGAACACTCATTCTTGAACCTCTATCAATGTCCACACACTAGAGGCAACACATCACATCATCGGATTGACATTAATGTAAACAAGTTGACATCAATGACAACAATTTACATATATTGGTAACACCTTTCATTCTCTTTCTCTAAAAGTATTAATGAACATCTTTCATAAAATATTATGAGAATGAGCCTAATTGGACTAGGAAAAATCTTCATAACATTTTTGTAATTTTGCATTATAGGAAGAAGAATACTCTCTTGAAATAAAGGCTCCGTGGGCGGTTCCTTCTATTATCTTTCTTTAAAAATATCAATAATGAAACTTTCACAATACACCTTTACCTTTCTAAACAATATCATATTGTTGTCAATATTTTTCACCTATCATTGAGACACCTCAATTTCATATGATCCTTTGTCCCAAACTAAACGAAATTTAATTTTTAAATTTGATAAAGATATAAAGAGGCTAATGATATTGTGTAGATTTAGCTTGACATAGTTTAGGATCATTCCTAGCAAAATATTTAGAGTGTTAAATCTCTTACATGCTCATCTTTAAGTCTCTATTTTTGAAATATTTGAAGTAATATGTCATGTTCATTTTCAATAAACTTGAATGCCACACAAAATAGTTTTGTAACATCTTTCATTCTATTGACAACATACCCAACTAATATTTCAATCAAACAAACTCAAATCTACTTTGAGAAAACCATTCACCAACAACTCTAACTAAGTTTTTAAGAAAAAAATAAATTAAAAATATTAACAATCCTAAATACGTGCATACTATAAAAGCTTAATATGCTCATCTCCACTCTAAAATCCACCCCACAACCTAAAATAATATTTTTGAAACTTTGAAATCACTCATCATATTGAAGCAAGATCACTTTTGGGTGGCATGTGACAACTCAAAAATTTACAAGACTGTCAATTGATATACTATAGCTTTATAAAACCATATATGTGACACTTCTAAATTATTAATAAACCCTAAAAAATATTAAATAAATATAATATAATATTTAATTTATATTATTAATATATATTATTTTATAATATTTTTTATAAATACAAATTGATTTAAAATATTTTAAAAAGATAATATATAATTATTTTTTATTTTAAAAATATTTTAATATAAATTTTTAAAATAATTTTTTTAATATAAATTTAGAAACTTAAATAATTTAATTTTTAATATATTTTTTATACAATTAGATACTTGTCATAATAAACAAAATTTAATATTTTAACATTTATTATTAATAATTATCAATTTACATTTATTATAAATAGAAGTGACCGTCAAATTCGAAACCCAACAACGTTCAACAATTCATGAATAACTAGTCTCGTAAAACCTATCTAACATAAAATTTAAAAATTGACATTTTTTAATACTAGAATGTGTACTTACACAAGCCACTCCATTTCTACAATTTTAAACCAAAAAAAACAAATAATGTTTGAACTCGTTTGTTCCATGTTATGACACGCATACTTCTTAACATACATAAAAAAAACCTACTACGTAAATATTAGATAAGAAAACAAATTTAATCATCACATAAATAGTCGTAAAGGCATATTATAGGTACCGTTGTCCATAAATTGTGTTGGATTTTTTATTATTATTATATTATTTCGCTTCAAGTTGTCCCGCACTTATTTCGGGTTGTTTATTAATCTTTGATTTTTATTATATATTTCACTCATTTTTAATTATATTTTACACTAAATATGCACGGCACTTTCAAAAATTAATATTAATGTAATAAAGGTGAGGACCAGAAATTAAGAATCGGCAGAGTATTTTACCCAACAGGAACGAGAATCACACACGAGATAAAAAGGGGAATCTGAATGTACGGATTGCAGATAAAAGTCGGTTCGTAAATTTACCGCCATTAAAACACACTGGGGTTCAGATCTTTTATCCCAATATGGCATCTTCTTCATCTGCCATTATTTGCCTGAATCAATTCGCATCTTAACAAGCTTTCATTATTACTACTGTTACAGTCTTTACACAGCTTTAAATCTTCTACACAGCTTTTTCCAGAACTATTCTTGTATGGATTCAAAAAACTTTTTTTATTATGTTTTTTCTGCAAGGCTGCAAAAGTTATAAGAAATCGACCGCCATTGATAGAAATATCATACTTGATAAAACACGAAAGACAAATGAATGCATTGAGGACTTTCCTTTTCCATATACGGAACAGAACATCTGAACAAATTACCGGAGATATTTGAAAAAAATTTACAGTAAGAAAAATTGATAGTTTCGGAACGTTCAGACTCCATAGCTTCTGTAATGTAGCGGGGAAGTCTGTTAACTACAAACTTACGGACGATAAGGTGGAAGATTTAACATATGAAACTGTAAATTGATGGCAGAGAAAATTTTATGCTCACAATATCCGGCCTTAATAATGTCTAAAGAAATCTATACAATTACTTGAAAAAAGAATTGTTCAGGAAAGAATACCTCAAAATCCAGCATTCTCAAATCCATGCAAATCGATAACTTTGGTGCAGGACTTTCTCATGAGGGCAACCTTTGCAAGCTTCTCGGCTGTTCGCCAAGCAGAGGCACTTGAGCTTGGATTCGGATTGGGCGGGGAAATTAGTTCAGGCTGCGCTGGATTTTGTGAGCGCACGACCATGTCCGCCATGGACGGCGTCTGGTATTCTCTGCTGTAATTCTCAAAACTTTCGCCACGGGTTGTGGCTCTTTGTCCGAGATGCGAGCTGTGAGAAGAAAGAACAAATGCCCTTCCAGAACGTTCATAGGTCTGCCTGTTCGCCATTCTGACTTGAATCTCTGTGATTTCTGATTCGAGTGAGAGGTAGAGTGAGCGATCGGATGTTCTAGCTGAGGCTGCGGAGATTTGTAGGTCTGCTTTTGCTTTTTGCAGGATTTCTTGCGCGCCAGACATTTCGCCACGGTCGGCTAGGGTTTTAGCATCGGCTATCGCTTGAGCTGTTCGAAGGCGCAGCTGTTGCTTCTGTACGTCCAAATTTAGGGCCACTGGATATCCGATGGCGTCTTCAGGACGCGAGATTGAGAGGATTTTTTCTTGAATTTGCAGGATTTGCTGCGAGACGGGGTCCTTGTATGAGCAATTGACAGAAACTAAATTCGTAGGGTTTGAAGAGTTCAAAATGGAAGATAAATGAAGATCCACCAGTATGTCTCTGCATTCTTCTGCGTAAAGATCTCGAAGCTTTACTGTGCCATGGCTGCCGTCGTCGGAAACAGAAGTGTCATAGCTCCCGGCGTGCAGGCATTTCAATTTTGTGGCTGCACAGGCGGAGAGCGATAAATTTACGTCTTGCACGACGACGCTGAGCAATCCGCCGATGCACTGCGCGAAAGCTTCTTGCACGAGGCTTTCCGATTGAATGAAGGAAAATGTGCCGCCGGATTGTTCAGAAACGGAATGCATCGTTGCGGCGTCGTGATCGACGCCGAAGCCAAAGGTATGGACTGGAATTTGAACTGCAGAGCTCTGTATTGAAGCTACAGAACTGCTGCGCCTTTCGCCGCCCCGAGAGCTGAGGCTGTAGGTGTCGTGGCCGTCCGAGAGCAACATGATGCTCGCTACGGGGTTTCGAACCCGGCGATCTTCGAGAACTTTTGTGCCTTTTCGCAGGCCTTCGGAAATATTTGTGCCGCCTGTGCAGATGAGGCGCTCGATCACGCGACGTGCGGATCTTTGCCCTTCAGGAACCATGCGCTTTAAGGGAAAAACTCTCTTTGCAGTAGAAGAAAAGGCGACAATGGAGAGCCTGTCCGCGGGGCTTAGGTTTGATATTACAAAAGCCATGGCGCGTTTGAGCAGCGAAAGCTTTGTTCCAGACATGCTTCCGCTTACATCAAGCACTGTGACAAGATCGATCGGCGCACGGCTGTTATTTTTCTCAGAAATCTGTTCTCTTGCCTTGACGTGCACGAGAATCGTGAAATTCTCGCAGGCTTTGCCTGCTTCAACGGCTTCCACCTCAGGATGCAACGATATTTCCATTTTCGTTGTAGGATCGCTCGTTCCTTCGGAATCCGCCGCAGTTTCGAGCTCTTGATCTTTCGCTTGGCCTTCGCTCGATCTAGAAATATCGAGAGGCTCATCGTCATCGTACACTTGCGGCTCCTGAGAAAAGCTTTGGCGATGCCCCCTAAAGCTTGCGATGGAATCATCTAGGATTCTCAAAACCGGATCCAATCTTCTCTGCTCGTCTTCTGCATTTCTCAAGGCTTCCTGGCGCCTGGGAATGAGATTCTCATTTCTCATCCCTGGAACAACTTTGGTGTCTTCCTTGGCGGGAGCCTGCCATGGCACTTCCTTCCATTTTGCCCTACAGACGGGGCAAATCAAGTTGCCGTGACGGACATTCGAGGCAATGCATTGAAAATGGAAAGAATGAGAGCATTCCGCTGTAAAGATTGCATGACCCTGCCCGGGCTTCATCGTCTCCAAGCATATTGCACATGAGCTCTGCAAAGCAAACACAAAAATTTAAAACTTACCGAAAGCAAAATCTCCTCATTTTCTCATCCAGGCAAAGATTAGACAATTTTCTGATACAAAATAGAAAATTCAGACACAAAGAGTGACGCTCCAAATCTAAAGTACAAAAACTATCAGATTTCCTTGCCGGTTATTTAAAACAATACCGCATTCACACAATTTCTCTTCTACAAATCAAAGTCTCGCGAAGAAAAATAAGATTACGGCCAAAAAATACAAAACTTCCTAAAAGCAAAATCTCCTCATTTCTCATCCAGACAAAGATTAGAAAATCTTCTACACAAAATCGAAAATTCAGACGCAAAGAGTGACACGCAAAACCTAAAATACAAAAACTGTCAGATTTCCTTCCGGTTATTCATAATAATATCACATTCACACAATCTCTCTTCTACAACTCAAAGCCTCGCGAACAAATAAAAGATTACGGCCATTCTCCATCACAACATACTTTGGAGATTCGAATCCCGCTTCGAAACAGAGACGGCGATCGTGGCGACTGCGGCGGGCCACAGTTAGAAACCAGCTCCGTCGGCGACACATTTTCTGTCTGAACCAGCCTTGGACTCCTTTGGCATTGCAGCCGCGGGGTTTGAACCGCCGACCTAGGACTATCAGCACGGCAATTCGCTCTCGGACTGGGGCTCCCTACAGTTTGCTGCTGCAAACCACGAGGACTCTCATTACTATTTCCTGTAACCACAACTCTCGAACCAGCCTCGTTTCGCGACTCAAATCTCGAACCAGCACCGAATTCTTCTGCAGTTTCATCCTCAAGCTCCGGAGGAACCGACGCGCAAACACCAAATCCAAATGCGCTTCTCGCCCTTCTCCATCCAGTGCCCATATTTTCACCAGACGAGAATTCCTCAAAGCCCGATCTTTCCACAAAAAAATTCTCTCTCAACTCTCAATATTCAAACCTCATTATTTCCCCACAGCGTCGTGTGGTTTGAAAACAGAAGCCCGGGTGTCGCCATTAAAGAACCAAAAAAAATCCTTCAAAAAAAAAAGAAAGAGGAGAAAAAGGGGAAATTATTCACAGACGCTTATATCAGTGGAGGATAAGCAGCAGCAATGGTGCAAAAGTTATACTGGTTGGAATCCAGAGAGGTCCGAGCGAATGACGACACTTTGTAATGGAGGGCCCGCGGATCAAAGAGACCGGCCAGCGCCGGTGAAAGGAACGGCCATTTTGCGACCAGTCAACACCCGTGCGTGCGTACGTAGGCCCTGACAGAGACACAAACGTAAAGGACTCGAGCGTACTGCAACTTTGAAACGCTTCCGCTCATACTTCATCCACCATTTCTCACGTCTACGGTAACTGACGGAGATTACATACTCTTCCACAAATCAGTTAGTAACAGTTTCAATGCCCTCTACTTGTTTTCCAATAAGAATTTACCACTTTACAGATTGTTAACTGCTTTAGGGAGTTGGGCAACGTCTATCATACAGCACGCAAAATGTACATGTTAGTGTAATTATTAATTAATTGAAAATTGAAATATAATAAATATAATATTTTTTAATTTATAAATAATTATCTAAATAGTGCATTTTGGGTGATCTAAAAGTTCTCATTGAAGATCTATTTTCATTTCTATCTATTGGAGATTGTGGTCTTAAAATTAGCACCAAAACACATATTCCTTGAAAAACACCTTTTGTGAAGTGCATATTGTACTTTCATGTGTGAAACTAAATAAAAAATAGGTGTCTAGGCTCTAGTAGTATTCTTTGTGCAACATATAAGACATCTAATGAATTAAGATTAGTGTTAGGGTTTGATTATGTTTAGGATTAGGATTAAGGGAAGGGTTCTAGTCAAGATAGAATTAAGGTTAGGGTTAAGGTTTGGGTTAAGAATAAAGTTAGGGTTATGCTTATATAAATTAGGGTTTGGATCAAGATTGGAAATAAAATTAGTGTTAGGGTTGGGGATAGGGTTAGGATCAAGATTGGAAATAAAATTGAAATATAATGAATATAAGATTTTTTAATTATTAATAATTATCTAAATAGAGTATGCATAGACAATAGTAAACTGTAAAGTACATTTTGTCTTCATATGTTAAAAAAAATTAAATAATTTATGAGGTAATTTAATATTACAAGAGTTTTTTAGATCTAAAAGATCTCCTCATTGAAGGTGTATTTTCATTTCTATCTATTGGAGATTATAGACTTAAAATTACACATATTAGTTTGAAAAAATTCTTTTGTGAAGTGCCTATTGCACTTTCATGTGTGAAACTGATTAAAAAATAGGTACCTAGAAAAAGGATTTCTCTCTACATATTAGGCTAGTAGTATTCGTTGTGCAACATATAAGACATCTAATGAATTAGGGTTAGTGTTAGGGTTATGATTATGTTTAGGATTAGGGGAAGGGTTCGTGTCAAAGATAGAATTAGGGCCGGGGTTAAGGTTTGGGCTAAGAATAAAGTTAGGGTTATGCTTATAGATAAATTAGGGTTAGGATGACGAGTGGACATAAAATTAGTGCTAGGGTTGGGGATGGGGTTAAGGTTAAGGTTAAGATTACTATGAGAGAGAGGATTAGGGTTAGGAATTAAAGATTGTATTATAGATAGAAATAGAGTTAGATTACGATTAAAGATAGAATTAGGATTAACATTAGAGTTAGGATTAAGGTTAAGAATAGATTGAGGTAGAAGTTGGGTTAGGGGCAAGGTTAGGGTTTGAGATTTAAAAGGATTAGAATTAGGGTTAGGATTTCAATCACAATTAGAGTTAGTTAGGATTAGAGAGAGAATTAGGGTTAGGGTTAGGGTTAGGGTTAGAGTCAGGGTTAGAATAAGAACCAGAGAAAGGGTTGTAGATAGGGTTAGATTTAAGATTTAAGGTTAGAGTTAGTATTAAGGTTACATCTAGGTTAAGAGTTAGATTAGGTTAGGGGTAGAATTAGGGTTTGAGATATTAAAAAAGGGAGGCTAGGATTAGGGTTAAGATTTGATATAAGGATTAGAGAGAGAGTTACGGTTAGGGTTAGGGTTGAGGTTGGAGTAAGGGTTAGGGTTAGGGTTAGAAAGGGTTTAGATAGGGTTAGATTTCAGATTTAAGGTTAGAGTTAAAATTAAGGTTACATCTAGGTTAAGAGTTAGATTAGGTTAGGTGTAGAATTAGGGTTTGAAATTTTAAAAAAGGGAGGCTAAGATTAGGGTTAAGATTTGATAGAGTAGTAGGATTTAGGTTAAGATTTAATTTGGGTGTAAAGCTAAATCTTATAAAAATAGATACATCTATCTTATTTGTAATAAATTTAAAACTTTTTACACAAATTACAAAGTAGAAAGTTCTTGTAGATCCCAAATATTTCACCCCATACAAAAATCCATTTTTTTCTTTTTATTTTCATCCATATATAATTATAATATATATATATATAATTTTATAATTATCATTTAAATGACTAGTTTGAATGGGTAAGTGTCCCAAGGCCCGCCACATGAGGGCGCCCGCCCATTCTTTCCAAACATAATACAAACGGCCCGTACTTGAGTTTTTTAACGGCCGGGCTCTCGATCGTTAATATCGCGGAGAAGGCGCCGTTTTGTTTGAATTCTTTTCTGCCCACTGTCACTGCTCTTTTTGACTCCAAGCTTTTCATTTCTAGAAAGGGTAAAAGATTCTGCTTGGGCAATGTGCTCTTTTTTAAGTTTGCCTTTTAAGTTTGTTTGTTTTTCTTTTCTCCATTTGATTTTGATGGCCGTATCGTGGAATACACTTTCTTTCTGCCGTATAATGTAATCAAGACCTACTCGAGACGATTATTCTTGGAGGGCTGTCAAAGTTTCGAGCAAGATAGCCATCATGAAAAGTCTAACAGACCAGCACGGTCGACAGAGAAATTTAACGTTTTGCTTTATTTTTAACTCATCCCCAAAAAAATAGCTTACTAGGTAGTCCCTTTCGTGAACAAGATATAGGTAACTATTGTGATGGATAATTGATACAAGTAGTAGTTATTATTATTATTCTGTGTGGTGGAAAATTTATAAAAGTTTGATAGAGTGAATTTTATTTTACAAAGAATTTTAGGTGTATTTCTTTCTTTTAGAAGAATTAGTGAGATGTCAATATAATTATTATATATTTCTTCTTTTATCATTTGGGTGATGAATCTAAGTGTATAATTATTATAGTTTCCTTTTCTTTATTGATTTATCAATAAAGTGTGATATTCTTAAAATTGATGCAAAAGAATTCTATATTATTAAATTCATAAAATTTATGTAACAGATTATATTTATTGTTTATAGTATATGATTGAATTATTATTACTATATTTTATTAATGCTAATAAATTTTCACAAATCATACAACTATCTATTTTGTGCTTTTGGATTTGATTGTGTAAATTTTTTTAGACCATCAACGTCTACGTGATCCATCATCAGAGTGAAAGAGAGGTCAAGAAGTTTTAGAATATGTTCAATAGACATTTAAAATATGAAATATGTTTAGTGTTGAAAATTTGTCAAAGCTCATTTTTTTGAGTTATAAGAATTAGATAAAAATCTTATAACCTTTGCTTTGAATTTGTATTTTAGTTTTAGCTTTTATTTAAGTTAATCTTAATTTTACTAATTACCATAATTCTTAAGGTTTTCGTGTATAAAGAAATGTTAACATACATGCAACTACATAAACACATAGTAACATGATGGGAGAATAACATATTCATTTTTTCATTAATCTGTGTGTTACTACATAATCAATAACTAACATGAAAAATGGACTCAAGATTTAGTCTATGAGAATATTGTAGTCTATTATCAGAAGTGTTCCAAACTAGGTCATGCTTTTGTTGATTGTAGAGTTTCCATGTTCAAGGAATCTAAACAGAAGAAGAAATGATCTACTCCCATGTAGAGTGCTAGAAGGGTGAACCCTCTCAAATGGGAGACTACCCTTTCACAAATGAGTTATTGAAGTTAATGAACTCCCGTGATGGCTCTTCGGTGAAGACTATGGAATGTGTGGATAATGAGGTGTTTCCCTCTCTTGTGCAACAGGGTTCAAGAAATGATGTGTCGGAGGAGGGAGAAATTGCCTCTTCTCAAAAGGTGATTTTGTTAGAGATGGATTCATCCTCAGCCTCAGAAATTGAAGATAGGGATAGTGGTGGTAACCCTTCCATTGGAGCCGATTGGTATCGGTCCATAGATGATTGGTGTTATGGTGACTAACACTAAATTGGATGGCCTAAGTTTGATAGAAGTAAGGACCCCTGAAGGGAGGAATGATGAAGAGAATAAGGAGCCCAGGAGAAGTAGTGGACCCCTATGCTATAAAAGGTAGTTTTCTCCCTTGAGGCTACCCTGATGTGTACAATAGAGGAGCAATGAACGTTCCAGAAGAAGGAAACAAGATCTCAAAAAGATGATGTGGGATCAGAAAATAAAGTAAGTGGGCCCTCGGTGAGAGTCTTAAGACAAAAGGAGATTGCAAGGGAGATTACTAATGGGAGGCCAAAAACCTTAGATATCAACCTAAAACATAAGAAATTAAATTTATTTCATGGAATATGAGGGGTCTAAACAATCCCCCAAAATAATATGCCCTGAAAGACTACATTAAGAATCTAAATGCATATATTATCCTTCTTTAGGAAGTTAAAATGATTGTTCAAACTGTCTCTCTTATTGTTGATAAAATATGGCCAGGTTCCTCTTATCTAGTTAGTGATGCTAGTGGGGCCTCTGGAGGATTAGTCACCATGTGGAACCTTGGCTTAATTAAGGGAGAAATTATTTCCTTCTCCTCAAACTTCTTAGCAATTTTTTTCTCCACAAGTAGTTTGACATGGAACTTAGTTAATGTGTATGCTCCAAATACTAGATTTGGCAAGAAGGAAGTTTGGAATAAGATATTTGCATTTATTACTAATTATCTGAAATCACTTTGGATGGTTGTTGGAGACTTCAAGTCACCTTTCTTCCCTTTTGAAAAGCTCAGGGGGACTATGGATTACTCTGAGAGTATGGAAGATTTATCTGAGTTCATAAATAAAATGGGGTTATATGATATTGATTTACAAGACCAATCCTTTACTTGGTCTAATAATAAGAAGGGGAGTAACCTTATTCATGTTAAGCTTGATACAGTCATGGTCTCAACAAAGTGGGAAGTAGGATGCAATGTCACCTTGAAGGCTCTTCCTAGAATGGTGTCAGATCATAATTATCTACTTTTACATTGAATTGACAGGCCTCCTTATGGCCCGCTTCCTTTTAGATACAAGATTATGTGGGCTTCCTACCCAGACTTTTGAAATTGCATCCAAAGTTGGTGGAACACACCCATTTAAGGTACTGCAATGTTTAGAGTCTCCCAAAAACTTGAAATCATTAGGAAGAAGGTGAGAGTATGCAACAAATTAATTTTTGGTGATATTTTTTAAACATAAAAAGGAAATCTATGCTAAGCTAGAAACCTTACAAGGAGTGATGGCCTAGGGTGACCATTCTCAATCTCTTCATTTGGAGGAGGAAAATTGGTGAAAGAAATGGAAGAAAAATCTTGAAAGGGAGGAAATCTATTGGAAGCAAAGGTCAAGAGTGCAGTGGCTGAAGGAGGGAGATAGGAACACTACTTTTTTTCACAGGTTGACTAGTAGGCACATAAATAAAAATTCAATACAATGTTTACTGAATCATTAAAATCAAGAAATCTATGATGATGTGAAACTGGGAGAATTAGTGGTGGACTACTTTAAATAGGCTTTGTTTTTTAATCCTGGCCCCCTTGCTTGGATGGGTGGGAGGACATACTATTTGACTCTCTCCTTAGAACCATTATTCTTGAGGATAATGAGAAAATTATTTCACATGTCACTGAGGAGGAAGTTAGGTTCGTGATCTTCTCAATGGGTGCCTTTAAGGTGCCATGACCATATGGGTTCCCTCCAACCTTCTTCCAAGAGTTTTGGGACATTGTGAGTCATGACAAGACTCTGGCTACTAAGGACTTCTTGAGGACAAGTAGGTTGCTTAATAATATTAACAATATTTTTATTTCTTTGGTTCCCAAGACTTAGGAGCCTAAGAAATTGATTGATTTTAGGTTGATCAACCTGTGCAACACTCTTTATAAAATATTCTCTAACGTTTTGGTCAACAAAATTAATCATTTCCTTGATGATGAAATTGGGAATTTCCAGAAGAGATTTATCCCAGAAAGACAAATATTGGATGCTACTATCTCTACTCATGAAATAGTTCACTTAATCTCAAGACTATATCTAGGAAGCAAAAATAGAGACTAACCTACACACCAAATTTTAGCCTAAAACAAGATGTCAAGAGAAACCAAGAGCATCAGGGACCAATAAACTTTTTGATGAAGGCCCGTAAAATTGTAGCTCTCATTCATACCTATCCATAGCTCCTTTCACATGTGTCATTTGTCTCCTACACATAGAAAAATAGGGAAACATGTTGTGGAAAGGGTTTTCCTTAGTCAAACCTTGGTTGAGGAATCAAAGGGGGTTTCCTTAGTCAAACCTTGGTTGAGGAATCAACTTTGAAATCAAAATGAAAGTGCATAAAAAGAATGTGTGCTAATATGTAGCTGAGGTTGATAAGATGCCTATACCTTCACAAACCTTTGTGGTATCAAAATGCTTATAAAGATGTTTGAAGTTGTCTTTGATGTTGTGTTAACTTTGGATCTAGGATAGTAATAACATGAATGCCTTTACCAATGCTTAAATCTAGAAATTATTCCTTGTCTTCCATACTTGATGCTTGATTGAATAAACTTTACACTTTCAAGATAGATTAATAGACTATTTTTATTGTTCCTTGAATTGATTAATTGATTGCAAGTATAATTGAATGCTTAATTTGAGATGAGATGCCAAAATGAGGTATGTAGCCTTGTGTATATACCTCTCCTAGCTATTTTAGGGTACAAAACTCATAGTAGGCTAATGTGGATTTGGGGATCTCGCTAAAATAAAAATACCAATCTACAATCCAAATTTGGGGTCAAAGTGATTTTTTGTCCCTCAAAATCCTAATGTCAAAGTGAATTTTTGCAGGCATTTTGATAGGTGCAAAGGAGACTTGATTGTAGGTGTAACTAAGGAGTAGAGAGATTATATCAAAAAGAGTTTGATCTGAGAAGATTTTATCTAACTATTTTCAATTTACTCCAAATGGGACCTCTCAAGCCTTAAATCATCATATTTTCTTAAAAATGTGTAATTTCAGCAAAAATTAGGACGTTTGAAAAAGTGAGACACACTATTATGGGACCTTCCGATAATTTATTGGTGTTAGGGGTGACTCAAGTTTCCCTAGACCCACCCAATTGCTCTAGACTGATAAAAATAGGCTCAAATTTGGGTCAAAGGTCTGATTTAATATGGGGATATTGGAAATATGCATGAAATTGAGGTTGGATCAAGCATATTGGGTATAGAATCCTTGGACACTAAAATGAGGTCTAAGGAAGAAAAAAAATGTATACGGATACAATTTAGAGAACTACACCATGCAACTCATGATTATTTTACCTGGATGAAATCTTGTTTTGCATGTGTTTTATTAGATATATAAAGAGGTCTTGCCTAACTATTGAGCCTTTTGCCTAATGACAATAATACCTATGACATGCATGCATTGGATATAACTATATGTTATCTTATTAATTGGTTTAAAATACTATTTAGTATACCTTTAGGGATACCCTCATGATTCTAAGATGAGATTTAACTACGGGAAATTACCCACTCTTGTTAATTTTAGCCTTAAACCCTATTGAGGAACCATTGTTTTACCTTCTTGATAACTATTTTAATAGACAAAGTTTCAATTCTTTATTCTACTTAAATTAAAATACATGGTAAACATTGTATAATATAAGGAACTTAAAAAATAAATTGTAAAAAAATGATTGATAACAATCTAATTACTATATTCCAATTCTATTGGTAGAATATGCTATAATTTAGTTTTCAAATATTATTTTTCTATTTTCAGCCATCCAATCTATTGAAAATTCTATAAACATTTTTAATTTTTTAAAAAACTATTATTAATCTTAACATTTATAATACGAATAAATTATTATTATGCTCTTCTCTGGCATGTGAATAAGGAAATGCAAAATATAGAAGAATTAATTTATGGGTTTCAATGGTGACCTACAAAATCTCATTCAAGAAAGACAACAAAATATATTTGAAATTCAAAAAATAAGCAATGGCGATCTGGTCCAAGACAAAACCATGAGAGAGTTCCTACATTTGTAACTAGAGAGAATAGAATCTCTTTATGGATAAATATAAGACAATCATGGCAATGGAATTCACAACAAACATATAAGTCATTCACAACAGGAAGAAGGGTTTATGACCATAAAAATAAGAAATAGAAGGAATATCATAGAAATAGATCAAATTATAAAGTATTTGTGATACCATCAGAGAAAATCAAGCCGATCTGGGATCATTATTGAAAGTACAGTCTATTTTCCAAATGGAGTGGACTAGGACATCCATTGAACAAAATTTTAAATTGGTGATATGTAAACTTTTTGAGCCAAGTAAGTATAACAATTCTATCCGAAAACTTTTTTCTCATAAACTGTACAAAAGAAAGTACTAAAAATAAAATTCTTAATGGGAATCCATTAATATTAAATAACCAAATGTAAACCCCAATACATATAAACCCAAAAAATTCTATAATGGGTGAAATTAGGAAAAATTCCTTTAGAATATTTACATTTTGAAACCCTAGAGGTTATAGGCAATGTGATGGGTTCCTTTCTAGGGATGGAAGAGAAACTTGTTACAAATAAATTTGGAGAGGCTAGGATCTTGGTAGATATGGATCGAAAAATTAAAACCCTAGAACCTCTTGAGATAATAATTGAAGAAGGGAGTTGGTATATAAAGCCAGAACTCTACAAAGGCAACATTTATGGAAACAAAATTAGAACAAGAAGAAATATGTTCAAGAAGATATGAATTCTAAAATAGGATATGATAAAGGATATTCTAATAAGTAAAAAATAAAAGAAGATCCTAATATAGCCATAAAATTTAACAATAAAATTGGGGGTTTCATGATAGAAACCCCAAATGCTCAAGCAAAGTAAAAAGAGGAAGATAATATAATCAATATTCTTAAACATATTGTATCACGATCACAAAAGTATTCAAAAGAAGCAATATTAATAAATAGGGAGACTTTGCATCAATTATTAGAAGAATCAAAATCCTTTCAAGAAGAATTTAGGGAACAATTAAGCCCTAATTGGCCCCCTGTTTGAAGGTCAAGAATAGACATGAGCATAAATTAATGATGAAGGAAAATAATTTAATGTAAATGCGACTACCATTATAATGGACAATAAGGATTCTCTGGAATTTAATGGAGAACTTCTTGAACAGATTGAATGACTGAGAGGGGGGTGAATCAATCATTCCAAAACTCTTTTCACAAACTTTATTGAATCGATACAAACATAAACCATTCAAATAATTAATACTGATAAAAACTTGAAAGAGGAAGAACAAAAAACACCATAACATAAGATATAACATGGAAACCCAAGATGATAAAAACCATGAAGAAACTAATTCTCATGAAAGTAAACATAGATTAAGGTGATACCACTTAAGGTGATTTTTCAAAGGGCTTAGTGTTGGTTTTCTTATTGCCGGTAGGATCACTATCAATTGGGCTAAATTCCCTGAAATAAAAGATTTTTTACAAAAGATGTCTTACAGACAAAGTATGAACTGATGAAGTTTCATCTATATATGCCTGAAACATTTCTAATTAGTAGAAAAATAACCACCATTACCAACAAATCTTCCACTAGTATATTCCAACCTTTTGCAAAACTGAATGTAGTGCTTCTCACTGATTTCATAATAATCCTTCACACATGTCATTTTTGTATACACACTTTACTGCTAAGTATTCGCTCATAGAATCACACTCACATCACACCACCTTCATCTTACTCTCTCACTCATTCCATCATTTACAAAATGATTGTTCTATATATATACACCTGATACATATGCCAGACTAGCCACAACAATATGTCAGGTTAAGATACAAAAGATATTACAACATAGTTTGACACGCTGACACCATTCCTAAAAATAGGTCATACATATGAAATATGTGTACCACATTACAATAGGATCTAAGGATAGGTCACACATAAGATAAGAACATTTCATAACATAATTAATGAAACGTAAATGTATTCTAGAACTGACAGAATGTCATAACCAATTCCATTAGTTGGTCTACAAATTTTTTGAACCAACTAATGAATAGAACCAAATAGAACTTGTCCAGAAATTGAAAATGATTGTTATACCAAAAACATATGATATATTGCATGAATGTCCATGTAGCAAGGATACTTGGAAGAACTCTAAAACCTAGTAGTTATATAAGTCCATCCAAAGCTTCATACTTTTTCAATCACCAAATATTGTAGATGTACCAAAAAGATATATCTCAATAATAAAAATGAATACATCCATCATGATAATCCATTACCAAAAAAAAAATTGTTTAGATGACTCTGATATGCACAATACCGAAGAACAATCCACAGATCACCAACCAATATGGACATACAACCAGTACAAGTTTTTGACATAAATGACAACAATGCCAACATCCTCTCAATTCTCTCAACCATCTCCCCCTATGAAATTGATGATAAAACAAAAAAACTAAAGAACTCCAAAAAGTGCAAAACACAGGAAATTCCCTTGAGTTAGATATTATTGTAGTGTTTTTCTCTCCTTATTTTCTCTCCCCCTTTTCGCCACAATAGAAAAGGGACACAAACATTATTCATATAATAAAATAAGAACAATAATTTTTACAAGAAAAGATTTCTTGTACCTTTCCTTGATAATAGGAAGATTCCTCTTCCTCTCATTCATAGTCGAACTCATCTATGCACGCAAACTGTCATGATGCACCAACACGATGAATGATGAAGTCCAATCCAAGGACCAGAACCGACACTCATAGTCCTTTGTATCATAAATAATTTTGAAAAGATGTTCTAACCAAACCTCAACCAAATCCTTTACCAAATAGAAATTATTTACTAAATCCTCTCTATCTATTTACATGTAACATCTCAGCCTACAGGATGACCAACTCTGATCCTCTATTTTCCACCTTTATCTTTGAAGTAGTCATAGCTTTTAACCAATTCATTTAACTCGAACTCAATTACCTCAACCCTTCCTCTAAAGTTATCAATTGCAGTAGATGACCAGATAAAATACCTGTAAATATTAGAAGTTTATTTTATGTATTCTTTTATCTCACCGATTGGTCTATATAATCTTTGTGTAGCATCAATAAATTTCTTCTTAATTTCCTCTTTGAACTTTCTAAAATTCTCACCATCCTACAATAATATTCTCTCAACAATATTTATCAAGTCATCATGTAGTGCACCAAATACATCAGAAACAACAATTTTCTTACTAGTCAAATGTTCTACTAGCATAGTATCTATCTCAGTTCTATTCTCTAAAGAGAAACCAGACCATATGTTGCCAATCTTATCAAATTCTCCTTCCTCTAGCATTGTATGAACTACATCAGAATACATAGAGCCATATTTGGATGAAGAAACATCATCCTTTCTATTTTCTCTTCTTCCTTCTCTACTGCTTCTTTCTCACTTTCTTCTTTTTATCTTCTTCTGAAATAGTGATAATTAATTTTCCTTTTTTGCTATTTTTTATTTTCTTCAGCTCTAGAGGTGAACCACCAATAACAATCTCCAATTCTCTTTTACCGAAGGAGGATCCCTCCTCAAGATGGCTAACAAGCACTGCACCAGACACAACCATATTAAAATAATTATTCATTTGCAATGTTGCAAATTATGCTTTACAAGCATCCTCCTTATTATCCAAAAACCCCAAGTATTTATAAACTTGCTTTTCAACAGGGATGCTAAACCTCCACTCAATGTTTTCTCTACCCGATAGTGATCTCATAAAGTAAAACAACAAGCACATAACTAGAGATCCAAACCAGAAGTAATAACATTCTTCTAATTACATCTTGACATTTTCAAATAAATTTTCCAATAGTAGACTACACAAATCAAATTGCATACTTTCCTTCACCATTTTATGTGTTAGATAAATAGATATAGTAGATGTAGCACCTTCACAATTTTGAAAGAAAATTTGATATGTGATTCCATAGGAAACACACCTTTCCAGTAGATCTAAATAGGGCACATTGATCTCTTTTGATACCAATTAACTCCTGCACATCCTTGTATTTGAATTCTTTCTTTCTTGGAAGAGCTTTGTCACTGCACAACCTAGTGATCTCCTCAATTACCTCCTTCATCACTACATAGAGTTTGTCTAACAACAAATTCCCATCCTTGAACCAACTCAATATAAACATGAAATATTCTTTCTATGAGAACTAGGAAAATTATCTCCAAATATCCAAACCCAAGGCATGAACTCACTACAATCCTTCAACAGATAACCCTACTTCCAATTGCCTGATCTTTCCATGGTCAAATTCCTCTAATTCTATTCCTTTTAGCATTCTTGATACACCAACACTAGATTCATGAATAACCTATCTCAATTATATCTTTGCACTTGATCAATTTTACCAATCACCCACAAGATTTGCAAAATTCTCAAATTTCTTCTTTGCAATAGTGATAAATGATTTTAAATTATACCCTTTTTATCATTAACTTCTCATCATTAATTTTCCCACTGAGAATTTAGATCACTGATGTAATTAGTTGTATAACACACATCAATCAAACTAAAACAAATGCTATAATGATTTAATATCCAAATATATCAGAGACATGATAGTTATAGTGAGTATCACACTTGATTAGGGGAAGTGATAGATTAAGCATTTTAATACCCCCCTAAGCCAAAGTATTAGGCTCAGTTACTAGAAGAGCTAGTACCAGGATCTGGTACCATAGAGTTCTCTTCAAAAGCTCACTTCTTCTTCCATATCATGATTGTCTTCTAAGATTCACTTAAAACTGTGACTTTCTTATAATTTATAGACTTTAGCAGACCATCAACAGATCTGAAAGTGTTAGCATAATGCCTGATTTGACTACATTTGAAACAATTGACCTTCCTCTATTCTAATCTCATTAACTAAACCCTATATTTGCACTTATTAGCCTTGTGACCATAATTATGACACACATAGCAATTTCCATGAAAATATTATTTATTCTATTTCTCTTAACTGGATTAGATACTTGACTTTTGCATTAATTTTCCTTATGACCAAACTTGTAACAATTAAACCATTGAACATATTGCTCCTTCCTAATATTCTATTCAACAACCTTATGACAAAAATTATTGCATATGAAATAGTAACCATTAAAAGATAAGTACCTTTGAGCATTCGGTTTCCTGACTGGAGAATATTCTATTCAACAACCTTATGACAAAAATTATTGAATATGAAATAGTAACCATTAAAAGATAAGTAGCTTTGAGCATTCAGACTGGAGGCCAGCTTGTTACCTCAGGCTTTGCTTCTACTTCAACTTCCTTGTATTTTATTTTGTTCTTTAGATCTGAATATTCACTAGTGAATCATATCCTTCCTTGTCCTTGCGACTTTTTTGTAGGGCTAAAAGTTGATCCAAAATAGTGTTTCTTTCACAAACCTTTTCTTTAGATCTCAACTTCATTTATTCTTGATCCATCTTTTCATTTTCATCTATATTCTGCTTGATAATGCTCTTGAAAATATCTTCATTTTTCTTCCATTCCTCCATTTTTTGTTTGATGATATCTTTTAGATCTCCTTCGATCTTCTTCCAACCTTATATAGTTTTCTTGATATTTTCTTTGAGAGATTCTTTAGCATTTTTTGTAGTCAGCTTATTGTTTCTTCAGATTCACCACATTTTCTTTAGACTCTTTTAATTCTTAACTTACGTCCTTGTGTCTTGCTTTGAATTTTTGGATCTATTCCCCCATCTTTGAGATACAAGAATTATCTTCCTTAAAGTTTTCTTTCAGCTCCTCATTTTTTGATTCAATGTTCTTAATGTCATCCATCATGATCTATTAGTCTTCATTAGAGTAGTATTCTCCTTCTATCTGTTCAAACTTCCTAGATCTCCCTCAAACGGTTGAGCTTTATCTGCAAGGGACCAAAGCTTTGATACCAATTGTTGAACATGCCAAATAACTGAGAGGAGGGGGGGGGGGGGGGGGGGTTTGTTGAATCAGTTATTCTAAAACACTTTTCACAAATTCTATTGAACTAGTACAAACATAAACCATTCAGATAATTAAGATTGATAAAAAATTGAAACAACAAGAAAAGAAAAAACTATAACACTAGATATAATGTGGAAACCCAAGATGGGAAATGATGAACTACAACTGATTGAATATCTTGAAGGAAAGTTTGAGAATAGAATGGATATTTGAAAGACAATTGATTGATGATCATCGAGCTACTAAAGTGAATGTAAGACAATTAAATCAGTTAATGTATTGTCATTTATGTCAACTTGTTTTGACTATACTTATCATGATGGTTACAAACATCTTAAAAAGGAAAATGGTAAAGGAATGAGATATCTACATGAAGTTGAGATGGATGAGAAAGATATGGATATGGTATACATTGGGTAACTTATTGATGAGTATATGGTATTATATTAATGACTTGATGGTATTACATGAATCTATTATGTATTGAAGATCAAGAATGAACAAGTTTATGTGGTCGGTAAATGAAGAATTCAGTATACACCAAGAAAGTGTAGTGTATACGTATATAGTATTAACTGAGTAAGAAGATACCGACGCATTATGATATTGACCGAGTGAAAGAAATAAATGGAACTGATGATTGTTGACTAAAGATGATGAGCTAGACAATTGCTTATGATTTCGAGGTAAAAGATAATATTTTTTATGATGATCAAATGACTGATAAAATTAAGGGATGATCATATGAAGGAGAATGAAATGTGTTATCGACACAACTTTCGAGGAAGGTTAAAGCGACAAAATCTATGGTGAAGATTAAGAGGCAAAATCAATGGATGGAAATAAAATGGTTTATGATGTCTATATAAAGAGACATGAGATTCATTATTAAGTCTAATGTTGTAGGAGAATTCATGTGAAGGAATTGATTTCATGCAACATTGATCAAACTGGTTGAAGACAAGACCAAGCAAATCTGCAAACAACATCGAGCAATAAAGAAAGAAATTACCGAGCATAACAGAGTTAGAGGAAACAAAGAGATTGAATTGATTATTGATCAGAGGTATTTTTGAGCTTAGCATATATCTAAAAATATGCAAATCAAGTTGTATTTGAATCTGATCACTACCATATCAGTTTAACCATTGTTACAAATAAAATATCTTAACCGAGTGGGACTTAACAGTCTTTATATTTCAATATGACATTCAATGAATGTTGATTATTTTCTTGTTGACCCTATAGTGAATGTTTGGTCAAGGGAAAACTGTTAGTGATAAATCCTCTAACTAGGTCACACCTCACTATGTGTTTTGTAACCTTTAACAAGGTTGGCTCCTAATCGAGCTCACTTTAGAAGAGTGAATTATTTTGGGTTACCAGTCCCAGGTGGTTTTTCCCCTAATAGGGTGTCCACGTTAAAAATCTATGTGTTATATGTGTTGAATTATTATTTTAATTTACACATTACTATAAGTGGATAGATCAGTAAACACAATATTTAATTTACTGGTAATCGATATATGAAGAGAAAGGCACAATTGATATTTAATCGAGTTGATTAATTGATTTGAAAGTTTTGTTATATACATTTGGGATTATTTGAGATTGTGGGATAACTGGATGTAACTGATTCACCCCCCTCTCAATTATCTAATAGGGAAAAACCAAAGAGAAGGTAATTCTCATAAAAGTAAACATTGGTTAATGTGACATTGGTTAAGGTGATTTTTACAAGGGTTCATTGCCAGTTTTATCACCACTAGTAGGCTCACTACCAATTGGGTTAACTACCTTGATACAAAAGATTTTTTACAAAATATGTCTTACTGACAAAGTATGAACTGATGAATTTTCATTTATATATGCATGAAATAATTCTGGTTAGTATCTCAATGACCATAGTTAGCAGTAGACCTTGTTACAAAAATTCTACTAGTTCATTCCAAGCTTCTACAAAATTGAATGTAGTGTTGCTCACTATTTTCACAATATCCCTTCACGTATCTTATTTCTACATACACACTATACCGCCAAGTATCCACTCATAGAATCACACTCGCATCACACCACCTTCAACTTACCCTCTCACTCATGCCATTAGATAGATGATTTCTCTCTCTCTCTCTACACACACACACACACACATCTGATACATATGTTAGCCTATCCACAAAAACATGTCAGCTCAAGATATAAAATATATTACAATATCATTTAACACATTGGCACTAGACCTAAAAAAAGGTAATACATATGAAATATTCATACCATGTTACCATAGGACCTAAGGATAGGTCACACATAAGAGAAGCACATTTCATATCATAATTATTGAAAGGTAAATGGATTTTGGAACTAACAACATACCACAACCAAGTCCATAACTTGGTCTACAAATGTTTTGAACCAACTGATGGATAGAACTAGATAGAACTTGTCCAAAACTTGAATATGATTGTTTTACCAAAAATATATGATATACTACATGAATTTCCAGGTATCAAGGATACCCTAAAGAACTCTAAAATGTAACAATTAAATCATTCCATCCAAAAATTCATACTTCTATGACCACCAAATATCATAGATGTACCAAAAGATATATTTTAATAATAAAAATGAAGACATCTATCATGATAATCCATTACCAAAAAAAAACTGTATAGAATGACTATGATCTGCACAATACCAAAGCACAATCCACATGCCACCAATCAGTACATGCATACAATTGGTATAAGGGTTTTAACATTAGTAACAAAAATTCCAACATCTTCTCAATACTTTCAATGGAAACAACAATCCCTCTTGAGATAGAGGTAATGCATGAGCTAATAGGCCTATCTCAACCCTAGGGAGAAGAAAATGAAGAAATGATGAAAGAGAAACAAATGTTCATTGAAAATATTTTGGAATTTGAGGTAAATGAAGTAGTAGAAATAAAAATGTTATTTGGAGAACATAAAGACATATAGAACAAGCAATAAAAAAAGGAAGAAAGGTTAGGGACTAGTCAAAATTTCCCTAATATGGAAGCACCTAATTATGGGAAGTTAGCAAAGAAAAGAGGAAGGAAATCATTATCATAATTGAGATTAAATGATGGAGTAGTAGAAGATCAAACTTAAATTACATCACTATTAAATGTTGGAAAGGGGAGAGGTCTTTCCCCAAGATCCATGAGGCTAATAATGTGTAATTTTAGGGGCATGAATGCCCTTAACAAAAAATGTATTATAAAATGTTGTATTTTCTCCACTAAAGCAGGGATTTATTTAATTCAAGAAACCAAGATGAAAAAAGAGGAATTAGAAAGTTTTAGGAAGAAGATAAGAGTATGGTAAATAAAGGATGTTCTAGTTGAAGGAGCATTAAGAGTTTTAACAATATTATAGGATCTCAGAAAAGTATCATATAAAATTTTGATAGTTAAGAGAAAATGGAAATGTGCATGTATTAGAATTTAAATTTTAGACTAATTCATGTTTATGGACCAATATCAAGAAATAAGAATAAATAAGTATGGGAGGACGTTGGAATATTCTTGAATCTACATCCAACACTTAATTTCATCATGTAGGAGGTAATTTTAACACAATATTACACACTTTAGAAAAAAATAGGGTATTCAAAGAGACTCTCAATCTCAAAAGGATTTAAGGATTGGGTAAATCAAATTGACTTATTGGAAATAAAGATAGACAATGGAAACTATACATGGAACAATAAAAGAATGGGGTTGGGTCACAGGGTAGAAAAGTTGGATATTTTTTTTTTATAATAGGAACCTAACAAATTTTCCTCTAGACTTAATTCTAATATTTTGGCAAATTCAAGATCATATCACTTCCTAGTACAATTAAACATCAGTGGAGACAATAAACCAAAAAAAATTCCCTTCAAATTTGTAAATATGTGGATGAATGATGGGGAATTTTTTGAGATAATAGAAAAATGGTGAAATGAAAAATAACACTTGGGCTCTAAATTGTTTTGTTTTGTATCTAAATTAAAAGTAATAAAGAAAAAACTACTACAAAAGAATATAGAATGTAATTTAAAATATATTTGCAACCAAATAAAATATAGAAGAGGAAATTGAGAATCTAAATAAGTAATACAGGTAGGTATGCATCAAAATAAATTCATTAAAGAGAAATAAATTATAAAGAAATATGAAGATATTTTAGCTAAAAATTTTTTTTTTCTCGAAATAAAACTCAAAAAAACATGGCTAGCAAAAGGAGATAAGAATTCAAAACTATTCCATAATAGCACAAAACAAGGAAGAAATTTAAACATACTACTCAAAATAAAAAAAATGCCAAAGGAAATAAGATTGAGGAACTAGAAGAGATAGCCAGGAAGTGGTACCTTTCTTTCAAAATACAAATCTTTTAGAAAATATCCAAAACTAATCATAGTAGAGAAAAACAAAATCCTAAATAGTAAATTTACCAAACAAGAAATAGAATTGTCCTTAAAATAATTACATCTGGATAAAGCTCCAAGTTTGGATGGATTCCCAACTTTCTTCTTTAAAAAATGTTGGCATTTTATAGGTGATCAAATGGTAGGGGCATTAGAAAATGCTAGAAATTAAAGGAGAATATTGAGAGAAATCAATAATACATTCATCATACTTATACCCAAGAAAGAAAAAATAGAATATAGAAATTCCTTGCAAAAGCATTGGAAAATAGAAATAAAAAGACCCTTCTTTTAATTATATATGAGGAACAAATTGGATTTACTCTAGGTAGGTCCATATTTGATTGTATAATAATAGAAAAAGAAGCCATGTAGTCTATACAATGAAATTTAAAAGCAATTATGTTAATCAAGTTAGATTTTAGTTATGTTAATCAAGTTAGATATTAAGAAAACATATGATAACGTAGATTGGAGATTTTTATGCAAAATATTTAGAAGCTTACAGTTTTAGCAAGCAGTGGATTAATCTAGTATATGAGTGTATATCTAGCCCTAGATTCTCAGTATTAGTAAATAGAACCCCTACAGGCTTTTTAAAAATTACTAGAGAGAGAAGACAAGGAGACCTAATATCTTCATTCTTATTTATAATCATGACAAAAGATCTTGGAAGAAAATAAGAAAAATGCAAGAAAACAAGAAAATCCAAGAAATCAAAATTACAAATAACATAGAATCAATAATGCATCAACAATTTGCTAACAAAACAATGCTCTTTGGGATGTGAGAAAAGGAAGAAAAAAAAAGATACTATATCAATATGTAAAGTCATCAAGGAAAATGGTCAATTGTGAAAAATCTAAAATCTTCTTTTTTAATATGAATCATAGAAAATAAATGAAATATTTAATATTATAGGATTCAAATCGAGAAAACTTACTTGCAAATATCTAGGTCTCTCAATAGATAAAGGCATCAAAACCAACATAATGTGGGAGCCAATATAGATAAAAATGGGACAGAAGATGGACTCATGAAAATGAAAATGGTTCTCTTTAGTTGGAAGAGACACAATATTCAAAGTAGTTCTATCATCCATTCCAACATATCAATTTTCATGCCTACCTTTACCAAAAGAGGAAAATACCAAACTGGAAAGAAAAATGTGCACCTTTTAATGGAAAGATATGACAAAGAAAAAGACAAAGGCACTCAATGCATGTGATAATATATGAAGCCACTAGAAGTAGGAGGTATAGGTCTTAAAAACCAATTTGGAAAAATAAGGCATTAGGGACAAAATTAGAATGAAAAATGTAGAAAGAACTTCATCTAAAATAGTTTAAGATATTACAATATTAGATTTTAAATAAGACAGATCCAACCAAAATATTCAAAACAACATATCCCCCAAAAGGTTCTAGAGTGTGGAATTTCATTATTAGCTATAGAAACTTCATATTTGAACAATTAACTTGGGATATAGCTGAAGGAAATAAGATCTTATTTTGGAGTGATTCATGGGGAGGATACAAAACAATTAGCAAAATCATTAACAACAGAAAAATAACTACTAGAAAATTTATGGGGGGCTAATGTGAAGGATTATATTGAAATACCAAGTGGAGACCCATCACTACAATGGAAATGGAAGTCATTTTCATCTGCCATTACCAAGAGTAGACATAGAGCCCATCAAAGAAATATTAAAAACTAGAAAAAATATAGTTATAAAAGGAGAGGATAGACTATTATGGAATGGAGCAAAAATAGAAGAATATAATGTTAAAGATGGCTATGCATTAATAATAATTAAAAAAATAATTATCAAAAACTAATATACTAATACATTTATGCTAGAACAAGATGTGTCTTTCCAAAGTAGGAATATTTGCTTAGGCATCTTTACAAAAGGGTGCATTGACTATAGATTGATTTTTAAAAATAGGTTTTGAAGGTGCTTCAAGATTTGTTTTATGCAAAGAAGAAGAAGAAACAGTGGCCACTTATTCATAAGTTGCCCTCACACACAAAAATGTTGGAATAGTTGTGTGGTAAACTAGGATGTACTACTGTGCTATCCAATGATCTATTGAATCTATTCCGAAGTTGGCCTCATCTATGTACATCAAGTTTATATCAAATATTATGGATAAAATAACCATATATTTTAATTTTGGAAATATAGAAAAAATAAATAGGAGACTCTTTCAAAGGAAAACTATGGAGTGAGACAACTTGATCAACAAAATAGAAGCAACTATTATAGAAATCACAAATAGTAGACTATTGAATTTCCCATAGAATGAAACCACATTTACGATATGGTATAATAGGATAAAAAATAGGTGGTATGGATTAAAAACACCACCATTTTATGGAAAAGGAGGAAACACAAGAAATAAAAAGAGAGTTGAAAGAAAATGGAACAAACCAAATGAAAATTGGTATCAACTAAATTTCAATGGAGCCTCTTAAGGAAATCTTGAAATATCATGAATTAGATGCATTATTTATCACTGGGTTGGTTTTGTGGAGGCCAATCTAGCTTAATCCAATAGGAGAATAAAAATATGATACAACAAAGATAACATCATTTACATAAGGGCTTCTTCTTAGTAAGGATTGGGTATTTAAAAATTAGTAGTGGAAGGAGATTCAACTATAATTATCAATGCAATAAGAATCAGATCTACCCTAGATTGGAAATTAAATTCTCTCTTTAGATGAGTGTTGGAGCTACTAAAATATTTTAAAGCAATAACAATACACCATATATAAAGAGAGAGGCCATCAGGAAAGTGAATCTGTTAGCTAATATGGGGGTAGATGTTTTAATATTAGTAAAGATAGGATCATATAGCCTATGGGAATAAATATAAACATAGAATATAATATAGAAATGAAAATTCTATTTTCATCTATAACATTAAACGCACAAAGCATGAGTCGGCCTAGTTAGGATGACTAGGAAAAATCAATCAAAATACATACATAACTTTAAGGAAAGATTGAAATAAATATTTGAAAGACATGAATAAATATGATTAAGATGATACATGATTTTGCATGATTATTTATAATTACAAATCATACTGAATGACATAACACAATTCTCAAATAGAGAAACAATGGTACAAAAATTTAGACATGCATTGTTAAGTAGATTTAGCACTATTCCAACTTTAGCATATGTTGATTAGTCTAGTTTGGGCTAAAGAAAGTTGGTAGAAACATCATTACTTATACTGCACGTACACAAACATAACCAATACATTATTTATTAGTGTGTCACCCTAGATAATTATGAAAAAGAATAGAAAGTGATAGACAACCTTTACATTAGTTTATTTAGGCTTAAATAGGTTGCATATTTCAAACTATTCTCCGTGAAATAAAAATGGATTCTCCAATTTGACTTAAGTCTAAGAAATGAAAAATGACATTCTTAGGTGAAGTCAAGAATGAAAGACTAAGAAAAATCGTGAAGGTCACCATTCCCCAACCCAAGCATTACAAGTTAATAGAAATAAACAAGAAACCAAATCCAAGAAAGCCAATTCTAGAAATTGATGACTCTGGCTATTTTGAAGTTTAGAAGAACATTATTAAAAGGAATGTTAATTTCTTTCTTAAAGTGATGAGAATTAGGAGGACATAGGGAGGTAATTGGTTGATGAATTATATGGGAGAGTACATAATAGACTCAAGTAATGAAGAGGATAGACCAAAGCTAAGAGTGACAAGTCTCCCATATGTATCAATTGGTGACATTCAGGACCAATTAACTTTGCCTATGCTTGTGTGAAGGAAGTTGTGCTAGACTAGAAAGGCAAGGATACTTGGGTTTATTTTGATAAAATCCTAGAATAGCTTGGTCTCTTGTTAGGGTTTAATGTTAAGGTAGAGTTTCTATTTTAGTTTACATGCAAAGTTGAGACTAAGAGGGTTATTTTTCTTTATGCCCTATTTTTTAAGACATATAGTATAGTATATTGTTGAAGGTTAAGGAACTCATGAGTAGATTGAGAAATAGATAGTTTTGGGCTTATAGTTATCAAATCTCTAACAATATAGATCCCAGAAGGGAGTAAGTAAATTATTTAATTTTGGTTGTTGTGTAGACTTATGATAATTTTCTACTATTATATATGTATAGTTAGTAGAAACCAATAGTGGAAAATAATGGAATACTAATAATTAGATAGTATATGTTTGAACAATTTAATATCCATATAAATATGTCATATCTTGTAAGACTTCTTGATGAACTTCATTGATTGCATGGAAATGTGGTTTTGGTAATTTCTTGGGAATGATAAGTAGACATAAATTAGGATAATGTATTTTTAGTTGTAATGAGCATAGGTGAAGATGGATAAAAGAATTGTGTCAAATAATTGGTAATTTAAATGATGTTTGATTCTCAGTTATTTGTTTATAGATAATAGCACAATGATTAGTATCCAAATAAGGGTGTGTAAGAAAGGACATAAGGGAAATTGAAACATAACTAAATAACTAAGTATTGAAAAGGGATAAGAATCCTTGAAGGGTTCTTGAATATCAGTTAAGAATCTCAGTTATGGATAGGAAATGTGGGAAATTGTCCTATTTTAATTTGTCCTAATTAGAAAATGGTTCACTAGAAAACAATCAACATCATGAATCATTTGGTTACATGAGCTATGTGATTATTTAAATAATCTTATATTAGAGAGAATGACATAAGGAAATTAGCATTAGCAATTAAGTAGAATTGATAACGAGTGCTAAAATTAAAGACAATGTTGGTCATAGATTCTCCGCATAAAGATAATTCAAATGTATGAGAAAAAAGTAAGAACAAAATAATAAACTGGTTATCAGATTCTTTGCATATAGGCAATTGCATGAGGGTTAACAATCTACAAACAATGACATCATGAAGGAAGCTTAAATAAAAAAGTAGTGAAGAAGAATGGATAAATGCAAGGATCTAAGTAGAAAAATCTATAACATATGGCATAAAAGCACTTCTGAAAACTCTGAATTGACATTTCTCTTTTTTTGACTTCGGCCTATTATTGATAAAATAAAATAATTTTTTTTTTTTTACAATACTAATAAAAATTCAAACATAATATAAAATATGATACTCATTATTACCATAATGATAGTCAATAGTATTATCAATAAATATTACAAATATTTAAAAATAATCTATTATCCTTTTTTTTTCTCAATAAAGTAAAGCTCATATGACCATCTTTAAATAATGTATAATTATACAAATAGTTCTAAGTTAAAAAAAAAAACATTTTTAATATTCATTGAATAGTTTTTTACATTAATAAGTAGAAAAACAAGGGCATTGTCCCTTTAAAACAACTAGCCCAAAGACGGAGAGTCCATCATTAATAGATCATGAATAACATATCAACATCAAACTAGTCAACATCAAACTAGCATAAAAAGCTATAATGAGTCAAGCATCATACTATAGGCTACAAAATTTTTAACCCTAGAACCATAATCTAGTAAACAAGAAAAACAAAAAAGAGTCTTAACATAAAATCCTAGAGGGCCACTAACAATCTTAATAGTAAAAATTAAAAACACATTAAATATGACTAAAATTATTAATCTCATAGCCATCTTGATGGAGCACATGACTCTAGTCCTTAGTCAAGAACTTGAATAATTCCTTGTAATTCCCTTCATTGACTTCATCTTTTTTAAGGATCTTCTTTTGCATCAAGCAAAGAGAGGTAGTGGAGTTGTGCATAACACAAAGGTTGAACTTGGACATACTAAAAAACTTCATCTCCATCTTCACAACCTTGGATTTTAACATCTCTATCTCTTTAGCAGTGGTTTCACACTCTGTGCAAGTCACTTTGGCACTAGTCTTGTTCATTTCCTCTTCCTGACATCTTGGGTAAGGCCCACCCCTCTTGGTTTTGATGTTATTCGAGATGTGACTAGAATTTTCATTTGTTGACATAATTCAACGAATAGTTATTAATTTAAAGTTTAGTATATTGTGACCATGATAAATGTTGTGTGGGAAAATATTAGTATCATTGTGTATCAACATGTACACCACTATTAATAATTGATACTTTGCAAAATAATAAGAATTAATACTTGTTGATATAATAAATAGTTATGATTAGCATCATGGAAATAATCACTTCTATGAGGGTAGAAGTGTCCATGCACATGTATATTATTTTATACTGACAAGGTAAAAATATTCACCATACATAGTTTTTATTAATACTATTGAATGATGTGATATATACATTTATACTAGTGAATTTAGTATCACCACAACTATATGATTACATATCAATATTCAAACTCCCTTAGTGCACTATTTAAATAGACAATGAAATTAGCAAGAAAAAAAATATAAAATGTATTGCTTAACTCTGAACTCGTGATAGTAAAAAATATTTTTAATAAGTAGGCATTATTTTTCTATATTTGAGTGGAATTATCTAAACAATTTGAAAATCTTCATTTTAATGTAGTGAATATATGAGAGTAGGCATTCTAAAAAAATGGGTAAAAATATGCTAAAAGTCTCATCTAATTATAGTTTTTATAATTGTGGAGCATAATTTTTTCCCTCTTTATTTATTCTTTATTCACCTTTTTTATTAAAATAAATAAGGTCATTTAGAATATCGATAGATTTAAATTATTGCTTAAGTATTGATTCAAGTTTATGTGACTATTTGTATCCACTATTTTATATTTGTCATTAAGTCCAATCATGAGGTATAAATATAGTTAGAATTTTGATGCATGCATTATACAAAGTTTCAAGAAAATCAATACTAAACCATTGTGATTTATTAAATTTCAAACTAATAAATGTATCTTGTTTGTTATTTTTTCAAAGAAAAGATTTATAACTTGAAATATGAAAAAGAGTTGAAATTGTAGAGGACACAATACAATTTTTAATTAGTAAACATAACAAACAAAATAATTAAGATCAAGGAAAATTATTATTACCCGTGCAACTATTTGATAACTTCATTATCCATTTTATTTTGTAATTGAACTACAACATTAGTTGCAATGTAAGAATGTAGTCTCAAGGAATCTTCTCTTAGTCCATTTTAGAGCTTAGGGTTATTAAATACTTTTACCTAAAAACATATTCATACTAATAAGAAAAAGTTTTCAAGTCCTATTTTTAAATATATACACAAGGTCCTTATGACTTATGACTAGTTTCTTCTATATTCCAAATAATTACTTGGATCTCCTCCATGTTTATTAAGCTTATGTAAATTAGTCCATCTCAGTCTCCTATAAATATTATTAAATATTTTATTATCTCTTTTCTATCAAGGTAATTGATAATGAAAGATCACCTTTTAAATTGAACACCAAGTCATATGATTGATTGCAATGATGTTTAAATTATGCACTACTTTTAAATTTATTTTTTTCATAAATATTTTATTATAATTATTTAAATAATTTTTTTTTTTTTTTTTTTTTTGAAATAGTTTATTCTCTTTGGCTGATAGCCAAGGACTGAGGGGTTTCCATTCCGCCAAATTCGCCCGGGGCACGATCCCGATCTCATCCCTTATCAGATGTCTTTACGAGATTTGAACCCTGGTGGGCTCAATAAGAACCATTGAACTTCACCAGTCGACCAATTCACAATTGACATTTAAATAATGTAATATATGATGACAAATTTTTATATACAAAATAACTTTCAAAAACAACAAAGACAACATACACAACAAATACATCACAATTACTATAGAAACTTTTAAAACATTAACATTATAAAATACTTTCTTATTTACAACATATTAATGAACATAAAATTAATTTATTTTAAATAATTTAAATATATTGATTCCATATTTCTAACTCAATAAAGACAATTTATAATTTTGATACTTGTTTTGTTTTACTTATGCAATTTGCCAAAATTGATGATCACTTGTTTATGATATTATCTTAAATCACTCTTGACTATTATCAATACCAAGACTTTTTTTAGTACCGATGGCTACTTAAACTAATACTAAATAAACAATAACTAAGTAACAAAACTATATCCATATGCTGAAATCTCTCCTTTTTATTATTAAAAAATTATTTATATGTTGGATTCTGTTACATTTATTTGTGACGAAAAACAATTTTAAATAGCATAAACTTAGGGAATATATAATTATAAATTTGGAGCCATTCTTGGGAGCCTCCAAGCATTAGTAAATGCCCATATTTTTGGCTTAGAGCTTTTAACATTATGAGAAAAGTCATTGTTCTCCAACCCAACTTGTATAGTAATTTGTTTTAATAAAGGTCATTTGATAGGGATGGGTAGAGATGCTTGGGAACACGGAGCACCATGATAACATCTTTATTGAATAAAGGCAACCAATGCATTGAGCCCCGCCCACACCTAGACCCTACCTAGAGAAAAATTCAAATCATAAATTTATAAGATTTGATTAAAATATTTAAATTTAATATTCATTTTTAAGATTGTTTTTAATGTAATTATATAGAGATTTTTAATATTAATATTTTCAATAAATAGTCAAACATTTTTATCATGAAGATGGTAATTTTATAAATGTCTTCTTTTTCATGATGTATCATGGAGTGTGACTTGAAATATTGATTCTAAAAATCTCTACACTATTACACCCAAAACCATTTTTTATCATTGACATGGACTGTGAAATGTTAAGTCTTATATTCATGTTAATGTTTGTAAGTAAATATATTATTATATAAATTATAAGGTAAATTAATTACTTAAGTATCTGTGGAATGAATATTTGAAGAATAAGAGAGATAAATAATAAAAATGCTGAACTAGATAGTTAAAAATTAAATAAAGCAGGGCACTTTAACTCTTTGTTCAAGTGGGTTTTCTATGGATTTGATAATGAATGTATGGAGTACTCTTACATATTGTATTTTCATATGTAAACGTTGGCAATAACTTTTTGCTCAACTTGCATGGAATAAGGCTCTTTCCAAATATTATTATGATTGTTTCCATGTTGGTCAATTTCACTTTTAAAAATACATCTTCTTTTGTATTGCCCTTTAATATGCCAATTTTGTTGACAACATTTTTTTCAACTTGCATGGAATCATGATCTTCGGGAAAAATATATTTACAATAATTTTCAATTGATGAATTTTATTTAAATATTCTACATTTAGCTATATATGGTTAGTTTACCCTTCAGTGATTATTTTGGCACATTCTGTGAGAGAATAATAGTACAAATTTTTAAAAATATAAATGTTTTTTTGAGATAATTATCACTACCATATAAATTTCTATATAAAAAATATTTATAGCTATTGTTGTTCAACATTCTTAGAAGAATAGATTTTTCTCATATTTAGATAATGAGTTTTTACAAGTGTGGAGCTTTTGAAAGCCTCCTCCCATTCATGGGGCATAAAATGTTAAAATTGTGCAAGTCAATATGACTCAAATAAAATGGTTTCCTCCTAATAAAGATTTTGTGAAAATAATATTTGACAATGTATCAGAACTATAGACACTTAAATTTAGATCCTAGTACAACCTTATCCAAAATTAACTAAACAATTAAATTATTTAGTTAATCACACTTCATCTAATGTACCCCACCTAATTAAGTAATTCTATTATTTAATTAGTCATTTTACCTCATAGACATAATCAAGTGAGTAATTTAATCATCCTATTTTTCATCTGACATAACTAATTTTTTTATATGCTTTTTTATTTAATTGAGACTTTATTCTCCCCACCAAGATCCAAGAATAGTATCTATCTATCTATCTATCTATCTATCTATCTATCTATCTATATATAGACACACACACACACACACACACCTTGTTCTACCCTAGCATATTCTCACATGGTTTAGGTACTCTGTAATACTATAGCACTCTAATGGATATATATGTAATCTATGCTACTCTAAGATTCTATATTGTAGATGTTGAGAAGATAGTGTAGTTGAATATAGCACTACATGAACTCTACATTTTTGTATTTTGATAAGTTATATGTAATATAAAAAAGAACGAATAAAAGATCTCTTGAATGCACTATTCCACTAGATCCCCATGGTTGAAACTCTCCCTAATTTCATTAGTTTACAGTCGAAACTAAGAAAATGCACTAAAGCTCTTATGTATGAGAATGTTGTAGTTTACTATCAAAAGTGTTCCAAATTGGGGCCATGTTATAGTTGAATGTAGGGTACAATTGGTTAATGAGCCAAAGTTGAAAGAGAAATTCCCTACTCCTCCTTGCATTTAAAGCCATGAGGGTGAATCCTCTAGGAGTGGGGATTACCCTTTTACTAAAGAGTTATCAAAGTTAATGAGCTCCCCAATTGGCACTCCAACTAAGGTTGTGGTGTGTGTTGATAATAGAGGATGTGATGCAGGAGTACAACAAGATAAGGTCACTTGCAGGTTGGAGGATGGGGAAATTCTCTCTACTCCAAAGGTGAATGAGATAAATGTGGATTCTCCCCTTGCCTCAGTGTGGAAATTGGATGAATCCCTAAAAACCTCAAAGGAAAATATTCCTCCTCCTCCATGAATTCATGAGGTTGTTTCTTTAGAAGAAGATGCTGCAATTGAGGATATTACTCAACTAACTCAATTAATTGATTTGAGTATGACATGGGAAGGAAACCCAAACATTGGGAATGAGGTTGATACCAAGGAGAAACTCCAAATGAAATAAGGGACCCATGTATCAAAAAAAATAGACCTATCCATTGGAGTTATTCTTTTATGCACAATGGAAGAAGAATGGATGATACAAAAGAAGAAAACTAGATCTCAAAAAGTTGATGTGGGTTCAAAGTCTAAATTTGGCTAGCCCTCGGTGAGAGTCTTTAAACACAAGGAGATAGCTAGGGAAATTTATAATGGGAGGAAAAAGACCCTAGATGTTAATCCAAAATATAAGAAATACAATTTCTTTCATGGAATATGAGGGGACTCAATAACCCTTAAAAGTAGTTTGTGCTAAAAGAATGTATTAAAAGAATTTGAAAATGGATATTGTCCTCTTATAAGAAGTTAAAATGATTATTCAAGATTTCTCTATTGTTGCTAACAAAATTTGGCCTAGATCATCATATCTCATTAGTGATTCCAATGGAGCTTCTGGAGGAGTGGTTACTATGTGGGACCCTAGTAGGCTCAAGGGATAAATTTCATTCATTTTCTTCTAATTTCTTAGTTGCTTCCTTCTCCACTAACAGTCTGAGGTGGAATTTAGTCTATGTGTGCACTCCTAACACTAGATCTAGTAGGAAAGAAGTCTAGAATGGGATCTTTGCCTTTATTTCTAACAAATCTAACTTATTTTGGATGGTGTAGGGGGGATTTAACTCTCCCCTCTATCCTTTTGAGAACCTTGGAGACACAATGGATTATTTTGATAGTATGGAAAATTTATCTGTCTTCATCAATACAATTGGGTTATTTGACATTGATCTGGAGGGTCAATCCTTTTCCTAGTCCAATAATAGGAAGGGGAATAACCTAATCCAAGTCAAACTTGATAGGTTCCTTGTTTTAGAAAAATAGGATATAGGATACAATAATACATTGAAAGCTCTTCCAAGAACTATCTCAGATCATAATCCCATCTTTTTGCATTGGATTGGCAGGCCTCCTTCTGAACCCCTCCCTTTCAAATTTGCAATTATGTGGACTTCACACTTTGACTTCATAAACCATATTTATAGATGGTGCAATACCTATATTCAAGGTATGGTGATGTTTAGAGTCATTCAAAAATTGGATATTATAAAGAGGAATGTTAAATAATAGAACAAATAAGCTTTTGGCGCTATCTTTAAGTAGAAAAGGGGAATTTCTTCTAAACTAGAAGTTTTGTAGGACTTAATGGCTAAGGTGGACCAATCTCAATCACCCCATTATAAATAATAAATATGGAGGAAGAAATGGAATTATAATCTAAGAAGGGAGGAGATCTACTAGAAGCAATAGTCAAGAGTGAAATGGTTGAAGGAGGGTGACAGGTACTCATGCTTTTTTCCATAGATCTTCTATTAGGAACAGAAAGAAGAATTCAATACAATGCTTATTGAATGAATAGAATCATGAAATTAATGAAGACTCTAAGATGGGTGAACTGGATATTGATTATTTCAAACTGACTTTATAGTGACCCCGTTATTTCTAGTTCTTACAACTTTTAAGACTAGTTGTTAGACTATCTCCCAAGAACAATACGACTTGAGAATAATGAACAAATTCTTAAACTTAAATGCCTAAGGAGGTTAGGGTTTTTGTTTACTCAATGTGATCCTATAAGGCCTTAGGACTAGATTGCTTCCCGCCAACATTCTTTCACAAGTTTTGGGATGTAGCGAATTATGATTTAATGATGACCATGAAGGATTTCCTAAGGATAGGTAAAATGATGAAGAAAATTAATAACACTTTTATTACTTTGGTACCTAAGGTCTAGGAGACAAAAAAGTTGACTAGCTTTAGACCCATTAGCCTTTATAACACTCTTTATAAAATCTTCTTGAAAGTCTTGGTTAAAAACGTTAAGCCTTTTTTTGGAGGGAGAAACTAGTGGGTGTCATAAGTGATTTGTGCCTAGAAGAAAAATTATGGATGTTGCAATGTTGTCTCATAAAATTATTCACTCTATGGAGAAGAGTCAAGTGGTATTTTTTTGTTTAAATTTTTATCTAGAATGGGGTTCAATGAAAATTTCATCATCCTGATCTGAGGGTGTGTGGGGATTATCCAATTTTCTATCCTTATTAATGGTATCCCTAGGAGTTCTTTTTGAGCTAAGAAGGGGATTAAACAAGGGTACCCCCTCTCTCCATATCTTTTCATAATGATGGCTGAGGTGATAGGAAGTATTTCTTTTCCACATGATATCCTTTCTTACATGGAGATTGTTTGTCTACATAAGGATATTCTCTTAGTTAGGAGATTTTACATCTTGAGTTACAACCTTTTCATTTCTTGGAAAGTGCATGTATATCCTAAACAATTACCCTTACTTGGGGGCTTAGAGTGTGTTATCCTTCATCAAGAGCCCCTTTTTACCTAGCAATAGGGGGATAAAAGGGTGCATTTTCATTTCATCTCCCCTTTTTGTCTTGAATATGTTATCTTTGTTCAAGAACTCCTCTTGAAGGTAGATGTCTTATAGCCAAGATATCATCCTTTTCAAGGGTCTCTTCCCACTTGAAGATACCCTTTCATGATTATCTTTTCCTTGGCTACCAAGAGTTTTCACTCTTTGCTAAGATTTCATTTATACATTGTTGATTTAAGGATATCTCCTTGATGTGGGAAGTAGGTATACTTGTTTTATTTTCCTTATGATACAACCCTAACCTCCTTAGGCATTTAAGTAAGAATTTTTTCATTATCCTCAAGTTGTATTATTCTTGGGAGACAGTCTAACAACTGGTCTTAAAAGTTATAAAAACTAGAAATACCAGGGTCACTATAAGCCTGTTTGGAATAATCAATATCCAGTTCACCCATCTTAGATTCATCGTTTAATTTTCTAATTCTTCTCATTCAATAAGCATTGTATTGAATTCCTCTTTATGTGCCTATTAGTAGATCTATTGAAAAAGTATTGAATTCCACTAACAGTATGAGGTATAATTTGGTCAATGTGTGCACTCCTAACACTAAATCTAGTAGGAAATAATTTTGGAATGGGTCTTTGCCTTTATTTCTGATGAATCTAACTCATTTTGGATGGTAGAGGGGGGCTTTAACTCTCCCCTCTTTTGCAAAACTTGAGGACACAATGGATTATTCTAATAGTATGGAAAATTTATTTGACTTCATCAATAGAACTGGGTTGTTTGGCATTGATTTGCATGGTCAATCATTTTCCTAGTCCAACAATAGGAAGGGAATAACCTAATCCAAGTCAAACTTGATAGGTTTTGTGTTTTATAAAAATAGGATATAGGATATAATAATACCTTGAAATCTCTTCCAAGAGCTATCTCAGATCATAATCCCCTCCTTTTGCATTGGATTGACACACATCCTTCTGAATCCCCCCCTTTCAAATTTTCAATTATGAAAAATTCACACTTTGACTTCATAAATTGCATTTAGAGATAGTGGAATACCTCTATTCAAGGTACGTGATGTTTAGAGTCACTCAAAAAGTGGATATTATAAAGAGGAATGTTAAAGGATGGAAAAAATCAACTTTTGGTGATATCTTTAAGCAGAAAAGGGGAATTTATTCTAATTTGGAAGTTTTGTAGGACTTAATGGATAAGGGGGGACCAACCTCAATCACTCTATTATAAATAAGAAATATGGAGGAAGAAATGGAAGTATAATTTAATAAGGAGGAGATCTACTAGAATTAATAGTCAAGAGTGCAATGGTTGAAGGAGGGTGACATGTACTCATGATTTTTCCATAGATTTTCTAGTAGGAATAGAAGATGGATTCAATACAATGCTTATTGAATGATAAGAATCAAGAAATTAACAAGGAATCTAAGATGGTTAAACTGGATATTTATTATTTCAAACAGGCTTATTGTGACCCTGGCATATCTAGTTTTTACAAGTTTTAAGACCAGTTGTTAGACTGTCGCTCAAGAACAATATGACTTGAGGACAATGAACAAATTCTTAATTCAATACCTAAGGAGATTAGGGTTTTTTTTTTATCAATTTGATCCTATAAGGCCTTAGGGTCGGATTGATTTCCCCCAATATTCTTTCATGAGTTTCAGGATGTAGTGAATTATGATTTAATGATGGCCATGAAGGATTTCCTAAGGACAGGTAAAATGATGAAGAAAATTAATAACAATTTTATTGCTTTGGTGCCTAAGGTCAAGGAGCCAAAAAAGTTGATTGATTTTAGACCCTTTAGCCTTTGTAACACTCTTTATAAAATCTTCTTGAAAGTCTTGGTTAACAAAGTTAAGCCTTTTTTGGAGGGGAAAAGAAGTGGCTGTCATAAGGGATTTGTCCCTAGAAGAAAAATTATGGATATTGCAATGTTGAATCATAAAATTAATCCATCCTATGGAGAAGAGTCAAAAGGTATTTTTTGTTTAAATTTTTATCTAGAACGGGGTTCAATGAAAAGTTCATAAGCTTGATTTGATAATGTGTTGGAATTATCCAATTTTCTATCCTTGTTAATGTATCCCTAGGGGTTCTTTTGGAGCTAAGAAGGGGATTAGATAAGGGGAACCCCTTTCTCTGTGTCTTTTCATAATGCTGGATGAGGTGATAGGAAGTAATTTTATTAACATGGTTTGAGGGGAAGAATTCAAGGGGTAAAAGAAGATTCAACCCATTCCCCCTTAGTGTTAAAGAAATTTGTGGAAGAAAAAATCCTATTTGGGAGATTTTCTGTTATGGAGATGACGGGCTGGAAGGTTTTTCTTGATCATTATTCTAAGGTTTCACGCTAGCACATTCATTATGAAAAAAATACCATTTAATTTTTCAATTCTAAGGAGGAGCTACATAATAAAATTAATAATATCTTGGGTTGTCAGTATGTTTCTCTTCTTCTTCTTGGTACCTATTTGGGTGATTTATTTACTATTAAGAAAGTCACTTCATCTTGTTGGAACACCATCTTATAATGCATGTAGAATAAGTTGGATGGTTGGAAAGATAATCTCCTTAGTGTGGGGAACTTTAGTTGCTAAAGGCATCTCTTCAAGGCATCCCATCTTACTTCCTTTCCATATTTAATATCTCTACGATTATGGAAAAGAAAATAGAAAGACTCCAATGATCCTTTTTTTGTGGATAGGAATGGAAGAAAAGAAAACACTATCTCTAGTTAACTGGGACATGGTTTGTAAGCCTAAACATCTTGGGAGAGTTGGGTAGTAGAAAAAAAATTCTCTAAACAAAGTGTTGATTGTATAGATGGGATGAAAGATGACTTTGGAAAATTCAAAGTGGTGTAAATTCATGAAGGCTAAATACCTTAACTCTACTAACTTATATGAAGTTATTTTTACCCATAGTATCCTTTGTATCCCTATTATCCCCCACATATTCTAATATTTGTACTAAAATTTTGAAATACAAGAACATTATTCAATTAGGTCTGAAATGATAGGTGGGAGATGGTAGGAGTATTAGGTTCTGGAAAGATGTTTGGGTTGGGTAAGGACGTTTTGGGTGCTAATTTAGTAATGAGGGAGTATAATGATATTTATAAAGGACTCTTTGGCCATTGAGTGATTGATTTCATTTCCTTAGATAGGAGGTAGAGAGATCTTGTGCAATGCTCCACGGAACATCCATATAGTTAGTTCGAGGTTGGAGAAAGTGATGACTAGTAAAAAGATAGTTTAGAGACAAAAAAACACTATGAAAGGGGAGATGAAAAAAGGAGGACACCTTGTGGTTATGTCCTACCTCAATTTTTGCACCAAAGAAGAGGGAAATCAAGGAGGATCTCCTAGGAGAGAGAAAAGAACAAGTCCAATGCATCCTAAATGCAAGTGTACCATGCAATCACACTAAATAGGTGCTAAACCATCACTAAATTAAAGTGCTTCCAATTTAGGATGATACAAAAAAAAATCATATTCCATACACAACATTTATTCATTTATCCCAAGATTAAATACTCACTTAAAACATAAACATAATTATAGCCTGTAATATATATATATATATATATATATATATATATATATAATATATATATATATATATATATATATATATATATATATATATATATGTATATATATGTATGTATGTATATGTATATGTATATTTGTGTATATATATATATGTATATGTATATATATTTATATGTATATATATGTATGTATATATGTATATATATGTATATGTATCCCTAGTATCCCAACGTATTCTAATATTTGTAATAATATTATGAAATACAAGAACACTATTCAATCAGGTCTGAAGTAACAGATGGGAGATGGTAGGAGTATTAGGTTCTGGAAGATGTTTGGGTTGGGTAAGGAAGGCTAGACACTAATTTGATACTGAGGGAG